>CAUDMG010001572.1:6142500-6597500 GCA_958450375.1 Homarus gammarus
CGAGAAAATGTTTACGAACGGGCTGTGAGACAAGGAGAGGGTCGAAGAGGTCCCCATGTTACCACCCTACATTACACACGCCCACGAGACGCGGGCTTCGTGTACAGTCTCGAGCCAACAGGCCATGTCAGGAGCCAAAGCCTTAAGCCGGGAATAGCCCTGAGTGGGTGTGTGTGTGTGTGTGTAAGTTCATGCCAGGGGAGAACTTGTCGGGGCCTGTCTTGTAGTGAGTGTCTTAGTATAGTGATGCAGTGAGACGTGCAGCTCCGTGGTGGCGTAGAATACCGTCAGCGTTAAGAGGCGTGTACCTCCTCCCCCAGTCTTACGGGACCAGTAGTCTGCCAACACCAGTGTTAAAGAAATGCACAGAATTGGTGTTATGGGACGAGTAGTGGAGCCTTATTAGTGTTGAGGACGTGTACCACAAGTAATATAAGGGGAGTCTTTACCGTGCAGTGAATGAGTAGTAAAAGTAAGAAAAAATTACAAAACTTCTAAAGAAAATCAGAGTCCAGGAGATAACTGTGCGGTGAGTGTGAGGGCCGGTGTGTGTGTGTGTGTGGAGAAGGGACCAGTACCTACCTCGCCATCATGGCCAGCACGGCGTCACCCTGGGGGTCACACTCCTACCACGAACAGTTTGAAAGGTCACTCCACATGGACAGCGCTTCACCTTATTCCTCTCTGGAGAGTCAAGGGCGACGACGTCAGTACAGAAGTGGAAGTTCCACGCCTACGTACACGCCTTCATACACACGCAGATCCACGCCTTCATACTCCTGTCACACCACGCCCACGTTCTCCCGCCGCAGTCGATTTCTCAGTGTGTCTCGTCAGTCCACGGAGTCCCTGCCGTGTTCTAGAGCCAGCAGCCGAGCCGGGACGCCAGTATTATCCTCCCGTCAGCGCAGCAGGAGCCGCTCCCCACGCCCGAAAACGGAGTCCGACGCCCTCGAGGCTCCTGGGCTACAGCAGGAAGCCATCACCCGCGCCCTCATCTACCCGTCGTCCCTTCACTACAATCTACGTGTCGCTGGGATGCTGCTGGTAATAGGGCACGTGTCCTACAAGACCCTCGTGCCCTGGCTCCTCACGCCCCTCCTCACCAAACTCTCCTTCGACTGGACGGTCCGCTCCATCGTCGTCAGCGCCTAATTGGGCCTTCACATAAAACTATACACCAAGTGCTTTATGTACCTTCATCCTTGCCCATTTCACAACACCTTTCCCGCAGGATGTGATCAAATACGTAAGCAAGGTGTTACTTAGCACCTGGAGGCTGTGTCACTGATCCAGGTGCCATGAACATTCCTCTTCCCACCGACACGTCAACAACATCAGAAGCATGAGACCAACATTATCTAAGAGCAGCCTTTACCGACCTCACTTCCAGCCTCCGTCACTCCCGGTATTAGTACCTTCACTCTCCTGCTTCCTGCACGTTACATGGCTGGAAGGAGGAAGCGGAGGTTCAGCAGGCAGCAGCGGTGGGCCGGAGGGAGGGCCTGGGAGCGAAACACCGCCAGGGACGCTCGTCAGACTCACCGCCGACATTTGCATCAGAATGTAATTAACTGGATGCTAAACTCATTTGCATATTGGTTCAAATACTTACAGGCCAGTGATGATGTGTGGACTATGTTCGTACACACACCAGCCAGTAAACACATACGCCAGTAAGTATACACACACCAGCAGGTATACACACACCAGCAGGTACACACACACATACACACACAATAGCAAGTACGCACACACACACACACACACACACACACACACACACACACACACACAAAAAAAAACAAGTACACACACACACACCAGCAAATACACACACACACCAGAAAGTACACACACCATTATGTACACAATGACATGCATACACAGATGAGTATACAGACCAACATATACACACAGCAACATGTACACACAACACCCATCAGTGACGACAACAGGTAAACAAACAGACAGTAAACAGGACAGTACCGGCAACAAGTTAACAGCACAGTGACGACAACAGGTAAACAAACACAGTAAACAGGACAGTGACGACAACAAGTTAACAAACACAGTAAACAGGACAGTGACGACAACAGGTAAACAAACACAGTAAACCGGACAGTGACGACAACAGGTAAACAAACACAGTAAACAGGACAGTGACGACAACAGGTAAACAAACACAGTAAACAGGACAGTGACGACAACAGGTAAACAAACACAGTAAACCGGACAGTGACGACAACAAATAACAAACAGTAAACAGGACAGTGACGACAACAGGTAAACAAACACAGTAAACCGGACAGTGACGACAACAGGTAAACAAACACAGTAAACAGGACAGTGACGACAACAGGTAAACAAACACAGTAAACCGGACAGTGACGACAACAAATAACAAACAGTAAACAGGACAGTGACAACAACAGGTAAACAAACACAGTAAACCGGACAGTGACGACAACAGGTAAACAAACACAGTAAACCGGACAGTGACGACAACAGGTAAACAAACAGGACAGGAACATAAACAACACGTAACACAGACAGACACAAGACAAGACAAACATCGCAACTCAAGTCTCGATACAACACAATAGATGACGGTAAGGCCATTAGAGGTGAACCTGTTGATGTCACTTAACGATATAAGACTTATAATTATTACTGAATCAGATCAACAGGTGGTGGTGGTGGTGGTGGTTGAGGGCAAGGTGCCAGTCGCCGCGTGGGGTCGTGAGAGGAGATAACTACCCTTTCACCCTCCCAGTACCAAGTGCCAGGTGATACTCCCAGGCCTTGTGGCACTATCCCATAAGTTACCTCACTATAAACCTATATTCAGGCTTTTGTAGACTATAACATTACAGTATAATTATGTTATATTAATATAGTGTTTTTTGATATAGTGAGACGACTGAACACTCATTAGTGGCAAAGAGTGTGGCAGGTGCCGCCCCTCTTGAGACACTGCCGGATATTGGCACCGTGCCTGACACATACCACCAGCTGCTTGATGTACAGCAAGTCACCTGAGCACCTACTTTACTCGGAGCACCTGAAGACTCCTCATCAGAGATTATTTCACCAAAGACTACTTAGCCAAACACTATTTGGGAGATGAGGTTAGGTTAGGTTAGGTTAGGTTAGTTCTTTACTTGCTACTTTTAATAAGTATTTTCCTCCGTTTATTCTCCTTCTTTTAAACAGATTTATTTACAGAATTGACTTCATGCTCTACAGTCTGGTGTCTTGCTGAGGTGATGAGACTGCAAGGTCATGACCCCACACTGACACAGACCTCACTATAGCGTGCACACAGACCTCACTATAGCGTGCACACAGACATCTTACCAGACAGATAAACTATATCACCTATATGAAAAAATAATAATAATGCAAGTGGTTGAATATGTGTGTTGGTGTGTGAGGGGTGGCGGAGGGGTGGCGGAGGTGGCGGAGGGTGCGGAGAGCGGCGGGGGTGGCGAGGGGGGCGGAGGGGTGGCGGAGGGGGGGCGGAGGGGCGGCGGAGGGGTGGCGGAGGGGCGGCGGAGGGGGGGCGGAGGGGGGGCGGAGGGGTGGCGGAGGGGCGGCGGAGGGGTGGCGGAGGGGCGGTCGTCGTGGGCCAAGAGTGATCTCAGGCCGTCGGGTATAACCATCTTTGTTTACACTGACTGATCCCCTTCATTCTGTGAGTCGCGTTGTTGGCAGGTACTGAACACAGGTTGTTGGCAGGTACTGAACACAGGTTGTTGGCAGGTACTGAACACAGGTTGTTGGCAGGTACTGAACACAGGTTGTTGGCAGGTACTGAACACAGGTTGTTGGCAGGTACTGAACACAGGTTGCTGGCAGGTACTGAACACAGGTTGTTGGCAGGTACTGAACACAGGTTGTTGGCAGGTACTGAACACAGGTTGCTGGCAGGTACTGAACACAGGTTGTTGGCAGGTACTGAACACAGGTTGTTGGCAGGTACTGAACACAGGTTGTTGGCAGGTACTGAACACAGGTTGCTGGCAGGTACTGAACACAGGTTGTTGGCAGGTACTGAACACAGGTTGTTGGCAGGTACTGAACACAGGTTGTTGGCAGGTACTGAACATACAACTCTGCATATGGGCGGCATAGATAAGATGGTCGCTTATGCACTGGGATCGAGGCAGCAGTGCAATCCGATCCTATCTGTGAGACTGAGCACCACATGGGGAGAGGGGGTAGAAAAGGTGCCCTAAACATAGCCTGACTGGGCAACCGCACCCAGTAAGGTCATCCTTATGCAGTCGAAAACACAATCATAATCACAGATCAATATAAAAACAAATTATTCAACCTCTTATGGTCGCTGCATGGAATGTCAAGACCCTTCTGGATACTGGCACAAATAAGAGTCCTGAAAGAAAAACCGCCCTTGTGGCAAAGGAGCTGGCTAGGTATAACATTGACATAACAGCGATTAGTGAGTCCCAGCTCCCAGAAAAGGGTCGACTCACAGAACGGGGGTCTGGTTACGCCTTCTTCTGGAAGGGTAAGCCTGCTGCAGAGAGAAACCTCATTTATGGAGTTGGCTTTGCCATCCGCCAACACATCCTACATAGGCTAACTGAAATGCCTATTGGGATCAACGAGCGCCTCATGCCGCTCCGAGTCCCACTGAATCACTCACGTCATGCCTTCTTGATCAGTGCATACACCCCAATACTGGATGCAGAGGATGACATCAAAGAGGCATTTTATGCCGACCTTGACGAGAGTGCTAACCTCTATCCCCAGAGAAGATAAGGTTGTGCTCCTTGGCGACTTCAATGCCAGACTTGACAAAGATGCTGACATTTGACAGGGAATCATAAGGAAAAATGGATTAGGCAAGTGTCATCCCAACGGCCTACTCCTCCTCAACAAGTGTGCTGCACAAAACCTCACTATCACCAATACCTTGTTTAGGCAGGCCGACAAGTTCAAGGGTTCGTGGCAACACCGACGATCCAACCACTGGCATCTACATCATTGTCAGAGAAAGAGATCGCCGAGATGTCCTTATCACCCGAGCCATACGCGGCTCAGACCACTGTGACACTGATCATCGGCTCGTCAGAGCCAAGCTCTCACTTCATGTCGCCCCAAAACAGTGAAGGCACCAAGCTTCCAAAAGAGGTTTTAACACTAAACATCTGGAGGATCTAGCGGTAGCACATGCTTTCAGAGAGCAGCTCGAACATGGGCTGATAAACAGCCCAACAACAAACAACCCAAATCCCAGTGCTGAATGGGGTATTCTCGACACTGTCATGACAAAAACCTGCAGATCGAAAGAATACACCAGGAGTGGTTTGATGAAAATTACCTGGAAATCAATGTTCTCGTCGATGATAAACGTGCTGATTTAACTGACTGGCAGAACAACCCTCATTCTAAGACCAAAGCTAATACCTTCCGCAAGAAGAAAGCGGTGTCCCAGCGGGAACTTCGCAATCGAAAGAACGACTGGCTTGAAAATAAAGCATATGAAACGCAAAAACTTGCAGATCAACACAAGATACGCAAATTTTTCAATTCCACGAAAACATTTTATGGGCCAGTCACTCATGACGTAGCCCCCCTCCGGTCATCTGATGGTAACTACCTAATTAAAGATGAAGAAGGCATTTTTCATCCCTGGAAAGAGCACTACCATTTGCTGCTCAATCGAAACACCGATGTGGATGTCCTGACTACCCAGCAGGTCCCTCACCATCCAGAGCTGAACCACCTCAGCTATCCTCCATCCCTGGATGAGGTAGCTACTGCCATCAAACAGATGAAAATTAACAAAGCCACAGAGCCTGATGGAATCCCAGCCGAGGTATATAAAGCAGGAGGACCTCTGCTTACCGGCCTTCTCCACTCTCTCCTGGAGAATATATGGGAAAAAGAGGAAATCCCTCAAGCTCTTAAAGGCGCCTCCATCATCAATATTTATAAGAACAAGGGAGACCGGTCAGACTGTGGCAACTACCGTGGGATTTCGCTGCTGTCCACAGCTGTCAGGAGTATCGCCCGAGTCCTCCTAAACTTCTTGAGGCAAAAAACTTTCTCCCATAATGCCACTGTGGCTTTAGACCATCACATGGCACCACTGACATGATCTTTCCTGCCGCCAGATACAGGAAAAGTGCAGAGAACAGCGTCGAGACCTGTACATGCCCTTCATCGACCTAGCCTAGGCCTTCGACTTGGTTAACAGAGAAGCCCACTGGGGAACCCTCAGCCGTTTTGGCTGCCCACCAAAATTCACCGCCACTGATAGCATGAACGGCAGTGTCCTGCACGATGGCACCCAGTCCAAGTTCTTTCCCTCCAAACGAGAGTAAAACAAGGATGTGTACTGGCACCAACTCTCTTTTCCAATTTGGCAGGTGGGTGGACAATCAGTACTGGATGAAGAGTCTTTTCAACATAAGACAACTCAAGGCAAGAACAAGGGTGCCTGCAGCTTCCATTACTGAACTTCAGTATGAAGACGACCTCACCCTTGTTGCTTACGCTGAATGCAACCTACAGGATATCTTAAACACCTACAAAGATGTGTATGCACACGTAAGACTCAGATTCTCTTCCAGCTTGCCCCTGGTTCAGCCACAGCTCCACCATCCACCCAGCTTAACGGTAGTGCCCTCTCTAATATTACCCACTTTCGGTATCTCGGTTCTCTCCTGTTAACCACCGCAGATATCGATGAAGAGGTTCAACATCGGATCAGATGTGCACCTCAAGCCTTTGGCAGACTCCGTACCCATGTCTTCAGCTGTAGGGAGCTGAAATTATCTACAAAGTTGCAAGTATATCGAGCAGTGGTCCTCCCCACCCTGCTATATGGCAGCGAGACATGGGTCACGTACAGAAGGTACCTCAAGGCACTTGCAAACGTTCACCAACCTAGTCTACGTTCTATCCTCCGAGTTCGCTGTGAAGACGAGAACAAATGCCAGTATTCTCGCTGACACCAACTGTAGGAGCATCGAGGCTACCATTATCCATGAACAACTACATTAGACTGGCCATGTTACCCGCATGGACGGCAGTAGACTGCCAAAGCAGCTAATTTACAGTCGCTTAACGAATAGTAAATATAACGCTGGTGGGCAAATGAAAAGGTATAAGGATAGTGTTAAGACAAACCATATCGACCCCCTCACCTGGGAGACGATTACTCCACACCGTAACGCTTGGAGGAGCACCACACGAGAAATTGTCAATTCTTTCAAGTAAGCCCAACTGCATACCGAGGCAGACAAGCGCCAATGCCGAAAAGAATCTGCTGCCGCCTCTCCCGCACTAGACGTAGCCCTCCACACATGCAACATCTGTGCACGACCCTACCAGTCCTGTATCGGTTTCTCGAGTTACCTCAGAGGTCACTAACGAAGGTGACATCCTCAATAACTCATATCATTTTATCATAGCTAGATGATCTTCATCCTCGATTCCGAGTGACATCAAAGTAGTAGAGTAGTAGTAGTAATAATAATAATTAACGCTTTATTGAAAGAGCATGGCAGTCGGAAGGCTGGAAATATACAGTAACATAATTGGGGAATGGGTCTCCTGATTGACAAATAATATACTAGTAACATATGTGATTCAAATATGATTTATAATACTAGGTGGGGAGAAGGTCATACTGCAGGGCATTTCAACATAGTGACAGTGCAAAAAGGTAAGATTGACTGGGAGTGAATACACTGGTTGAGTACGAGTTGTTGATAATTTTTACAATGGTTTGGACTGGGCTGTTCTGTGTGTGTGTGTGTGTGTGTGTAGGAAGGCACTGCTGTAATGGTAAGGGAGCAGCGGCTGACATGACAGCAATAACAGAGAAAACACAACGACTGCTACATCCACCACCATCACTAACAACGACCCCCACAATCACCAATACCAGCAACCACCACCGTCAAGAATAGCAACCACCATCACCACCACTAACATCCACCACCATCAACAACCACCACTACTAACAAAAACCACCACCATCACCACAACCTACAACACCACCACCTCAACTTCCACCACCAACAACAACCACCTCTACCACCACTACACAATAACAACCACAACCAACAACAATCATCACCACCACCAACAACCACCATCACCCTCACTACAACAACCACCTCTACCACCACTACACAATAACAACCACAACCAACAACAATCATCACCACCACCAACAACCACCACCACCAGGCCCACCAGAGTGGAGAACATTTTGGTGTGTGACGGTAACTAACGCGGACAGTGTCATGCCAGCACTTACCTGATGAATATACCATAAGCCGCTTTCCCTAATGGCTTGCTCCCTGAATATAAATGACTGCACATTATGTATATATGAAAATCCCATTTATGCACAGTGACAAACATATATATATATAATGTGAATATTAGACACCCTCAGCTCACCTAAATTAATCTTTCTAAATTTCAGTTCCCCCTTTATTCACCAAATCCCTTTCTCCCCCCCCCCCCCCCCGTAACTCTTCTTTCTATCTCAGTCTCCCTTAGCAACTCTCCATTTTCTCTCAACGTTAAATATTATCTTTCAACCGGTTAATAATAATAGATATTCGGTCAATGTGACCAAAGACAGCTAACAAAGCCACGAGATGCTTGTCTCCAGTAGAGACCTTATGCCGTCACCCATCCATGTGCTAACCAGACCCAACGTTGCTTAACTTCACTAATGGGACAAGAAGCAATGGTTCCAACGTGGTCCTACAACGTTCACCCTGGTGTTGCATTCGCATTTATATTATCTAAAGTTTAACCGACCTCTGGAGTTGACTCTTAGGAAAAACATACAAGATAGTTAGTTACTTTACTCGTGAAACATTCCTTGTCAAAGAAAAAAATAGAGTATTGAAGTTAATGATATATTTAGTAACAAATAAAATATAAACATTCTGATGGTACAGTATGGGATGTGAGTGCTTACATAAACAGCTCCTCATTTACTATGATGATGTAAAGTACTTTATTATTCTTTTTCAACACAGAGTTTTATCTCTCATAGTTTTTAAATGTTGTTGGACTAGTTACGCACTTAAAGACCCTAGTTGTTAAAGCGCAGTAATAACATATCAACAACAATATTCTGTGCCAAGACTCACAGTGTTTGGTGTAACTTGTACAATTGTGTTTCATCCTTAATTGGGAAAGAACTCATATTTTCTATGTTATGTGAACGCATCAGTGCAATGTCGACGTTACACTGCCCGTTGTTTCGTGTCCTAGGTTAAGTGAATTACAGTAGTTGTATGTGTTCTCATAGTTGCCAATCAGCAGCAAATGTAAGTGTGTGTCGTCTCCCTCCCGCCACGACATCTGACAGTCTATTGTTTATTTTCAGTGAGGAAGGAGAACGAAGACATCCTGAAGGAGCTGCAGGCGGCCTCGTCAGGGATCCACACAGGGAACACCACCGTTCCGCCCACCGACCCTCCTCCGGAACCCACCCGCACCTGAGGCGCCTCGCACGCCCACCCGCCCAGCCTGCAACACCTACACCTATCTACGGAAGCAGATGTATCGTGCGTGATACAGTTACTGAGCTAACAAGAACGTTACAATAAAAACAACACCTCTAGCTGGTACCGCTTCACCCACCCTCTTACCTAAAGCATGCGTCTCTAGTGACTCTCCTCCTTCCCTCCGTCTCAATTAATAAACTCGCTTTTCTTTCTAAAACTTCTGTTGTAGAAGAAAAAATATGTAAAAAAAAAATCGATTTCACCGAGTCTCTACTGGCTGTTGGTGACTCCCGCTTTCCTCTTCCATAGTCCCCTTCATCCATCCCCGCCACCCATGACCAGGATAATGTAGGTGTGGTGAGGGGCTGTTAGGTGGCCGTGGATCCCTGAGTGGTCAACTGACAGCCCGAGTAGTCGGTTGACAGCCAGACTGGCGTAAAAAAAATGGCCGGCTGAGTCTAAGCAGCCAGCTGAGAACATATAAGTTTCCTGTTGACAGTCAGTGCTGATAGCTGACGGTCTGAGTGGCCTGGTGAGAACCTGATTGACAATACTACCATCACGGTGCCAGGTGGTGCGACAGTACAGGACCTGGGGGGCATATATCGTCGACGTCATCAGGTGAAGGACCTCCACCCCTCCCCCCAGTGAGAGTCCAGTCGGCCCCGTTGTTAGACTGTATGACACCTTAAGGTATATCCCATGTTGTTGGTATTGGTTTTTATTTCTATTGTATATTATTGTACCGAGAATATTATAAAAAAAAGTAATGTAGTCACGTAGGAAGTGTAAATGTTATCTAAAAAAGCCTGTTGACGTGTGTTATATATATTTAAAACACTGTTCATATTATGTAAAGATGTTTTTTATTATAATTTTTACGTGTGTGTGTGTGTGTGTGTGTGTGTGTGTGACAACAATCAAACATCACTGCTGTTTATTTATTTTTTTTAAATAATACAAAGTGCCAGCTGTATTTCTTTGTAAACTGAGGCAATAACTACAGCTTAAGGAAGTTTAAGGTATTGTTTTACGAGTGTTTGGTGATGATTCTATCTACAGGTGGTGTTCATACTGTTTACTTAGATGTCTGCTGTTCTTTACCTCTTAGTCACAATCATTTACAGATGTAACTTCTGTTGTTCAAGTACTATCATTTACAAACGTGTATGGCATTGTCTACAAACGTTATAATATTGTTTGTAAACAACTGTGAAGCCATTCACAAATGTATGTTAAGCTATTTTACAACCGTGTATATTTTTGTTTACAAATGTGTCAATATATAAGAATATGTAACGATTTAGTTAAAATTATGTACTGTTGTTGCAGACGTGTGTACTATATTTTACAGATGTTGATACGGTTATTTGAGAACGTGTATGCTGTTGTTGACAGGTGTGTGTAATACTGAGTTGAATAGTGTGTATTTGATAAACTTACAGAACTGAATATAATACGGAAGAGTTCTGACAAAACCTGTGTGTTTGTAGTCAATTACAAACCGTTCCTTATGTGACGAACTGAAATTCATCTGCTGCTCATTTGATAATAAATATAAACATAACAATGACCTTAGTTCCGAGAACAAAATTACGACAGGTACAGTACATAGGTGAGTACTCTTTGTAGCAGATATGGTGTAGCCACTTTAGACTGTGATAGGTGTGTGTAAGTGAACTTATCAACTTACCGTATATTAAAAGCGAGCAGAGTCTAGACTAGAGCTAGAGGGGCAATTCATGCTCAATAAAGCCTAGACTAGTTGCGTAGTGGTCAGTATCTCGCTCGCTGCTAGTAGTGTGTCAAAAGCAATATATCTATTTAAGTTACGCCTTTAAAAGGTATGCAGAGAAAACGGGTGGGCGTGACCTGTAGGCTGGCCAGACTGTGGTAAGGTCACCACCACCAAACCCTATTAGAAACTTATTTGAATAAATAAACAAATAAATATAATGTTCAATGAATATTGTTATGCTCTTAAGTTCATTAGTCAGCTCCCAAGTGGTTAACAAAACGAGTTGAATATAGTATTATATATATATATATATATATATATATATATATATATATATATATATATATATATATATATATATATATATATATATCTCACAAAAATTTATACTGCCTTAAGGACTTTCGTGGGGATCGCGTAAATTCTTGTATTACACAGCAACATTGTCCTTACTCGTGGGAGACCTCGCATATCAAGAGGTGAGACCAATGTTGCTGTTGTAATATAAATTTTCAGGTGATATCCAGGAATACAAGTAAGACAGTGTATATACATTTTTTCAGACACCTTGTAGTGTTCGTGCGTGTATAGAAGCAGTGGTAAATATTTACCCTTATGATCCAGTATGCAGGTGGCCGGGGTTCATATGATCAAAAGTTTAGGAGCTCGACCTAGCGTCTTGACAACGAGTGAGTGAATTGTTGTAAACGCAGCAGCCTTGTTTTGTGACCAGGAGCTGGCGTACATCCCACTGTATCACTAAAACTAATGTATATTGAAAAATTACTAGTTTTCATATTTTTTACCTAAATAAATTGACTGAATGGAGTATACAGTAATATTACCATAAGCGGACAATAGAAATTCATATATAAAAAATATATATATATATATATATATATATATATATATATATATATATATATATATATATATATATATATTAGTTGTTTAATGATGGACAATGAATTAATGAAATAATGTATGATCATACATTCCTACGAGTATGAAACTTGATAAGGAAATATATACAAAAATATGTATGTTGAACTGGGTGACGCATCTAGTTATACAGTTATTAAAGAAATTATGTACAGGTGTGTTTTATTCCATCCTTCCGACCTGGACCCGTTACCTTATTTAGCTGGTACACACACACAGGAATGAGCCGACAGACACGTCTGGTTGTTGTTCTCCCCCAAACAGTGTGCAAAATTTCACTGTCAAAGGCATAGCTTGGCTTTTTTCTGTCTGTGTAACCAGCTATGCTACACATGGGTGCCCGAGACTGAGGTGTGTCCCGCCTTCACACCAGCCACAGTACTCTAGGATGTCATGACAGAAAACAAAGCCCAACTGATGGCCCCTGGTGCACTAAATATTAGGTGCTTATTGTAGACGTCACTGGCCATTAATACACAACATAGAATACATAATATTACAATAAAGGTGAGTACAGTACAGTACAGTACAGTACTGTACAGTATTATATGTTGAAACTTGTAATAGCAACACAGTAAACTAATTTTTCGTCAATGAATGTCCACAATGATCTCAGTCTCAGCCAAGGAGGTAACTTACATCACAACAACAAAAGAAACTCATATGTAAATTAAAACAGTCTTTACTATGGTTTATTATTGGTCAGGTTGAAACATAGTTTAAGCTCCTTTTATTAATCTGACAAAATGTCTGTACGACATGATCTCTGTCAATTTTGTAGTGCTCATATGCGTGTACAGTCTCACCCAAAAGTTCGTTTACTCTCCCAGCCATCTATTGCTGCACTGCCTGCTTCAGATGTATGAACTTGAGTCAGTTACTTCGAACCTTTAGATTCATTCGTACCGGTTTCATGTTCTGGTTGGTACTGAGACAGTTTCAAACATTTGAAGCAGACAGTGCAGCAATAGCTGGCTGGGAGAGTTAACGAACTTTTGGGTGAGACTGTACCATACATAGAGCTGATAGCCGTTCAGTTGTCACAGTGCTCCTAAGATAATTCTTCACCCGATGCTTGACGCTAAAGGACCTTCCTCCTGTTGTAGTCAATACAGGCTCATTTATCAATACACAGTACTATACATACAGCAGTGTATAAGTTGGGGTATAAGTCTTTGTTCATGCTACGAATAGTTTCAGTGAGAGATGTAGGCTTCTCCTCTTGCCTGGCCATGTTCCACCGGGTTCTACAAGGGAGGCATTCTTTATGGAACTCCTGATTGTTGTTGCAGGGATGTGGTCTTGGTAAACTGTATACATGTGATCCTAAGCGTCTTCTGTGAGTTCCCGGAGTTGAGTGGGACTACTGTATAATTAGGGAGTGACAGTTTTGCAAAAGTTTTCAAAATCTAATTGCTTGGGTTGGATTATTTGTCTATCGGCCACGCTAATTCCGAATATGTTTGAGTTTTTTACATCATTGCATTAGAAGGTTTGTGGATACTTTTGGGTTTGGCATGAAAAACGCGAAAAAACTGTAAATAATAAAGGGACTGGCAATGTGGCACAACCTGTTAAAATCAAGTTATTGAATTGGATTATTCGACTACTGTGTACACTGGTTCATAATATGCTATTGTTTTACAACTCAATGCGCTACAAATTATGCCGATATTTTTGCTGCAAGTCACCACATACGTATATTTCGAAAACCAGGGCCCAATATTACCAACGGCGTGGATAGATTCCGTGGAATGAATTCAGGACATTCCCGCTCATGGAACATTACCAAACTCCGTATATGTGCCAATGGCAGGCCAATGGCAATATTTACAGAGTTTGTTGAGGCTCCCTGGACGGGAATGCCCTGAATCTATTCCACGGAATCTATTCACGCCGTTGGTAATATTCGTCCCAGGACTGATCAACGAATTCAGCCCAAGTAGCTTGACTTGGACAGTTAAGGACAAAATCTCAGTCCGTACTTTTGAATAAAATATTGTTCAATAGGTGGTGATATTGAAGTGCTGAGAGTTGTTTTTTCTGTGTTGTTTTGCAGTTAGTTCAAAGGGCCGCCACCAAGATGGGTCGTCCTAAGATTAGCAACACTCAGCTGAGCCAGGATAACGATAAGGTGTTCGGGGTTCGGATGCCTCTGCCATCTAACAAGTTGCCTCTGAACAAGGAAGTTGGAAGTGCCCTGGCTTATGAAGCAGAAAACGAGAGGTTAAGGAGAAGAACAAATGCTTTTGATTATATGGATGCCACCAACAAGGTGACTGAGAAGGTACTGGATGTGTATAGGAAGGCCACTGTCCCCACTATCTCTGAAATCAGGGTGAAAATGAGATTCCACGACCTGTGGAGGATGCGGAGGGAGACGATGATGATGAAGGGAAATGGACAGAAACAGAAAACGAAGAAAACGAAGAACGGGAAGCTGAAGATGAGGTTTGAGGATATAGCTGAGAAGTTGTTTGACGTGGCAGACGACAGCAAAGTGCACGAACGAGAGAATAGCTTCCTGGCAGCCCAGAGGAAACCGGGAAGGGAGGGCTGCATTGATGGCGTTGACAAAATTGTGACTGCCAAGCTGAAAGAAGAGAGGGAGAAGGAAGCGAAGAGGGCAAAGAAAAGGGCTGAGGAAGAGAGGAAAACTGAGAAGATGAGGTCAAAGAGTAAGGAGGAGATGGAGAGGATGTCGTGTAAAGTGTCGGCAGTGGATGACAGTGCTCAGGAAGAAGATAGTTGGTGGCATCCATATAATCAAAAGCATTTGTTCTTCTCCTTAACCTCTCGTTTTCTGCTTCATAAGCCAGGACACTTCCAACTTCCTTGTTCAGAGGCAACTTGTTAGATGGCAGAGGCATCCGAACCCCGAACACCTTATCGTTACCCTGGCGCAGCTGAGTGTTGCTAATCTTAGGACGACCCATCTTGGTGGCGGCCCTTTGAACTAACTGCAAAACAACACAGAAAAAACAACTTTCAGCACTTCAATATCACCATCTATTGAACAATATTATATTCAAAAGTACGGACTGAGATTTTGTCCTTAACTGTCCAAGTCAAGCTACTTGGGCTGAATTCGTTGATCAGTCCTGGGACGAATATTACCAACGGCGTGAATAGATTCCGTGGAATAAATTCAGGGCATTCCCGTCCAGGGAGCCTCAACAAACTCTGTAAATATTGCCATTGGCCTGCCATTGGCACATATACGGAGTTTGGTAATGTTCCATGAGCGGGAATGTCCTGAATTCATTCCACGGAATCTATCCACGCCGTTGGTAATATTGGGGCCTGGTTTTCGAAATATACGTATGTGGTGACTTGCAGCAAAAATATCGGCATAATTTGTAGGGCATTGAGATGTAAAACAATAGCATATTATGAACCAGTGTACACAGTAGTCGAATAATCCAATTCAATAACTTGATTTTAACAGGTTGTGCCACATTGCCAGTCCCTTTATTATTTACAGTTTTTTCGCGTTTTTCATGCCAAACCCAAAAGTATCCACAAACCTTCTAATGCAATGATGTAAAAAACTCAAACATATTCGGAATTAGCGTGGCCGATAGACAAATAATCCAACCCAAGCAATTAGATTTTGAAAACTTTTGCAAAACTGTCACTCCCTACTGTATATACTCAGCTGCGAATCTTGCTTGTGGTGTCATCAGTCTGCTCTCTAACTCCTGAATTAAGAAGTCAATGAAACAGGAATGCATGGACCTTTTCCAATCTTGGCTGACGTTATCAGCAGTGTATTGACGCGGTGATCCTTTTGGGGAACACATGATGGCATTATGGGACTTTTATTAATCTGTGAAGCCAGGTCAACAGCTTCATCATACAGGACATCCCCGACATTATCCTCACTCCTCTCGTTCTTCAGGTCAACAATTACTACAACTAACTCAATTGACGCTGCAGCTACATCACATGACTTGTCCTGCAGCATATGAGAACAGAGCTTTGCAGTATATGCTCAGCAGCAAAGAGACATCCAATAAAATCAAACCTCTCTCTGGAGCAAAGTAAGGCACGTGCTTTACCAGTATTGCCATCTTGTAGACTGGCAAGAGCATCAGCCAAGACGACCATGGAAGAGAGAATCAGGCCTGTTGGACCACCGTTTACACATAAGGTACTGTACGTAGTTTGGTACGCTTCTGCATGTGATCTCTGGCAAGTTCATTTTCTTCCAAGCTTGATCTGAACTGTAGAAGTCGCTTGACTGAATAATTAAGGGCAAACTCGGCCTCCTGTGCTGTTCCCATCATGTCCCGTACTGGTGTGACCTTAGATGAATGAACAAGAGTTAGGTGGAGAGAATGGGCCTTACAGTGAACATACAGTACATAGCTCCTTTGACTGGTGCAAGCTTGAACCCATATATGGATGCCGGACATATTAGCTGCATCATCACACCCCTATGCACACATCACACCACACTGCTTTGGTTTATCTAAGGATATATGACAGACTTCCTCTCCTTTGGTGCTGGCCCAAGTAACGAACACATTTGGAGGCTATGTGAGGGAGCTGCGAGGAAACCGGTTCATTTAGTTCATATTATGAATGACGCACAAACTTTTTTTTCTAATTATTGATCCATTTAAAATGCCTCAACTGTCTAGTTAACATCAAGTTTTGCTCAATGTATACTTACAGTATAAAATAGGGGTAACAAACTTAAGAAAAAAACATACCGATACATGACGCTCATTGCTCGTTCTTCAGAGAAGGATAATCTAATATCTTTACTTGACATCCTGTTAGGCTCCTGCAAGATGGCCGTAGACACCAAAGAAAGTACTTGGCATATGATTTCACTTCAAAGTGACATCTAAAGTCTTGTCTGTTGACATGAAATCTTAATAATGCACTGACCCTCCACCTGACACTTAACACAGCGAGTTTCTCGTCCCGACTCCGAAGCCTCTGACACGTTTGATTCCTGCACTTCGGCACCTGAGTTTTCCAGAGATTCGAGCGCCAGCAGTTGCCTAGCTTATACTACAGGCAGGCAAGGCGTGACTAAATGGAAATATATCAACAACTCAGAGGACATATTCAGTCGAGTGTCCTTACCTAGAGCTGGCCGGACGCCCGCTCCACAAGGGGTCACAGCTCACGGTTGAAGAAGCCACAAGTCCAGAAAACTATGATGGCAAACATTTTAGGAGTGAGAACTGTGAACTCTTAGAACAACCTGCCAGAAAGTGTCGTGACGGCACCGAGTGTGAGCTCTTTCAAGACCAGACTTGACCAACGCTGGAACAAGTCCAGATACATTCAGGAGCCAGTACATGCCCAGTACTTGCCAACAGTGTGTAACAGAGACGTAAATGACCGTCCGAGCGGCTGATGAGCCGATCAGAGGCAAAAAGGATAAAGTGAAAATAATATTAGCAACTTTTTCTTTCTGCTGTTCCCGTGTTTTATTTTTATTAAGTCTAATATTTTTATTGCTAGTGGAACAAACACGCTTTACACCTCTGAACTGACGCTCAGTGTTAAAATATATATATATATATATATATATATATATATATATATATATATAAAAGGTCATGATACGGAATAAATGCTTTGCTGTGATTTCATGTATAAATATTAACGTGAGAACTTCATCTAAAATGTCCTAAATTTCCAATCTACGTTTTTGATTGGATTTGGGTATTGACGTAATGCAAGACTCCACCATACAGGGTAGTGACGTCAGCAAGGTTCCACCATACAGGGTAGTGACGTCGGCAAGATTCCACCATACAGGGTAGTGACGTCGGCAAGATTCCACCATACAGGATAATGACGTCAAGCAGGATTCCACCAAACAGGCTAGTGACGTAATGCAAGAGTCAATCATACAGGCTAGTGACGTCATGCAAGATTCCACCATACATGGCAGTAACTCATGCAAGATTCCAACAGACTAGTGACGTCATGCAAGATGTCATCACAAACTGGTGGCGTAATGCAAGATTTCACCATACAGGGCAGTGACGTCATGCAAGATTCCAACAGACTAGTGACGTCATGCAAGATTTCATCACAAACTGGTGGCGTAATGCAAGATTCCACCATACAGGGCAGTGACGTCATGCAAGATTCCACCAGACTAGTGTCGCCATGCAATATTCCACCTTAGAGACTAGTGACGTCACACAAGATAATACCACACAGGCTAGTGATGTCATGCAAGATTCCACCACACAGGCTAGTGACGTCATGCAAGATTCCAACATGAAGGGTAGTGACGTCAAGAAAAATTCCAACATGAAGGGTAGTGACATCATGCAAAACTCCACCATACAGACTATTGACGTCACAGAAGATTCCACGACACATAATAGTGACGGCATGCAAAATTCCACCATACAAGCTAGTGAGGTCATACAAGATTCCTCCAAACAGACTAGTGAAATTATGTAAGATTCCACCATACAGGCTAGTGACGCCATGTAAAATTCCATCATGCATGTTAGTGACGTCATACAAGATTCCACCATACAGGGTAGAGACATCATCCAAGACTCCACCATGCACACGAGTGACATCATGCAAGATTTTACCATAGTGTAGTGACGTCATGCAAGATTCCGCCATACACACTAGTGACGTCACGCAAGATTCTACCATAGAGCAGTGACGTCATGCAAGATTCCACCATACATGCTATTGACGTCATGCAAGATTCCACAATACATACTATTGACATCATGCAAGATTTTACCATACAGGCTAATGACGTAATGCAATATTACACCATACAGGGTAGTGACGTCATGCAAGATTCCACAATACATGCAAGTGACATCATGCAAGATTCCACCATACAGTCTAATGATGGCATGCAAGATTTCACCAAATAGGCTAGTGACGTCATGTAAGATTCCACCATACAGGAAAGTGACGTCTTGCAAGATTCCACAATAGACTAGTGACACCTTGCAAGATTCCACCATATAAGCTAGTGACGTCATGCAAGATTCCAACATACAGGCTATTGATGCGGTACAAGATTCCACCTGTGCCCGGGTGGGCTAATCTTCGTATATAATAAAAAAATAAATAAAAAAAAAATCTGATTCGGGGATTTTGCCATTTGCAATGTAGATCTAATAATTCTATGACACTTACCTCGTAAATGTCAAATAACGGATGATATTGGAGGTGTTTTATTCTCTTGTTATTATCATATACGGGAGCAACTGTCACCTGCTCACTTTGTTTACAACCGACCCACTATCCAGGGTAATCTCACGTCTACAAAAACGTAAAGTTACACCATGATGATACAACAAACTTGCTTTCATTGGTAACAGATATCAAAGTAAGTACTTTCTCTTTATGGCAGAGAGTTGGCCCCCGTCTAGGAAGTTAGGCAAGGTTAGGTTTCTTTGGTTGGTTAGGTCAGGTTCTATTAGGTTCCTTATTATTTACTTGCGACGGAAGTGTATAGAATGACAGTTCGTCAAAACAATTATATATATATATATATATATATATATATATATATATATATATATATATATATATATATATATATATATATCATGTGTTAAAAATCCCTGACTCCATGGCTGTACGAAACTGAAATTTTACAAAAAAAAACACTCCATGAATAATATGCCTCAAAGAAATCGGTGACTAGTATGCCACTCAAACTCAGTGAATAATGTCACTCACTTAAAAACGTCAATGAATAATATTCCATTCACTTAAAAAATCAATGAACAATATGCCATTCACTATAAAAACTCAATGAATAACATGTCACTCACTAAAAAATTAATAGTATGCCCCTCACTTCAAAACTAAATGAATATTCCATTCACTCAAAAACTCAAAGAATAATATGCCAATCGAAAAGGCCACTCACTAAAAAGAGCTCGATGAATAATATGCCACTCAAACTCAATGGATAATATACCGTTCACTATAAAAACTCAATGTATAATATGCCGCTCACTATAAATACTCAATGAATAATATGCTACTGACTTAAAATAATGAATAATATGCCTGACACAAAACCTTATGATATAATCTTTTAAAACACCTACATATTGCCTTACAATACTTCAGCAACACGCACACTACAATCACACTGGGATGTTTTGTTGGCGAGTCAGTCCAAAGCAACGAAAACAATAACAAAGAGTCTAGACAAGGTTCGCCACGGATCCCGTTACTACAGTTGAGGCCTTGCAGGATTGTGCTATAGTTCTTCAATTGCTGGAACAAGTGAGGCGTCTACAACAGAGAAAAGACAAATGGGTGCATCGTAAAGTTTCTTTAAAAGTGGCGGCGGCTGGCTGGTCAAAGAAGACCCTGAATAATGATTTAATAATACTAAAGAAGTTTTAAAGTGACGAATAAATAGAATTATGTCACCTTTTATGTATTATATTTTAAATTATCATTGTTTCATGATTTATTTTAATTTTTACTTGAAATTATATGAAGCTCATTTGGGCACTAATCCGGAGAGCAAAGATCCCCGCCAAACCATTTCTAGCAACAGCCGAAATCCTGCTGCTTGCTGGGCGTTTTCGTTAACGGCCAGCAAAAGGGACAACATATTTGGAGGAAAGTGCCCAATGTGCCGCCACCTTAATCCCAACTTTAAAAAACAAACCGGGCAAATCTTGTAGCACTCACCATTACTTTGTTCCGTGGCTGCTGGTGAGGTCCTTATCCCTAGAATCTTTTATCTTCCTTGAAATCCAATCATTTTACCAGTTGGTGCAGTTACCATTGCATGTTATATAATACACACATGGTAAATCCACCTATAGCCACTGTACACTTTAGTTAGTATGAGGCACTTAAGTTTCATAGCCTTTTGTTAATACGTTTATACACACTAGGTAACTACGAGCGCTTGTTTACACCCATTTACCTAGTTAACTTACAACAGTGGATAATACACCAAAATACTGTGAATAATATCTCTCACTTAGTTTAACCCATTTTAAGGAGTGATTTGGTATTCCTAACCAGAGTTCTATTTCTCCTACCTAGTTGTTGATGAACTACTCCAGTATAATTACTAACATCGTTGCGTGCTGAACGACCTCTTAGTTGTTGAAGGGTAATCATATTATAACGTCAACGTTAACGCTATTCCTTTGACTATTTTATTCCAATGAAGCGACAAGTTGGCTGTACCTTCAATAGAAACCACTAGAGTGAATTTATAGTCACGGGTGTAGGAAGAAGATTATCGAGATGGATTCTATTAAAAGTCTATTATTCTGTACAATACTGTATTAGTAAAATAATCACGACCCGTGACGAAGAGATATAATCAACGTTCAACTGAGGTAACTAAAGGATTTATCTGAAAATGTCTCATGTTTTTATTTACATGCATTTATGCGTTTGAATTACTAAAGTATTTCAGCTCGTACTCCCGGTAGGTAACTAGGTTCATTATAAGTGTTAGTCGGTCAGCGGCGCATGTGGAAGTAATCTATATGACATGAATGGTGACACTACATAAACCTCATACAGATCTATGAGAATTGAAATGATTTTTTAATTCTATCTACTTAAGCTTATGTATGAACATGATATAGGTTATCAATGCCTTATAAAATTAGTGATGTGCTGATAATGAAAAATAATCGCTTTGCATTTTAATATTTTTTTGTCGTATATAATTGTGAGCGTAGGTGAAGTCCTGTTCTCACTAGATGAATATTACTATCCCAAATTATTTTATTTATACACTAATTTAATAAATATAATAATGAGAAGCACCATACAGTACAACCTCATCTTCCTGCAAACGACGTAGCACCACTGTGAAGGGGGCGAGTATTCCCCAGCTAATAGAGGTTCTAGTCGACTTTGTCAATATCAGTATATTAACCACATAACTGTACAACATTAACCAGAAAATGTTTGTGTTACATAGTCTATTTCAATATTAAGAGAACACTTATGGTGTATAAAGAGTAATTACCTCAAGTCGGTTTCAAAGGCGGCACAATAATATTTGACGCACAACTTATCCTAGCGTTAATTCCATGATAATAAATTAATGCAGAAGGGCCGGTGCTAATTTCATTATCTAAATTAGCTAATCTATTAGTGACAAAGTAATTTTGATAATTATTTCACTGTCGTTAGTTAATTTATAAGTGAGGCCAGCCAAACTCCATCACAACCGCATTGTTGCTATGACGCACTTACGTTAACAGGATAAATTTAGTTACTTTTTCTTAATCCTCTTCACCACTGATTGGCTTGGGAGGTCGGTCACGTCCCTGTTACGCACTGTTGGCAAGTACTGGGCATGCACCGGCTCCTGAATGTATCTGAACCTGCTCCAGTGTTGGTCAAGTCTGGTCTTGAAAGAGCTCACACTCGGTGTCATCACAACGTTCTCTGGCAGGTTGTTCAAAGAGTTCACAATTCTCATTCCGAAAAAGTTTTGCCTTCAGTTTTCCAATATACACTTTTAATAATCACTGTCAAGTTATCACAGGCTTCACTTAGGAATTACCACACCCCGTCGTGATATTCACTGTTTACTTCCACTGTTTGGTCTTCACACTTCACCAAAGTAACCAAGGAAGGTAGAGTAAGGAAGCTCGACTCCCCGTACAGCTGCGTGCCCTCAAAAAAAGCACCAAATCACTAGCTGCACTTATAATTGAGTCGGTCACCGATAGATAACGCCACCGTCGCTTGAGTGTCGTCTGCAACAAAGACTCCGTTTTGTTATATGACGTCATCTGGCTGGACATTCAAGATTCTTCAGTGACAAAACAAAGTTACAGGAAATAGCTCCACGTGGTTGTCATGGTTGTGTTGTTTGTATGAAGGACAAGAAAACCCAGAGACATTTAAAAATCCATCGGCTTTCCCAATGATAAAGACCGATAAGATTATAATTATGTCATGAAGATAAAGGAGTTAAGTGTAGTTACTAGTTTAAGTTATCATGATTTCGGCCCCATATCTGCTATGAGGTGTGTTTACATAAATGTTTATAGGAATCATAGGCCTCAGCTTGAGGAAGATTATGAAACTTGACCTCCAGTTTTAATAATAATAATAATATGAAATTTCTCCAGATTAGTGAGGTGGTAAATGGAAATAGTCGTTGGAAAAAAAAGTCACAGGAAAATGTGACAATTTGGGCTAGGATAGTCACATTTTATTTAAATATCATTAACAGTAATAAAAAATATATCTTAAGTCACTTATTAACTTACAGTACATGACTTGTACACATTGACAACACAATTTATGTAGGATGAATGAAGCCTTTACACGTATGTTAGGTTAGGTACATGGATAAGATTGTTATGGTGAATCAGCCCTTTCTGTATTTCTTGTTTTTTTATTATAAAGTGCATATGAACAATCTTGTGTTGCTTTATACCTCTATAATCCGACAATAGTGAACCTGTAAAAAAGTGTCTAACCATGAAAAAAATACTCGAGACCGTAATTTCAGTCATTTTGGAATGATTGACGTTTTACAAATGAAAATGAGGTTAAGTTCCTTCATGAATGAATAAATTAAGTATAAATATATATATAAATTTAAATATGTAAATACCAGATTATATATACGTCAAGGTTAATATAGTTAGCCCGCTCTAAGGCATCTTTCGTTTTCTATGAATAATGCCTTAGTTATGTCGGTCAACGCTAGATAACGTAGCGAACGGCGGCACTGAAAAATACACGCAAATTAAAAGGAGTTTAGCTTCCTTACTTTACCTTCCTTAAACATAACCTTATCTTCCAAAAAGTTATATCAGCTATCGTCCTCTTTCCGTCCACGACTAAGTTGAGCCAGTGGGCGTGAAGTAAAGAGTGCCACACCCATTGTCAGCAAACTACCGTAACTACTGAGTGGGATATTTTGGACGAGTAATAATCATAATTGGGTAGTTTGGGGCCGTACTAAGTTCTCATACGTCCCAAAATGCTTTAGCAAATTATTTTTTGTTGATCGACAATTTTTTTAACCTGTGTGTGTGGGTGTTTGAAGTTTATTGAGACAATATTTGTTTAACGAAACAATAGTTGCTGATATATTTGGGTGTAGTAAAGACATTCACATACACATTTCCAAAACTGATGATTACTGAGTTTGTCTTATCTGTTTATATTTACGTTAATAAATGATGGAACAAGAGCCTTGCAAAAGACGAGAGGAAAACAAACATGGACAGAATGAGAGTTGGTTGGTGAGGAAACTCAGAGAAGGACAGCTGGTGGCTCGCCATGCTCGCTGGCGGGAGCGAGGACCGCCAGGCAGCGGCGGAGGAGGAGGTGTTGCTTGTTCAAGAAGAATGGTCAGAATGAATCTCAATGGAGAGACAGAGCTTATATACCCAGCAGCAGCCGCCAGTCCTCTATGAATCATGTTGGGAAAACCCAGAAAGTCGCCGGTGACTAGTTCCGTTGCTAAGATACGGTAACATCTGGTTGGTTGCTAGGAAAGCGGTAGCAGGTGGTGGCTGTGGCTACGCAGTTGTAGGCAGTTGTAGGGGAGACGTCCACTACAAGACCTTAAAACCAGCCAGGTGAGGGTGCGAGGAGAGGATGTTTTCGAAGAAACAAAGTGGTGTAAAATTAAACTGAAGGTGAGAGACTTACTCATTGTTGGATGTATCTACAGATCCACACACTGTAGTGTATTAAACCAGAGAAGCTTAATTGGCAATGTAATGGGGCAGAACCCTGGCCACCTGTTTGTCATGGGGAACTTTAATTATAGCGACATTGACTGGAGAAATGATTCTACGCCAAACGACCTAAATAATCCAGCCACTCTTTTCATAGAAACTCTTACAGATAATTTTCAATTCCAACATGTTAAGGATCTGACACACTGCAGAGGGGAGCAAACACCTAAACCGCTGGACCTCATCATAACTAACGAGGAGGACATGGTGGCCAATCTGGAACACCAAGCCCCAGTCACCACATAACGTTGTCCTTCAGATTTAGCTGTTACTTGGTTCATGACAAAACCAGATCCAGGTTCAAATATTAAAAAATTAATTACAAGGGGATGAGGGAGGAGATGAGGAGTATACACTGGCCTGACTTACTAAGGAATAAGAACGCAGATGCTACGCTGAATATCATAGCCAGTAAACTGAACCATTTGATAGGTAAATATATACCTAAGACCAAACCCAGTGCCTCTAGGAATACAAGGAGATCGCTACACGTAAACAATGCAGTAGTCGGCAAAGTTAGAAAGAAAACTCATGGTTTCGAGACGTGGGTTAGGATAAATGATGAGCAGGACAGGAGGATGTATGCCAGATCCAGGAACCAAGCAAAGTCAGAGAGTAGAAGGGCTGAAAAAGATTTCCTGAGTTGGATTGCCAGTGAGGTCAAGTCAAACCCAAAGGCTTTTTACTGCTATGCAAAGTCGAAATTAAAAACGCAAGTAGGCATATCGGACCCGAGTCTTGAAGATGGTAGTTATGCAGATAATGACCAGGATAAGGAGGAGGCGTTGAACAAATTTTTTCGTTGATGTTCACAAGAGAGGATGCGAACAATCTTCCTGCATTTGAGGAAAGACGGTTTGACACAGAGCTGACCCACATTTTGTTCTCAGACGAGGTTATAAGAAATAAACTGCCAAAGGTAAAAGATTCACAAGAGTCCCAGCCCAGATATGGTACAAGCCAGAGTGTTAAGAGAACTGTGTAACGAGCTTGCGGAGCCTCTTAAGATCCTGTTCTGCAAATGCCTGGAGGAGCAAAGGGTCCCTGACGACTGGAAGACGGCCAATGCGAGTCCTATATTCAAAAAGGGCAATCGTCACTCCATGAATAATTAAAGACCAGTGAGCCTGACCAACATACTGTGCAAAGTACAAGAGAGCATCATAAGAGATGCCATGGTGGAACATCTGCTATGAAACAACCTTGTAAAGGACTGCCAACACACTTTTATGCCAGGAAGATCCTGCTTAACTCAATTACTCAAGATACTAGATGTTTGGACTCAGATTCTAGAACATGGCAGAAATATTGACAATATATACAGTACCTAGATTTTACCAAGGCTTTCGACAGTGTATGGGATTCGGGGAAGTGTCGTAGCATGGATTAGAAACTTTGCGCATGACCACAAACAGTGTGTGATAAATGGTACAAAATCGTCATGTGTACCTGTGACTAGTGGGGTACCACAGGGCAGTGTATTGGGCCAGTTGTTGTTTGTTTCATTTATGACATGCCAGAAGTTATACACTCCTCCATACAAATGTTTGCAGATGATGCCAAGTTATTTAGGGAAATTAAGAACCAAACAGACTGTCAAGAGCTGCAGAAAGATCCCTTTGAGCGTCAAGAATGGTCAAAGAAATGGCTACTAAAATTCAATGTCATTCTATGTTTGTCTTTGATACCCCCAAAATGTTCTACACTACTGCGGGTATACGCAAACACTTACCTTGAAAATAGGTTCTTATTCTCGTACGGGAGATATACAGAGGAACAAAGAAACTGGCTTCCACACCATAAGGACTAGTGATCTCAACTCTCTGTATCACTCCGCGCTGGTATGTACAGATGCCAGCATTCACAAGCTGAATACATAATATGTAAATATGATAATTCACATACATAACATGGTGCATAATAAATGGAAGTATTACATAGGATTAATACATGTTCTGTAATACTTTACTATACATAATTAATAGAGTAATATAAGAATACACAGCTTATGGTACTACTTCGTGTCCATATTATACAGTCATGAAGTGCAAAAGCATGCACCTGGGTCGCACCAATAATAAGGAGGCGTATCACATGTCCTAACAGACGAAGAAACTGCATTAATGAGACCAAATGTGAAAAGGACCTGGGTGTGTATGTCGATAATGAACTTAAATTCTCGGGCCATTGTGAGAAGGTGCATCAGGCAATGAAACTAGTTTTATAAGAAAGTCGTTTATATATCTGGATGGTCTGTCACTCGTCACAATCTTCAAGAGTGAAGTGCTTCCCGTCTGGTCCCTGAGGTATACTCAAGATTGTCAATTGATTGAAAGTGTCCAAACGAGGTCCACCAGACTGGTGCCTGCTCTATGGAACCTCAGTTACTCAAGAGAGATCGGAGCGCCTGCAACTACCTATCTTATACTGTAGACAGGCGAGGGGCGACCTAATTGAAGTGTATAAACATCGCAGGGGCAGTAGTCGGTCGAATGTACAGTCGGGGACAAAAGTCTTGAACACTTGTCAGTATTTGGCATGCAAGTACCCGAAGGAGAGTTTTATCCCATTTTGTGGTTCAGGCATAATATGTGATGACAAGTAGTGTTATTAGTATATCTCAATCATTATATATAACTTGGAAGTAGATGCCAGATATTGCCAAGTGTTTAAGACTTTTGACCCCGACTGCACATACCTGGAGCTGGTGGACGTCCGCCCCACAAGGGGTCACAGCTCGAGGTTGAAAAAGCCACAAGTCCAGAAAACTGCGAAGGCAAATTTTTTCGGAGTGAGAATTGTGAACTCTTGGAACCATCTGCTGGAGAGCATTGTGACAGCAGTGAGTGAGAGCTCATTCAAGGCCAAACTTGACCAACACTGGAGCAGGTTCGAATATATTCAGGAACCAGTGCATGCCCAGTATCTGGCAACAGTGCGTATCAAGAGACATGACCAAAGGCCCAAGCAGCTAGCGAGCCAATCAGTGGCAAAGAGGATAAAGTAAAAGTAAAGTAAAAGTAATTTCAGTGATACTGTACTGCGAGTTACAGGCTTAAGTACTTACATATATATAAAATTGTACAGTACAACAGCTTCCATGCATTGCTGGCATATTTCTTTTATAATACCTAATATGTTATGTAATTTTTTGAGGCTTTGTTACAGGTTTGGTTTGAATTTTTTAACAACATTAATGTACTGTCATAAAAAAGGTTAACAACCGGCATGGACCACTGGTCTGTTCCGCCTCACCACGAGTCCTGCCTATAACCCATCGTAAAACATCATAAAAATAAAACAGGATATTCCAAAAGGAATACAGTACAGTACAGTACTGTATGTTATCATTCATGACTACCAAAGTACAGTAGTCTTACACAACCTCTATACTATTAGTCGCTGACCTCAAGGGAGTCAGGGGCATTGTTTCTTCCTTGACTTATCTCAGAGGAACATCACTGACATCAATCCTACAATAAAGGTCCTGAGCATTTGCCAAGACTTTCATTAGCATTAAAACTCTACCTCCACCTATGGTCTGTGTAGCACTGGGGAGTTTGTCAGGTCAGTATAGTATCCTCAGTGGCTCTACCCTTCTCCTGGTAGTTGATTTAGCTGTCCTGGTCAGGTACACAAGTTACCTACTGGAGAGCATTTGGTAAGAAATGGTGGATTATAGGTGATTCTGTAGTATTGTGCTTTGGTCGTACAAACACAGCTTGATCAATGCCCAGTGAAATGTGTTTGTCCCAAGATGTGTGGAAGAGAAGGTCATAAGGCATCAAGGTGAATAAAAGCTTAAAACCAGCCAAATGTTTATTGAGAACCACAGTAAAAACACTTAACATTAATTAGTAAAATTTTAGGACATAAAAAAAAACTTACAATAGAGGACTCTTCAAACTTACTTATCACTATCAATTAATATTATGTTCATTAAAATGTGATGAATCCCTTCTAACCAAAAGGAAGAGCATAATGCTGATGATAAGAAGACAATTGCATTTACAGTAATATCGAAAATATACTCAGTATGGGTTTATCTACAGTCAGTATGCATTTGATATTTTGGCTGCAATTAAAAAAAAACATTCAGGGAATCACAAATGCAAGGCAAGATGAAAAATGCAACTTAAAATGGAAGTGAGAAATGCAACTTAAAATGGAAGAGTACAGTATGTAGGATTAAGGATGGATAAAAAAAAAAGTACACATTTCTTTATGAATGGACTCTAACAGCATAAAAAATTATTCTTGCATTGTTAAAAATTCCAACAAAATCACCAACATTGTGTAAGTTTATGGATTAAGAAAGATGACAAGAGCAGCACAGTATTATGGATGATGACCAGGACAACCTGTTTTGGATGATTAAATAGTTGGCTCTCTTAACACGACTTTATACAGTAAATGCAACTCATCACTTCTTGCTGAACTGTATGAACACTATAATAATTCATTGGGATTTTAAACAATGCACGGACTTGAACTTAAATACACGATAGCATTGAAAATGTCAAAACAAAAAACACAATCTATTTCTTTGCAGCACATACTCCATTGCCTCAGTCTTCAGGGTAATGTTATTTTGAGCTTTTCCTTGTATTAGAGCAGATCTAAAATGAAGAAAAAATATTGATATAAAATAAAATGATGCAAAGAATGTCAAAGCAATAGGTAAAGGAGGTATCATACATTACCACACACCAAACATGTGATAAGCACACATTCTAATCTGTGGTACAGGTAGTATTCTAAAAATTAATCAGGTTTTAATTCAGCATTGTCAATAGTCTGTGGCGAGAAATCCAAGCAAAAGAAATACAGTACAAGACGTTGAAAAAATCTTCGACTTTAGCAGAAAAATTGATGATCCGTGACATTGAGTTAGATTGGCCAGGCAAAAAAAAATGTACATATGTAATATACAGTACAATTACAGTATTCTTAATAGGAAATTATAATTACAATAATTATTAATGATAATAACAGGAAGAGAAAAGTGAAGATTTACTGTAAATGACATAATACATTTATCAGAAGATTTTGTTCAGTGATGAATACAATAGATTATTTCTCAGGAATCTTTTATTTGTGACTTAGTTTTTATGTTAAATATCTTGTCTCTTTAACATACAAGTTTTTTAATTTCATTCACTAACAGATGAAAATAAATCATCTAGGATATGATTTACAGTACTTCAGTTCTCTAAGACACTAAAACTTTCTTGAGACTAAAGTAAACATTTACATAAATGTTGTCCAGAATCAGTTTATTTGTGGTGACAAAAAACTCTGAAAGTAATTTGCTTCATATAAAAATAGAGCTCAGCAAAATATATGCATTTCTAAAATATTTTACAATCATTTCTGAATTTGTCAGTTAAAATATTTCTTAGTCCTGACTGTTGAGATAACTTTAAATAAAATCATGACAACATATGTTTGGATGCCAAGTGTAACAATGATGTAAGCAAATTCAGAATGATGCTAGCTTAGGTAAGGAAGACAATGAGCTTGAAAATGAGTCTTCAGAGTTTTAATAGAAGCGCATCCATGATCTCAACAGATAAATAGCAGTGTCAAGAAAAAGAAGAAGAAAAAGAAGATAATTTTTTTTTTAAAGACACCAGTGTTCTAGGGGATGCATGGTGGGTCTGCTAGACAGGGACTTGACCCCACTCTACCGCTCGTGATCTGTAACGCAAGAGGACCTTATTTAGAACCTAAGTTTACAAGGCAAATGTTTACATGTAACACTCCATATGTAGCTATGCTGGTACAGTATAGGTCAGGGAAGGCTTAGTTTCTTTTTGGGGGGGAGGCTATCAATCTGGAAAAACTGCAATCATAAGCGGCACACAAGCTGTAACATCATGAGGTCCACCCAGGGAATTTGTTAACCTTCAATGACTCTTAAAGCAAACAGCAATCAAACACAAGAAGACAGTTGCATGAAGGATGTAGGCGAGGCTTCTCTTACTGATTGACTGCCTGTGGTTACTGTGACATGTTCTTAAGACCGTATGATTATCACACAATCTTTAAATCATTCTCACTTCAACACAGAGAATAGGTAATTTTTTTTCTATTCTATGCAATATCAAGCCCAGAGCTGAAAATATGCTTACTCTACAATGACTACTAATTCTGATCTATTTCTTGTCTATCAAAATTACACACACAGCTGATAACTAGCAATAAAATCGACCACAAAATGCAGTCCATTATTGGAATCACTTATCTGTAGTATGAATCGTCAGTTTCATGGTCCACTGCTGGTTAAATTATGGTATTTAGGCTTCCTATTATACAGTACAGTATACCTTACTTATATCCCCTCATGCAACCTGTGATAGTATCCAGTAACTTGAAACACAAAGAATGTTGTGTTTGTCAACCATAATTTCTATAAACTGTTGACAGCAGTTGAGGATGAACTGGCCAAGAGAATCTGTAGCACCGATGTACTGTTACATGGAAGATTTATGGACACAGATGACCATGTCAGGAGAGAGAATACTCGAAATTAATCACTGCACCAGTCCAGAAACACTTCACACCACTATTGATGTCTCATTCATATTTGTGCTTCCTAGGGAGCAGTAAACTTTTCACTCACGATTCCTGTGGTGATGACCTGCAAAATAACATATTACTGTATTATAAGAACTGGAAAATGAAAGTGTGTGTGACTTCCTACGAGACTCACTCTCACTGTCTAATTCCATAATGCTTTCAATCCTAGGTTGTGGACACAATACTATAATTATCAATTCTTAAAGGGCATCTGACTAATGAAAAGAAATAAAAACCTTCACAGCCTATATACTGCATTAGGAGAGAAAAGATTCCCAAGTGTAGAGAGGACATAACAAGAGAGGAACCAAGACTTAAATTAAAAGACACATAAACGGTAAGTCAGGAGGTACAGATGACATGGTACTGTACATGACTAATGATGACAGGGAATGTGCGACAGAACAACTGAAGAAAATATGTATTACAGGTACTGCAAGGGAAAAAGTGTTATACTTGAAGAAAATGTCTTAAGTATGGCGGGAATAGTGTAACGAATTATAAAAAAAACATTTATAGGTGGCGAACAGGAAGATTGATTAAAAGAGCAGGCTTTATTGATCTTTTATCTGCACTCAGACAGAACTTGAAGTGTACAAAATAAGGGAATTTGAAGGAATGAAAAGGTAAGAACTGACGGTGTAGGAAGAAAAGGGAAGGTTGAACAGGCTAGGGGACTTTAAGAGCCTTATTGTTACAACCACATTTCAAGGATAGAGACATGTGGTAAGTGAGAGAGGAGTTGGCCTCAATCACACACAAACTCTTACCACAGAACAACCCAAATACAGTACTGACCTCCACATGAGTCTGCCTTAGATTCATGTTTTCTGTCTTGGTGCTTTCCCTTCAGGGTAAACTACTTCATTTTTCTCTCCCTTGTGTACACTTGACAAGGTTTAAAATGCTGAAGGTGACCCATTATCATGTTTTCAGCTTACTATATGGTACAATATCTATATACCAATCACATTAGGGAAGTTGTTAGTCAACCACACAAATAGACTTAAAAATCTATTGCATAGTGTCAATGCATTTATAAGCAATTGGAAAAACCTACACATGTTTATATTAAAAACAAAACACATTCTATATAAAGATTCTAAAAATATCAACAAATTCAGAGTGTACAATATAAAGGAACAGTAAAATTAGTTCAGCCTACCATCAGGGATGATTTGGCGGGGAGCTCCGTAGGGCGTCATACCAGATTGAGATGCTCCCTTGTTGCTCCCAGATTGCAGTCCAATGATTTTTTGACCATCTGTAGTTACCTGCTTTTGGGCCTCTGCAAGATAACCATTATTTGAAACTAATGTGCTTGTTATAAACTCTGAGCTGAAATACCAAGTACCTGTACTGTACCATATAGTTCTCATAATAAAATCCATTCTAATTAAATTCATAAATCAACAAGTGTAATACACTGGGCCTGTTTGATCTCAAAATATACGACATATCCAATGAAACAATTAAAATATAGGTCACACTAACACTTCTCCCAGCACTGATGTTAGTATTTCTCTTATGTACTGTACAGTTCATTAGCCTACAGTGCACTATACAACACAAGAAAATATACGAAGTGAATATTCTCATCAAAATTATATAAACTAAAAATTGAGAAGTGTCAATATCACTGCAAAATATAATTACGGTAGTAAGAAATACTATGTACTGTATTGTACAATAATTGTACTTAATATTTATACACCGTATATACTGTACACTACAGTACCGTATCCTGTACAATATTGTAGGAAGGTGATAAGAATGATAAATAGGGTAATTCAGCAAAGAATACATTAAAATGGCGGATGAAATCATTGGACAATTATCGAAGGATTTCATTCTCCAATTTAATGGTCTCTTTGCTGAATCACCCTCCTGTATACTATACTATATACCACAATGCCAAACAAAATTTTCTCAAACTACCTGTCCAGTACAGAACCTCACAAAAACACTAACCTCCAGGGATAATTTGTCGTCCAGTACCATATGCTGTCATGCCCGCCTGTGATGCTCCTTTGTTACTTCCATACTGTAGACCAATGATCTTATTCGATTCCTTTAGCTTCTCCTGGGAAAAGTTCCTCTTGTTCTCCATGGCAACTTTAACACCAATAACTGGACCGTCAAAGCTTCGTTTTTGAGCCTAAGGGAAAACACTGTACCATTACACAGCTCTCAACACTGTACCCTCACACAGCTCTCACAACAACGCCGTACCCTCACACAGCTCTCACAACAACGCCGTACCCTCACACAGCTCTCACAACAACACCGTACCCTCACACAGCTCTCAACACCGTACCCTCACACAGCTCTCAACACCGTACCCTCACACAGCTCTCACCGTCCTCACACAGCTCTCAACACCGTACCCTCACACAGCTCTCAACACCGTACCCTCACACAGCTCTCAACACCGTACCCTCACACAGCTCTCAACACCGTACCCTCACACAGCTCTCAACACCGTACCCTCACACAGCTCTCAACACCGTACCCTCACACAGCTCTCAACACCGTACCCTCACACAGCTCTCAACACCGTACCCTCACACAGCTCTCAACACTGTACCCTCACACAGCTCTCAACACTGTACCCTCACACAGCTCTCAACACTGTACCCTCACACAGCTCTCAACACTGTACCCTCACACAGCTCTCAACACTGTACCCTCACACAGCTCTCAACACTGTACCCTCACACAGCTCTCAACACTGTACCCTCACACAGCTCTCACAACACTGTACCCTCACACAGCTCTCACAACACTGTACCCTCACAGCTCTCACAACACTGTACCCTCACAGCTCTCACAACACTGTCTTCTGAAAATTCTATGAATAATAATTAAAGAACTGTGTAGAATGGTGAATGTAACTCCTTCATGACAAACCGAGTACTTCAGTAGTTGTTGCAGCAGAATCATCCTCAAAATTCTTCAAGAAATAGTCAAGTTCTGCCAGAAACTTGATTTTCATTGGACTAGATTAACTTAACCCACTGAACTAAAACACCGAACTTAAGGTCATAAATCACTGCAATAAACGCCTTTAGTTATCATACTCAATGGTTAAAAGATAATTTACACAATACTGTAGTTTAATTCACTAGAGTCAAGGGGTTGAGAGACATGTATGATCCTTCAACACAACACAGTAATTACTAGTAATACTCACAAGTCCTCCCAGGCCATACAGACAGTCCACAACCTGAAAGAAAATAAATCAATGTTAATGTTTTTCCTTTACCGCAAGTCAACGTTAAAACAAAACAAAAATCATCAACAAGCCGTATTAACCTGACACGGTCTCACTGGAGTAATAAAACAAATACAGGTTACTACTAGAGGTCAATACAAGGTCATTAACTCCAGGTACGTACTGTACTTTCTATCTTGTGTCAAATATAAACATTAATACAGCATAGTTATAACAGTTGGTGGCAGGATGAATGTGGCACTAACAGTTGGTGGCAGGATGATGGCGGCACTAACAGTTGGTGGCAGGATGATGGCGGCACTAACAGTTGGTGGCAGGATGATGGCGGCACTAACAGTTGGTGGCAGGATGATGGCGGCACTAACAGTTGGTGGCAGGATGATGGCGGCACTAACAGTTGGTGGCAGGATGATGGCGGCACTAACAGTTGGTGACAGGATGATGGTGGCACTAACAGTTGGTGGCAGGGTGATGGTGGCACTAACAGTTGGTGGCAGGATGATGGTGGCACTAACAGTTGGTGGCAGGGTGATGGTGGCACTAACAGTTGGTGGCAGGGTGATGGTGGCACTAACAGTTGGTGGCAGGGTGATTGTGGCACTAACAGTTGGTGGCAGGGTGAATGTGGCACTAACAGTTGGTGGCAGGGTGAATGTGGCACTAACAGTTGGTGGCAGGATGACTGTGGCACTAACAGTTGGTGGCAGGATGACTGTGGCACTAACAGTTGGTGGCAGGATGACTGTGGCACTAACAGTTGGTGGCAGGATGACTGTGGCACTAACAGTTGGTGGCAGGATGACTGTGGCACTAACAGTTGGTGGCAGGATGACTGTGGCACTAACAGTTGGTGGCAGGATGACTGTGGCACTAACAGTTGGTGGCAGGATGACTGTGGCACTAACAGTTGGTGGCAGGATGACTGTGGCACTAACAGTTGGTGGCAGGATGATGGTGGCACTAACAGTTGGTGGCAGGATGATGGTGGCACTAACAGTTGGTGGCAGGATGATGGTGGCACTAACAGTTGGTGGCAGGATGATGGTGGCACTAACAGTTGGTGGCAGGATGATGGTGGCACTAACAGTTGGTGGCAGGATGATGGTGGCACTAACAGTTGGTGGCAGGATGATGGTGGCACTAACAGTTGGTGGCAGGATGATGGTGGCACTAACAGTTGGTGGCAGGATGATGGTGGCACTAACAGTTGGTGGCAGGATGATGGTGGCACTAACAGTTGGTGGCAGGATGATGGTGGCACTAACAGTTGGTGGCAGGATGATGGTGGCACTAACAGTTGGTGGCAGGATGATGGTGGCACTAACAGTTGGTGGCAGGATGATGGTGGCACTAACAGTTGGTGGCAGGATGATGGTGGCACTAACAGTTGGTGGCAGGATGATGGTGGCACTAACAGTTGGTGGCAGGATGATGGTGGCACTAACAGTTGGTGGCAGGATGATGGTGGCACTAACAGTTGGTGGCAGGATGATGGTGGCACTAACAGTTGGTGGCAGGATGATGGTGGCACTAACAGTTGGTGGCAGGATGATGGTGGCACTAACAGTTGGTGGCAGGATGATGGTGGCACTAACAGTTGGTGGCAGGATGATGGTGGCACTAACAGTTGGTGGCAGGATGATGGTGGCACTAACAGTTGGTGGCAGGATGATGGTGGCACTAACAGTTGGTGGCAGGATGATGGTGGCACTAACAGTTGGTGGCAGGATGATGGTGGCACTAACAGTTGGTGGCAGGATGATGGTGGCACTAACAGTTGGTGACACTAACAGTTGGTGGCAGGATGAATGTGGCACTAACAGTTGGTGGCAGGATGAATGTGGCACTAACAGTTGGTGGCAGGATGATGGTGGCACTAACAGTTGGTGGCAGGATGATGGTGGCACTAACAGTTGGTGGCAGGATGATGGTGGCACAAACAGTTGGTGGCAGGATGATTGTGGCACAAACAGCTGGTGGCAGGATGATGGTGGCACTAACAGTTGGTGGCAGGATGATGGTGGCACAAACAGCTGGTGGCAGGATGATGGTGGCACTAACAGTTGGTGGCAGGATGATGGTGGCACAAACAGCTGGTGGCAGGATGAGGGTGGCACTAACAGTTAGTGGCAGGATGACGGTGGCACAAACAGCTGGTGGCACCAACAGTTGGTGGCACTAACAGTTGGTGGCAGGATGAATGTGGCACTAACAGTTGGTGGCAGGATGATGGTGGCACTAACAGTTGGTGGCAGGATGGTGGTGGCACTAACAGTTGGTGGCAGGATGATGGAGGCAACTAACAGTTGGTGGCAGGATGATGGTGGCACTAACAGTTGGTGGCAGGATGATGGTGGCACTAACAGCTGGTGGCAGGATGATGGTGGCACAAACAGTTGGTAGCAGGATGATGGTGGCTCTAACAGTTAGTGGCAGGATGACAGTGGCACAAACAGCTGGTGGCAGGATGATGGTGGCACTAACAGTTGGTGGCACTAATAGCTGGTAGTAGGATGATGGTGGTACTAACAGTTGGTGGCAAGATGATGGCACTAACAGTTGGTGGCAGAATGATGGTGGCACTAACAGCTGGTAGCAGGATGGTGGTAGCAGGATGGTGGTGGCAGGATGATGGTGGTACTAACAGCTGGTGGCAGGATGATGGTGGTACTAACAGTTGGTGGCAGAATGATGGTGGCACTAACAGCTGGTGGCAGGATGGTGGTGGCACTAACAGCTGGTGGTAGGATGAGAGTGGTACTAACAGCTGGTGGCAGGTTGATGGTGGCACTAACAGTACTTGGCAGTGTATAGGTGGTACAAACAGGTGACACAAACCATAGGTGTAAAAGAAATAGATGGAAAACACGACAGATGGCAGGTGGTTGCATAAGGAGGTGGCAAGAGCGCCATTTGGCTACAGGGAACCTTGCTACATCCCCCCCCCCTCCCTGCCCCACACCTGTTCCCTCCTCACACCTTCACTCCATAGGTAATTGTTCTTTAGGGCATTACATCTCCACCCAGTTGTTCCAGACCCCAGGTAAGTTAACAAAACCAAATATAACATCAAGCTGGTCAGCTGGTGGTATCAATTAGCATAACAGCCGCGTTTCTCCAGGGTGGGGACGCAGCAGGGGGGACCAAGGCTGCTCAGGTCACACACTCGCAGCTGTGCAGGTCAGAGGGCAGGTGAGGTGAAAGGCACTGCCACCAAGCCGAGACACAGAATAATATATATGTCAAGTTTAACAGATATTTATGCACACTTTTACTCGCAGTCTTAACTTTCTCATGTATCAATGGCGACTTTGTTTACATAATATAAGTTTATAACCCCGAGATAGGGTCAGAGTTGGGCCCCGGAAGAGCGAAAACTAACTAAACAACCTAAATAAAAATGTCTCTATTAGTCTTTACTGATCGTGTCTTCGTGGTACGTTTCTTACTTGTGCATATAATTGGGAGTTTCATATCAAAGTTTTATGTTTTCGCTGTAAATTTTCAAATCGGCAACAATAATTGTACATGACCTACAGCTCAAATGTGTTCAATATTTTTTTCCTAATATTTCCATACTAAATCCTTGATGTGAAATTTCTATACATATTATTCAAATAAGAAATATATCCGAGGTTAGGTTAAGTTCTTACACTTCACTTGACTTTATTTAGTTCATTTTCGAATTTCAGGAGAACCCAGACTGACGCTACCAACAGTAAAAACATAATCTTCTCATCACCGTTCCAACACGGCTATTACTTCCTTACTCAGACTGACACTTATAATTATGACATAATATGTGTAAGTATCAGTGTAGTACAATGAATGAAACCGTAATTATCTCCCAAATATGATTGTGACGACTAGGATTCCCTCTCCCCGTCGCCACACGTATGACTCACTGGCTGGCCGCTAACTGGGACGACGTTATGGCAACCTGTGACCCATAAACACAACGACACATAATAGAAAAAAAATCGTCTTTACCTGCCCTGTGTTTGTGTGCTAAAGCAATGGGAACTTGTCTCATGAGTTTTCTGAATAAATACATGAATCTACGAAGCTAATTACTCTATCTATTTATGTGTATGTATGGAAAAAGCAACGATGACATGTGTCCTTTCACCCATTACGTCGGATTTATGTAGATGAAAAAATCAAAACAAGAACTAACAATATTCAAATCAAGATCTAATGACAATCAAAAAATCCTTAATAACAACAATTAACACGTAATGACCACCAAGACAAGAACAAAACATATCCACTGCTGTTAATTAAGTATGGTTGGATGGATGGGTTCACCTGCACAATCAACTACCCGACATCAAATTCACGAGGTTCGTCTGAAAGAAGGTTAGACCCTCCTAACGTACTGCTGCTGTTATTATTATCTCCTTACGTATCTCAGCGCTTCAGTAACCAGAGTGTTTTAAGCACGTAATCGAAGTAAATCAATACACCACACAACAACTATTAAATATTATGACTCTTTCAGTGCTCGTGATCTCGGCAGTAAAATGGGACATGTGTTTGGAGGACGGTGACGCAGCTTCTGGTCACCTTGATAAGTCTACCTTCCCCCTTACACGCCTACCTTAATCACACACATCTACGCTTCCCTAAAATACGTCTTCCTTTCACATTTGGGTTATAACAATACTGCATTATTACATACACGCGCACAAGGTTACAGACAGGACGACCTTTGACCTCGAACCATTATGAGGTACCTGAGGGTTAATAAAGATGACACTGATGACCTCTTTCACCCCGATCTCTCTCTCTCTCTGCTACTACTAATAATAATTATATTAATAACATTAGTATTATAACAATATTACAAAAATAATAATAAATAATAATAGTAACAATAATAATAATAATACAGCAATGTATATGTTCAGAAAATGAAGCACAAAAAATTTCCCCAAAACAGTTTTAATACATTAACAACATTGAAGATTTTCCTGTTGTGATTTTCAGTTACTGTACACTGATACAATACATTACCACCTCACGACAACCTGCAGGAATGTGTTAAGGACCCAAGAAACTGTAAGAGGTGAGTAAGCGTTTGGATCAGCATAAATATGAGCACAGGAGTGTATACAAGGTGTTGACTCTACAGGATGTTGTGTACAAGTGGCGGAGTCGGGTCAGCACGAGGCTGCACTACCAACCGGGGTAAGTAAGGCTCAGTTGTCATTGTTTACATCTGACGCGCCACTTTCTCCTAAATTCATATCGTCTTTAACAACTTCTAATGAATCGATTAACTCCGACTCCTACTCCAAATTAGATGAACCATAAAAAAGACATAACTACATTAAAGCTTTTATATTAACCTTCTGTATTTCAAACGGTTACAATCACAAACACTCTAGGCTAGTGAGATAGAAACACGAGTCTTGGGTAGGATTTTGACTATTTCCCAGGACGAAGGATTGCTGTGTGGTGGATAGTAATGAGCCTTTCTATTCCCGGGATGAAAAGCCGTAAGATCTATTTTGGTTATGTCTCACTAAAGGTGGTGTAGGATTCGGGCTTGATATCCTGGACAGGGAGAAATTAATACATGTCCCTAAAATATCGTATTCCGTGGTTTCAGTACTAATTATCTTTAACACAACCTTCAATCACATGAAGATTAAACATGTTGACATATTTCACCTGAACATTAACCAATTTAACCAAACTTAATATTACCAAACTGAACCTAATTCAACCTAACCTAACCTCATGATCCTGTCTTCGTCAAGCCCCGTGTGTTGCGACTCGCCTGTGTGTGTGTGTGTTGCGACTCGCCCGTGTGTGTGTGTGTGTGTGTTGCGAGTCGCCCGTATGTATGTATGTGTGTGTGTGTGTGTGTGTGTTGCGAGTCGCCCGTGTGTGTTGCAACTTGCTCGGGTGTGTGTTGCGACTCGCCCGGGTGTGTGTGTGTGTGTGTGTTGTGACTCGCCCGGGTGTGTGTGTGTGTGTTGTGACTCGCCCGGGTGTGTGTGTGTGTTGTGACTCGCCCGGGTGTGTGTGTGTGTGTTGTGACTCGCCCGGGTGTGTGTGTGTGTGTGTTGTGACTCGCCCGGGTGTGTGTGTGTGTGTGTTGTGACTCGCCCGGGTGTGTGTGTGTGTGTTGTGACTCGCCCGGGTGTGTGTGTTGTGACTCGCCCGGGTGTGTGTGTGTGTGTGTGTTGTGACTCGCCCGGGTGTGTGTGTGTGTGTGTGTGTGTGTTGTGACTCGCCCGGGTGTGTGTGTGTGTGTGTGTGTGTGTTGTGACTCGCCCGGGTGTGTGTGTGTGTGTGTGTGTTGTGACTCGCCCGGGTGTGTGTGTGTGTGTGTGTTGTGACTCGCCCGGGTGTGTGTGTGTGTGTGTGTTGTGACTCGCCCGGGTGTGTGTGTGTGTGTGTGTTGTGACTCGCCCGGGTGTGTGTTGTGACTCGCCCGGGTGTGTGTGTTGTGACTCGCCCGGGTGTGTGTGTGTTGTGACTCACCTGCCTGAACACAAGCTTCATCCTTGACCACTGAAGGGTCAAGACGTACCTGGCGCTCCTCTGGGAACAGCCAGGTCAACTGTTATATTGGCCCATGCCAACCCCCTCCCCTGAACCCTCCTCCCCACCGGAATATCAACAAGTTCTCGCCAGAAGTTACAATTTCATTTAGGAAAGGAATAGAACCAGTGTTGAGCAGAGGTGAACAGTGGTGAACAGTGCTTAAGTCAGTGAGAACAACTCAACACTAACAGCCGAGTCGTACCCAAGTTAACCTTCACACAGTGAGGTCCCAGTTACCCAGTGAGAACTGCCCGTGAGACCCAACAACAACCAGCGATGTGTTAATCCGTCTACGCTAGGAAGGCCTGGGACCACACCTCACTCATAAGAACATAAGAATGGAGGAAACTGCAGCGGGCCTATTGGCCCATACTGGGCAGTCCCGTTTACACCCAACCCGTTGCTCATATAAGCATCCAACCTATGTTTGAAGCTATTCAGCGTATTCGAGTTAATGATGATATTTGGTAACTTGTTCCATTCATCCACTACTCTGTTTCCAAACCAGTGTTTACCTATTTCGCGCCTAAATCTAAATTTGTCTAATTTAAAACCACTGTTACGAGTTCGCTCCTGGTTGGATGGTTTGAGTACCTTTGTAATGTCCCCTTTGTTTAGCTCTGCCTTCCGCTTATACCCCTTTATCAGGTCGCCCCTTGCTCTACGTCTCTTGAGGGAGTGCAAATTAAGATGCTTTAACCTGTCTCTATACTCAAGGTTCCTAATGCCCGGGATTAGTCTTGTCATTCTCCTCTGAATTCTTTCCAAGGATTCTATACCCATTCTGTAATACGGTGACCAGAACTGAACTGCGTAATCCAGGTGAGGTCTCACAAGAGCAAGATACAGTTTTAGGATGACCTCCCTAGTCTTGTAACTAACACTCCTTTGTATGAACCCAAGTACTTTATTAGCCTTGTTACGAGCAAAAACACATTGTTTACTTGGCTTAAGGTTCCTACTTATCATTACTCCTAAATCTCTCTCGCAGTTGGATTTCTCTATGGCATCGTTGTTCATCTGGTATCTGGTTTCCCTGTTTACATCTCCTATACTGAGTACTTTACATTTGTCCACGTTGAATTTCATTTGCCATTTTTCAGACCATTCGAAAAATTTGTTTAGATCTTCCTGTAGTTTTGTGGAGTCCTCGTCAGATTTAATAACACGTCCTATTTTAGTGTCAACAGCAAATTTGCTTATGTTGCTGTCTATGCCGATATCTATGTCGTTTATTTATATAATAAATAATAATGGTCCAAGTACTGAGCCTTGGGAACTCCACTTGTGACGTTGCTCCAATGGGACTTACTGCCATTAATGCTCACTCGCTGTTTCCTGTCTTGTAACCACGCCCTAAACTCATAACACCATCTGCGAGGGAATTACTACACCGTCAGGTCCCTCATAACACCATCTGTGAGGGAATTACTACACCACGTGATGCCCCTCATAACACCATCTGTGAGGGAATACTACACCACGTGAGGTCCCTCCTAACACCATCTGGGAGGGAGTTACTACACTACGTGTTTGCTGTTCAACACCTACATTAATCTGTATGTTCACTGTATGTTCCTTCACCTTTCTCTAATGAAGGCTTTTGTTAAACCACCAATGTATGTAATAAGTCATTTATGTCCAATGTATATTTTCAGCCTTCGGGCTGCTGAACTTTTTCAATAAACCGTTAATTATTATTATTAGGCGAGTGTTGTGGCTCACCCGTGTGTTGTGGCTCACCCGTGTGTCTGGTGAATTCAACTCGTGTTTGTGTTTATCTGGTGAGGAATCATTGCCACATTAGGGTCAACCAGTCCAGGGGTAGTGTGAAGAAGAGGAGTAGGAGACCGCAAGACTGTAGTTCCTCCAACCGACTTCCACTCACATGCCGAAGATTAGACAAACAGAGAAACAGACCGACCGATAGACAGAGAAAAAAGGGACAGGCAAGCTGAGAGAGAGAGAGAGAGAGAGAGAGAGAGAGAGAGAGAGAGAGAGAGCGTTGGGATGGTGTCAGTGAGCGGTAAGGGTTTGGAGGGGGAGAGAGTAGTGAGTCAGTCTTGATATCTGATAAGGGCAGCAGGTGCTACTTTACACAATGATATGTAACGAGAGCGAGAGAGAGAGAGAGTTAAACACGAGAGAGAGAGAGAGAGACTTGAAGCTTATCAAAACCTTCAGTATTACGATCAAAACAAAACAAAAATATCTCGCCGCTGTCTCCATCACTCGCTTATAACCGATGTCAACAAAAATCAGCTGATCGTAAGGCTGGCGGTGATGGCGCTGTTTACCTCCAGACCCCGAGAGAATGCCAAACAATCAACAACAATTCCACCGTCTCCATCACAAGCCAGTTGCCTTAGGACCAGTTAATTAACAAGATCTAAACTTGTTTGAGGAACGGATTTATGCAGTAGACGACCACTGACATTTGATTTCACCGAAGCATTCTACCGCACGACTGACAGTTTCTACGACTTCTGAGAGCAGCTACCAAGTACCTCGCCGTGTTCGCCTGACAAGATAACGATGGTTGCATATATGACCAAACGGCCTATTACTGCTGTCAGGATAGGTCAGTTCATTGGCACGAGTAGGAATGGATCACCTGGGAATTAGTTTCTACCCAGCTTATTTTATCCAACAGAATCTAATCTAACCTACCCTACCTAACCTAACAATCTAACCAAACCTAACTTAACACAACCTAATCTAACATAACCCCCCACAGATAGTGTTAGGGTTGTTTAATCAAGTAAAATAAACTGAGGGCTAATCTTCAGTTAGTCTCATATGAAACACTCTGAAGCCCTACAGCCAGATAAGTTTAAGTTACCCATTAAAATTTTTCTTTAAAATCCTTAAAAGGAGATTTTCTGTGATGGTCGTCAAACTCAAGAACAATAGCACTCGAGCTGGAGGACTGCTGGCCTGGCCCTTTACGAAACAAGACAACTTACGCTGCCAGACTCATCTATAGCGGAAAACATATCGTACAGCCACAACGGCAAGGGCAATAATATGCACGTAGGAGTAAATTTTCAGACGTACTTTTTGACTGCAATATTTATATAGAAAAGATCAGAGAGAGAGAGAGAGAGAGAGAGAGAGAGAGAGAGAGAGAGAAATAAACATGGCAATGAATGTAACACAGAACTGGAGTCATTAGTCACTATACACACTGAACATTAACAAATCGGTCAATTCGTGGCCAGGTCAGGTGATAAAGACACGAGGAGATTGCCAGAGGTGGCAAAGAGGAGAAGGAAGAAGATTAGGAGAAGAAAGAGTAGGAGGAGGAGAAAGAGTAGGAAGAGAAGGAGAAAGAGTAGGAAGAGAAGGAGAAAGAGTAAGAGGAGTGAGGGGAGAGTTGGAGTGGGCCATATAAGGACTAGCAGCTGCGGCACAGATATAATCGGGACAAGTTGAGATGCTGCCATGAATCAAACGCTGACCAACCAACCAACCACTACTACCACCACTACCTCCACCCCTACCACAATCACCATCACAAATACCACCACACCACCACTATTCTAGTACAAGTGTTACCATGTACAGTTATGGCTAAAAATTCTCTGGACAGTTAACCTTCCATTATAGCTGCCGAACTTTACTTTCCATTATAGCTGCCGAAATTACTTTCCATTATAGCTGATGAACTTTACTTTCCATTATAGCTGCCGAACTTTACTTTCCATTATAGCTGCCGAACTTTACTTTCCATTATAGCTGCCGAACTTTACTTTCCATTATAGCTGCTGAACTTTACTTTCCATTATAGCTGCTGAACTTTATTTTCCATTATAGCTGCTGAACTTTATTTTTCATTATAGCTGCTGAACTTTATTTTTCATTATAGCTGCTGAACTTTATTTTTCATTATAGCTGCTGAACTTTATTTTTCATTATAGCTGCTGAACTTTATTTTTCATTATAGCAGCTGAACTTTATTTTTCATTATAGCAGCTGAACTTTATTTTTCATTATAGCTGCTGAACTTTATTCTTCATTATAGCTGCTGAACTTTATTCTTCATTATAGCTGCTGAACTTTATTCTTCATTATAGCTGCTGAACTTTATTCTTCATTATAGCTGCTGAACTTTATTCTTCATTATAGCTGCTGAACTTTATTCTTCATTATAGCTGCTGAACTTTACTTTTCATTATAGCTGCTGAACTTTACTTTTCATTATAGCTGCTGAACTTTACTTTTCATTATAGCTGCTGAACTTTACTTTTCATTATAGCTGCTGAACTTTACTTTCCATTATAGCTGCTGAACTTTACTTTCCATTATAGCTGCTGAACTTTACTTTCCATTATAGCTGCTGAACTTTACTTTCCATTATAGCTGCTGAACTTTACTTTCCATTATAGCTGCTGAACTTTACTTTCCATTATAGCTGCTGAACTTTACTTTCCATTATAGCTGCTGAACTTGACACCTGGTGGGAATTACAGCACCAATCACTTAATTAATCACTAGACCTGAACTAATTATAACTGTTCTGAAATAAAACTTCCTGAAACTGAGCTTGACAGAGAGAAGGTGAGGTAAGCTTTACACCCCTCACCTCGACAGCTTGTACACCCTCCCCCCCATTCTGTCCTTCCTATACAAGCTTATCAGGAGATGTTGTAAACCAGTTTTTCCTTCGGCGACGTTCATTTAAAGACCCGACGGCCACCCCCTAGGACCACACCCGACGGCGTTCATTTAAATACCCAACGGCCACCCCTGAGGACCACATCCGACAGCCACCCCCGAGGACCACACCCGACGGCGTCTAACCCTACCCACCTCTTTTTTCTTCCTTTTCTTCTTCCTCCTGTTCCATCCCCTCTCCACCTCTCCTTCATCCTCTTCCACATTCAATTCTTCTTCCACCTGTTCCATCTCCTCTCCTCCCTCTTCCACCTCCTCCTCTTCTTTTTTCCTCCTCCTCCTGACGCTACATGTTCCTACAGTCCACACAGTGAAAGTAGGAGGGGTCGGGAAGGGGGGGAGGGGGTCACGTCGTCAGCACTGCAGGGGGGGGGGGCGATAACAGCAGCTGTGACCCAGGTGTAGAAACAGCAGCTGTACCACCACCGTCAGCAGCGAGGAAAACGACTTGACAGCAACATAAATAACAGAAATTCACCAACAGGGGCTACAACAGGCACAGCATAGAAGCAATAATAACATGTCTTCAAACACACAACTCAAAACAGCTATCACAGCAAACATAACAGAACAGCTATCACAACAAACAACACAGAACAGCTATCACAGCAAACACAACGAAGAACAGCTATCACAGCAGAGAACAGCCAAGATACCATCGCCTGCAGCAACACGCCCCACCACATCACGTCTGCCGCGCCAGGCATGGAGCGAAAAGTGCGCCATCACTCCCACCGCAGGCTATACCGTCTCCGGCGTTTTATAGCCAGCATTGAATTATCCCCAGCGCTTTATAGCCAGCGTTCAGTTATCTCGGGCGCTTTATAGCCAGCGTTCAGTTATCTCGGGCGCTTTATAGCCAGCGTTCGGTAGTCTCCAGTGTTTTAAAGCCGGAGTTCAGTTATATGTGGCGCATTACAGCCAAAATCAGTCAAGGATTTCTTGCCAGTGTTGACAAATGTTAAACCTTAAATTCAACGATAATTGCCTCACCGGGAGTCCTGATGACGTAACTGGAAGCTCCTGCAACACACAACAGAAGATGCTGGAGGCAAAGGGTGAGGGTGGGAGGGAGGGAGGGAGGGAGGGGGAGGGAGGGAGGGAGGGAGGGAGGGTGAGGGAGGGAGGGAGGGTGAGGGAGGGAGGGAGGGAGGGAGGGTGAGGGAGGGAGGGAGGGGGAGGGAGGGAGGGAGGGAGGGGGGGAGGGAGGGAGGGAGGGAGAGGGAGGGAGAACTTCACCTTGGCCTGTTAAAGAACCCTCCCCTACCCTCCACCTATCCCAACTCCCTGACACTGCCGCCACCTGTCACGGATTTCATACCTGTTCTCTCGATATGTCATCGCCACCTTTCACCTGTGAACTTGACACCGACTTAACCTCTGGACTCGTGTCTTGTAGGTTAGGTCACAAAGATGTCACACTAACACCGGCTGTCACACTAACACTTGCTGTCACACTAACACCGGCTGTCACACTAACACCGGCTGCCACACTAACACCGGCTGCCACACTAACACCGGCTGCCACACTAACACCGGCTGCCACACTAACACCGGCTGCCACACTAACACCGGCTGCCACACTAACACCGGCTGCCACACTAACACCGGCTGTCACACTAACACCGGCTGTCACACTAACACCGGCTGTCACACTAACACCAGGTGTCACACTAACACCAGGTGTCACACTAACACTTGCTGTCACACTAACACCGGCTGCCACACTAACACCAGGTGTCACACTAACACCAGGTGTCACACTAACACCAGGTGTCACACTAACACCAGGTGTCACACTAACACTTGCTTTTCCACCTCCAAAATAACCACACACCTGCACCAACTTCTGTATAAATCAACACCTGCCTACACCTGCACCAACATATGTACACCTGTATCAACATCTGTCTACACTTGCACCAACATGTCTACACCTGTATCAACACCTGCCTACACCTGCACCAACATGTCTACACCTGCACCAACATGTCTACACCTGTATCAACATCTGTCAACACCTGCACCAACATCTGTCTACACCTGCACCAACATCTGTCTACACCTGCACCAACATCTGTCTACACCTGCACCAACATCTGTCTACACCTGCATCAGTCTAAACACAGGGAGACAAACAAGACCTTTTTATTTATCTAAATTAACATAAGCTGTAGCTTAGCGTGGGTGGGTGGGTGTAGAGTGGGTGGGCAGGTGCATGGGTGGGCAAAAGTGTGATTGGGTTAAGAGTGGAGGACAGGTGGGTGGGTTAAGAGTGGGTGGGCAGGAGTGAGTGGCTTAGTGGGTTAAGAATGGGTGGACGGATGTGTGGGTGGGTTAAGAGTGGGTGGACAGGTATGTGGGTGGGTTAAGAGTGGGTGGACAGGTGTGTGAGCAGGCTAGGAGTGGGTGGACAGGTGTGTGAGCAGGCTAGGAGTGGGTGGGCAGGTGTGTGAGTGGGTTAAGAGTGGGTGGACGGATGTGTCGGTGGGTTAAGGGTGGGTAGACGAATGTGTCAGTGGATTAAGAGTCGGTGGGCAGGTGTGTCAGTGGGTAAAGAGTGAGTAAGCAGATGTACAGGTGCGCAACTCAATAAACACCCAACTTTACAAACACCTGTCCACATTAACACACACACAGTCGTACAGGTGTTCAAATAAACACCTGTACTTAACCAGATGTACACACGTGGCGGTATGTGTAAGGGGGTGGGTTTGGGTGGGTTGGAGTAGGTAGGTGGGGCTATGGAGGTGAAAGGCGGAGTTAGGTGGGGGGGGATGGGGGAGGGGGGTAGTGGGGGGATGGGGGAGGGGGGTAGTGGGGTGATGGGGGAGGGGGGAGAGGGGTGATGGGGAGATTCAATGACGTCATAAATTCCCTACTGATGGTTGTGTCTCAGTCAATATGGACTTCGGTTCCTCAACATCTGACTCTGTCGTTCGTGGCTTAAATACCCAGAATTATGGCATTAGATTGGGCATTTTCGAGCTGTTATACGAGAGAGAGAGAGAGAGAGAGATGTGTGTGTGTGTGTGTGTGTGTGTGTGTGTGTGTGACGAGGGTGAGGAAAGTGAGGAGACGGGTAGACAGGTGAGAGGCAGTGGACAGGTGAGAGGCAGTGGACAGGTGAGAGGCAGTGGACAATTAACAGGGTGAGGGAGGGGAGGTGAGAGGAGGAAAAGAGGGGTAGGGAGAGGTTGCAGTGGACAGGTGGAGAGGACCTCATTAGTTCAGGGTCACTAATACTGTAAGCGCTCCAGCCTTCGACTCCAGAGAGGGTAGATCCTATTTCAGGGTTCGTAAGTTTATTTAGTTTCTTTCTCGTATGTTTTCTTTTCAATTTATTTTTATTCTGTTCTCCTATCTGAATATAATTTATTCCTTTCCCGTGTTTTCTTACTTTATTGTTTGGTGGGTAGGTATGTGTCAATAAATGGAGTGTTTACAATGGGGAGTGTGTGACAGGTCGGAGGCTCAAAAGCGCTCTCTCTCTCTCTCTTATTGGTAATGTCTCAATAAACTAACAAAAGCAAAAACAAAGTAAACAAAGTCAATTTTATTTACCCGTGTCTTTGTTTTAGTCAAGGAACACTAAACACATGATTGACTTTCTCGCCAAACAAATGACTGTCAATTAAACTCAGCCCACTTTTCGCCCTTCCTGGATGTTGATTGGCTGCTGGTTGTTATGAGAATGGCAGTGTATGTTACTTAGCAACCAAAGAGCTGCTAAGTGGCATCACTCCCTGACATCTCATCTCTCAGTGCATCTCTCCCTGACATCTCATCTCTCAGTGCATCTCTTCCTGACATCTCATCTCTCAGTATCTCTCTTCCTGACATCTCATCTCTCAGTATCTCTCTTCCTGACATCTCATCTCTCAGTATCTCTCTTCCTGACATCTCAGCTCTCAGTGCATCTCTCCCTGACATCTCAGCTCTCAGTGCATCTCTCCCTGACATCTCATCTCTCAGTATCTCTCTTCCTGACATCTCATCTCTCAGTATCTCTCTTCCTGACATCTCATCTCTCAGTATCTCTCTTCCTGACATCTCAGCTCTCAGTGCATCTCTCCCTGACATCTCATCTCTCAGTATCTCTCCCTGACATCTCATCTCAGTGCATCTCTCCCTGACATCTCATCTCAGTGCATCTCTCCCTGACATCTCATCTCAGTGCATCTCTCCCTGACATCTCATCTCTCAGTATCTCTCTTCCTGACATCTCAGCTCTCAGTATCTCTCTTCCTGACATCTCAGCTCTCAGTGCATCTCTCCCTGACATCTCATCTCTCAGTATCTCTCTCCCTGACATCTCATCTCTAAGCATCTCTTCCTGACATCTCATCTCTCAGTATCTCTCTCCCTGACATCTCATCTCTCAGTATCTCTCTCCCTGACATCTCATCTCTCAGTATCACTCTCCCTGACATCTCATCTCAGTGCATCTCTCCCTGACATCTCATCTCAGTGCATCTCTCCCTGACATCTCAGCTCTCAGTGCATCTCTCAGTGCATCTCTCCCTGACATTTCATCTCTCACTTGTCTCTCAGTGCATCTCTCACTTGTCTCTCATCAACAATGAGACGCTTAAACCTTCATGGTAACGTAAACACATCATTAGGAATTATAACCTCGTTAATGTGTACACTGTCAGGAGTGGCGCCTTGGTTGTGGACACACACACACGCACGCACACACACGCACGCACACACACACACTAAAATCAGAAATACCAGTTTAATGTCGATTTAAGCCTGAGATAGGAGGACTTTAATCTGTAGTGGTGATGGCACGGTGGTCAAACCTTATTAAAACCACAAACATATAAGAAATTTTTGAATTATTTAAAAAGAGAATTAGTGTTCCCTGAATTTAGTTTTAGAGAGAATTTAATAATTTAATTATTATCAGAGCAGATACAAACCCAACCCACGAACTGTTGCCATAGCAAGGTTAAAATTAGACTAGTTACGCTGATTCAATATATTAATGTAGTTACCGCTAAAAATCTCCCCCATGTTATCGTTTTCTTCAACCCCCCGAGCTATATGTTATCATGGCAACAATTGGTCGATTCTGGCTCAATTTGGACCAAAAGTTTACCATCTGGATCTTGTGTCGTGTTAATCGAAACTACAAAATTTGCTTCAAATCAGCAAACCCCTTCACCAGTTATTTTAGAAACAGAGACAGACAGATAAACAGACTGACAGATAGACAGGCCAAGACAGAAAACTATACCCTGCCTTAATTTATGTACAGGGTAATAACCTTACACCCCTGGGTGGTGCCTTCACCTAGACACCCACCCACCCCCACAAAGCTTCACTCTTAACACAGGCGGCGGGTGTTAGCGGCCACACAGTGAGGTAGTCTTGTTTTACCCTCCCTCATAAACTAAATTGACGACCTTCCTGTGTGACCAGCGAGAACACAGTCAAGGAAGTGTTCTCCTCTGTCCAAAGCTCACGACACGGTCACTCCCTCTGGTGCTGTGACCTCACGACACAGTGGAGCTTTTACACAGAGTTCACGACCCGGCAAACCTCTTCAATGTTGTGACAATTTTTACACGATAAGACATTCAATAAAGATATGAATGTTTCCTATACATCCTGGAGCTGCCATGAGGTGAATTTTTTCAAGTATCTAATTTAACTCATACGTCCAGCAACTATAATTTCCACCTTGTAAAATATTACTCACAAAACATAAAATTGGGGAGATTTAAGTGTCATCTGTGTCATCCCTCAGTGCCATCTCTCCGTGTCATCCCTCAGTGCCATCTCTCCGTGTCATCCCTCAGTGCCATCTCTCCGTGTCATCCCTCAGTGCCATCTCTCCGTGTCATCCCTCAGTGCCATCTCTCCGTGTCATCCCTCCGTGCCATCTCTCCGTGTCATCCCTCCGTGCCATCTCTCCGTGTCATCCCTCCGTGCCATCCCTCCGTGCCATCCCTCCGTGTCATCCCTCCGTGCCATCTCTCCGTGTCATCCCTCCGTGCCATCTCTCCGTGCCATCCCTCCGTGCCATCTCTCCGTGCCATCTGTCCGTGTCATCTGTGTCATCCCTCAGTGCCATCTCTCCGTGTCATGTGTCATCCCTCAGTGTCATCTCTCCGTGTCAGCTCACTACTTAGTTATAGGTCCAAATTATATCACCGTAAGATTAGCCCCTAGCTTATTGTTCATTAAGATTAACCACCTTAGCGTTAACCTAATTTAATATAATCTAACCTAACCGCCCCACCCCCCAGGTAGCGTTAGGGTGAGTAATCTAAAGGTAAAATAAATAGGTCGTTAATCTTAACATGATCAACAAAAAAAAAAAAAAAAACACAAAAAAGTAAAGAAAATACTGTACACGTGGACGGCCGCTACCATTATATACTCGTAAATAAATCACATCTTTATGCTTTACGATACTTTTTGTCTTCGAACTATTTTATTACTGTAACTATCACTAACACCACCACCCCTAACTAGGAGTACCACTACCACCATCATCACTAAATTTACCGCTTCCACCCCATTAAAAGTACCACTTCCATCCCACTACAAGTACCACCACTACCACCAGCAGCAGCGTGTGAGTCTCGGTACAGAAGAGGCAGCCAGCCAGCCTTGTTAGCACACAATGGTGATGCTGACGTGGGGAGGGGGAAGGGAAAAGAGGGGGGAGGGTACAGAGAGGGGGGAGAGGGGGAGGGGAAATAGGAGGGTACAGAGGTAGGAGAGGGGGGTCGTACAGAGGGGGAGGGGAGACGAGGAAGGAAAGGTATAAGGAATTGGGAGTGAGAGGAAGGGGAGAGGGGTGGCTATTCCACCTGTAGGTGTGTGTGTGTGCGCGTGTGTGTGTGTGTGTGTGTAAGACCCTCCAAAACACGACACAAACACGGTAGAGGTCACCGTTATGGAGGTCAAGGCTGAGGAACACTCTGGGAAGGTCATAGGTGGGGGGAATGTTACCAGCTGCAGTACCGAGGTCAGCCACCTACTAGGTCATGATAGGTCAATAAGGTCAACTCGGGTTATTTCTTGGACCAACAACAACGATAAAAAAATAATAATAATAATATCACCATTTCCCAACACTTAATAAACAGAACCATCACTGTTCTCTCACCATTACCCCAATTATTGTCACCATCACCACAACTACTATCACCATTATCACTTCTCAGCTACCACCAACACAACTACCACCATTACCTCTTACCAACCACTACCATCGATCTTACCTACTAACCACCATCATTCAACACATACACGGACACACACGATCATACTCTTATCAACTGTTTATATTGCATATTATTAACCCAGCTAAGTCAGTTTCTCTCTCTCTCTCTCTCTCTCTGATCAATCGCCCCATTTAGTGACGAATAAAAATACGTGTGTGTGTGTGTGTGTGTGTGTGTGTGTTTTATCCTTCCCCTGTCATAAAGAATTGGCGCGCCTCACTCATAAGATAACATCAAGATAACGCCTGACAGTTTATGACACCATCACACCACATGACACCTCCCCTCCCCCCCCCCTCCCCGTCCGTCCGTGTGGGTGGTGTCGTTCGTAAGGGAGAGGTAGTGGGTGTGTGTGGTGGTGTGGGTGGGTGAGTGAGTGAATGGAGATTGATGTTTGTGGGGCGGGTATAAAGGTTGCTTTGGTAAGTGGATGGGAGGATGGATGGATGGGCGGATGGGATAGTGGGTGGGTGGCCTCTTAGACTGGGTGTAGGAATCAATAATGGTGATCGACTGGACAAAGCGTCATTAGATATACGTCACAATGAAGAGTGGGTTAAGTCCACACACGCACACGCGCACGCACGCACACCTGGTCCCCACAACAAATAAAGCTCCCTGTTTCTCACTTTCCTACGTACACCTCTACACTCACTCTCTACACCATCTCTACCTTCCCCAATACCCCTCAACGTCCGTGAAGGCTGAATGTACGTGTTTATGTACATTAAAGTGGCCAGCAGGGGCGTCCGTGGATGAGTCATCAAGGCGGTGGATTGTGAAGGGGTCGACCGGAATTTGTGTTTACAGAGTTGAGGCAGCACTCTCTCTCTCTCTCTCTCTCTCTCAGCTGTTTTTGGTTAAGTTCATTCTCTTCAATACTGAAATGCCGTTATTTTAAATCAATTGTTAAATATTGATAATTTATTGTTATTCTTTATGCCCAACTATTGTGGGTTTGGTCATTTTTGGCGTCAATTTCTATAGCGTTGTCAATTTCCAGGCCCGGTCACTTTCCAGGCCCGGTCACTTTCCAGGCCCGGTCACTTTCCAGAGCCCTGTCACTTTCTAGTCTTGTCAACATCTTTAGCCACTTTCCAGTCATGTCAATTTCCATAACCACTGCCATTTTCCAAGACCCTGTCACTTTCCACAGCCCTGCCACTTTCAAATCCTGTCACCTTCCACAGCTGTGTCACTTCCTGGGCCCTGTCACGTTCCACAAGTCACTTTCTTCCGGCACTTTCACTTGTTCTGACAGCATATTCACGTCTGCTTTTAGTCGGCCACTGTCTACACTCACACCTGTCTACTACCAAGAATACTATGTATGTGTGTGTGTGTGTGTGTCACTCTCCCATTCATAATTACCTGTGAATGAAAACGTTACCATATCCATTCAGTAGTTTGTTTTATTCTCCCATTCACAAATATCAACTACTACTACTACTACTACTATTACTACTAATCATTGTTTTATACACTAAACACTCCTTACAATTATTTAAAAGAGTATACGAAATAAAAATTGGATCAAAATTACGATCTCGAAGAATTTATTTAAACAATAATAAAATATTTTAGAATGTCGACTCATAAACCCGAACTTGGAATAATCACCCCTCATGATCCCAACTTCAAATCAACACTAAATCTGAACTTGAAATAATCTGTAATAATCCATAGTTGGAATAATCGACCTACAGAGCCCAACTTGGTCGAACTGAACCTGATTGATCAATGACGCAACAAGTCATAATTTTTTTCTTCTTCCATTACTTATTCATGTACGACCTTGCTTATCAATCGCTTATGGTGTGTGTGTGTGTGTACGTCCATGGCCATCTGGGTAAACAGGTCAGTCTCTGTTTATAATAAATTTGTGATTATGTTAATGGTGACTGGTGGTAATGGTGGTGGTTGTGGTAGTGATAGTGGTGATGGTGGTAGTTATAATGAATATGGTGATGATTAAAAGACATCACTACCACATCATCAACATCACCGCCACCATCACTACACCATTATCTTCCCTACACAACAACAAAAATCACCATAACTTTCACTACACATTACCATCACTACCACCATATAAGAGAGAGAGAGAGAGAGAGAGAGGTAAATGACCGCCACACCTTAAATCTAAGTGAGTTAAGCCAAGTGACCCACCCGATACAACCACGTACACCACACACACACACGGACGTCCTTAACACGTACACACACACACACGGACGTCCTTAACACGTACACCACACACACACACACACGGACGTCCTTAACACGTACACCACACACACGTCTTATCACGTACACCACACGCAGACATAAACGTCTTAACACGTACACGGGCGTCTTAACATGTACACCACACACGCACGTCCTTAACATACACCACACACACATTTGGACGCCTTATCACGTACACCACCCGCACACACGGACGCCTAACACGTACACAACTTTGCATTAGATTCACCGGGACATAAACAGGTGTAAACATTGCTAAAAGGCTGATTCAACATTCTACTGTCTAAAATCTCGAATAAGAGAGAAGATAAAATATTTAGAGGTTAATGAAGGGTTTGGACGAGGCAGAGAGACGCTGCTGGGGAAGGCATCACGGGTGACTTAACACTACACCATCTTGTGGATCGTTGGGGTGCTGATGGACGGTCAGCTGATTTATGGACTCTCAGGGGGGTTTTGAGTTCTCGCCCTTACATCATGGAGGTGTGAGATGATCCAGAATCGCGCGTCTAACCTTCTTGATGTATACATTCACTGACTCGGGGCTAGCCTGCATATTAGTCAAACTGCGTAACCAGGCATTTCACAAAATGATTGAAATTTTTTTTTAGTCAATTAAAGAAATTAATATTTCATGCAGGGTAGGTTAGGTTAGCTTAAGAGGTCCTAACCTAGCCTAACTTGAATGAGAAATTTATTTTCCAATAGAATGTTTCACTCAAGTTAGGCTAGGACCTAACCGAACCTAACCGAACCGAACCTAACCTAACCTTACCGAACCTTACCGAACCTAACTTAACCGAACCTAACCTAATCTAACCTCATCTATTTTAACCTCTAACCAAAGCTAACCTAACCTGCATGAAAGATTTATTTTGTTAACGGACTAAAATATTTTCAGTTATTTCGTGAAATGCCTGGTTACGCAGCTTGACTGTAACACTAACACACACACGCACGCACGCTCCACGAAACAGGCCACCAACCAGCCAAGGTGGGTGTCAGTCCCAGCCACCTGGACAAAAAAGGAACGGTGAGGATCTACAGCTGTGTGTGTGTGTGTGTGTGTGTGTGTGCGTGTGTGTGGTGTGTGTGTGTGTGGGCGTGTGTTTGTTTATTTATTGCCCCCTCACACTTTACGACAAGTGCTGTCACTCATTCATATCTCCCTCACTCTCATCCCTTCTCACTCTCCCGACACCTCACACCTCACCCCTCACACCTTACGTTTAACACAGGAAAGTGAAAAAGTTGCTAAAGTCGGTGGCAAAGTTGAACTATTTCATCTTGTCTACTTACACCTTTGATATATTTCTTTTTCTAATTTCATTATGGTTAGGTTACGTTAGGTTAGGCTCTGTGTGTGTGTGTGTGTGTGTCGTGTGCACCTGTTTAAGGAGTAATTGCTGCGTTTGTTCGTGTTTGTTTGTCTTCTGCCGTTTATCTGTTACTTTATCTGCACTATTGGGATTTCATAACAACGCGTTCAATACATCAGCGTTGACTTTCCCTCCACGCCCCAGCAGACGGCCGCGGTCACCCCACCCTGTAAATCCTTAGGTCCTAATACGGTTCAGGAGCCCAAAAAATGAACCGGGTCGAATGCTGTCTGTTGGGGGTCTGATTTCAACGTGTGAATTATGATATTAGTTTTTTCTGAATATATTTTTCTTATCTGAACTACCCATCTCCCCCTCTATGTCTCTGCATATCTACACTGGTCTCTTTATCTACCTACCGTTATGTTAAAATTGGTTACGTTAGATTCTATTAGTTTAAGGTAGTGTTAGTGGTTAATTAAGTAAAATAATCTGGGAGTCTTAATTTTTAGGTGACCCGATAAATATATATAGTTAATGTGTAAAAGCGGCAGGTGGAGGTGTGTGGTGAAGGCTGTGTTAGGAACATGAGGGGTCTGCAATAGGCCTGTTGACTTTGTTGTTACCCTCACACTGTTCAAACTGTTATTGTTGTATATAACTTTGGGATATTAGAGGAATTATAATTTTTAATATTTCATTATTATTATTATTATCTGTTGTTAATTACAGAGAAACTAAAAATCCCTTTACAGCAAGTCCTAGCTCACCTTGACGGCCTCGCGGGCGGGCACATTACGCCATACTGGGGGTGAGGGGAGGGAAGGAGGTATCGGGGCTCTTCCCCCACACACTGTGGTATGTCTGTGGTGGTAGTGACGCCTCAATGTTGCCGCTAGGGGGAGTAGGATCTCATTAAACAGGTTCATAAGGTCAGTAATGGTCAGCCTCCAGCACGATAAAGGCAGATTTGATCCCATTGAAGATGCTTACACACCACTCACTAATACGAAATACCTCCCATTTTGGGCCAATGAGGACGCGGCTTGCTGATCACCGAGTTATGATTGGTGGCTTAAGCAGGAGCGCTACCAAATACGCCATGTTCAGTGGGGTGCAAATTCCCTCCCTGCTTTTGATCAACTTTTTGCTCACTTGAGGTTTACATGTCATTAACGTCTCCTAAACTTGCTATAAAAATCGGCCTCTGGTACTAAAATACAACTCTCAATACTTAGTAATGCAAGATATATAATTCTCAGACTTACAAAAAAATATATATTGACGATACACCAAGAAAATTAATAAATCTGTGACTAGGCCAGGCAAGAATTTTTTTTCAAAAGCTTGTTCGTGAAATTCGAATAAATAATATAAATTCCAAGTCATGTAAGGTATAATTTAAAACGGAAAAGAGTGCTGACGATATATAAACCAAGCTGATACATGATACTAGACTGGGTTCATATTCTGAAAGGTTAGTACGTTTAATTTTACTCGTAACTCGATATGCAAATAACGATCTAACTGGCTGACGTAACCACTAAATATAACGCAAAAATGACCTAAAAACTGTGCTGAAACTCTATATTAACCAGTTACGTTATCTTAACACCATTTAGAAGACAAAATTAACGTAGAGGATTATCGTTCCTCTGTACCCCGAGGTTCCAATATCTTTTAAATTAAGGAAAAAATTATATCAAGGGTAACCGACCTAAATTTTTTTTTAGCTCTATAAATACCAGTGCCCAGATTAACAAATTATGTGGGCTAATTTTATCTCATAACTGGGGAAAAAAATACGAGTTAGTCTCCGTATAAAGTTTCCATCTTTTTTTTTTCTCCATTTTCAGTACGTCAACAAGAGACAAGTTATGTCCACTCTTAACAGCTCCACTTACGAGGAAAATTTAACGTACGAGCCATTTAGAATCGAGAGAGAACGTCCTCACTTTACACCTTCGTCAGTTGTAAGTTGAGAATGAGGCTTTTTTTTTTATTTTTTGCTTGACTGACAGATGGTCGCTATACTAGACAAGTGTGTTTGGTAAAGAAGGGTGTACGCTAAAGGGTAGGCATCCGTCATAAGGGTAGTCGTCGTAGGGATGGTAGCCGCAGTTGGAAGGGAGGCAGCAAGAAGAAGAGAAGAAAAAGAAGAAAGGGAGAAGAAAAGAAAAGGAAACGAAGAAAAAGAAGAAGAAGAAGAACGTTGTGTTGTTCAGTAGTAATTCATGTTTTTCCCTTTAACTCCAAAACATTTCACTAGGATCATTGTTTTACCTTCCTCTCAAGAACGGCAAAATAAACACAGGGTTGAAGGACTCGGTGGGTGGAGCAGAGGGTGAGGCGGCGCGGGATTAACAGGAAGTTAATTTCAAAACAAACCATTAAAACGCTCAAACCAAGGTTAAACTCGCTCTGTGTACATTAACATTAAAAAAAATAATAATTGGCAAGATTATCCCTTATATAACCTGCTTAAGCTTCATTAAGAGCTCGTGTTGTATCTATAATGGACCCGCGGTCACCTACGGTAGCCTCGACTATCAAGGCGACGTGTAAACAACCATCATCCTCGCCCACTACTACCGGGCCTAACTACCGCCGCGGGTTCTTGATGCCACCATGATGAAAACCAACCAACATAACACTGTCAACTAGCCAGAATTTATGTATATTTTAATGCTAAATTTCTGAATTCCTGGCCGAGGTGTTAGTTCGGCTGACTACCACTAGTTGTCGACTTTTTTTTTTCGTATTACTCTGCTTTAGAACATGGCATCACGCACTCCAGCTAATTACAGCCTGGATGGCAGCCCCACCCCCCGGAGTTACAAGTCATATTTCCAGTTATCTCTCACGGAATATATTTTCTCAGAATTGTATATTTTCTAGTTACTGTAATTACCACGCGAGTGTTTTGTTTAACAGAACGATTTAGATTATCTAATTTAATTTACACAGTTTTTTTTACACATTCTCTAAAATTTCATTTAGTATTATTTTCCACTCTTGCAGGTAGCTTCCCTATATAAACCAAAGGGTGGACGAAACCTAAAATAATGTGACTTTACTCAACCCTCCAAAACAACTAAAATATTTATCCTTCCATTGGCACGAAAACAAAGACGAACTTCAAATAAAATATAAGGCAACATTTGTGTCATGGTGTTTTACAGTACAGGGTAAAGGCAAACTACGATAACATATGGTGCCCCACGTGTACAGTAACATATGGTGCCCCACGTGTACAGTAACATATGGTGCCCCACGTGTACAGTAACATATGGTGCCCCACGTGTACAGTAACATATGGTGCCCCACGTGTACAGTAACATATGGTGCCCCACGTGTACAGTAACATATGGTGCCCCACGTGTACAGTAACATATGGTGCCCCACGTGTACAGTAACATATGGTGCCCCACGTGTACAGTAACATATGGTGCCCCACGTGTACAGGAACATATGGTGCCCCACGTGTACAGGAACATATGGTGCCCCACGTGTACAGGAACATATGGTGCCCCACGTGTACAGTAACTTATGGTGCCCCACGTGTACAGTAACTTATGGTGCCCCACGTGTACAGTAACTTATGGTGCCCCACGTGTACAGTAACATATGGTGCCCCACGTGTACAGTAACATATGGTGCCCCACGTGTACAGTAACACATGGTGCCCCACGTGTACAGTAACACATGGTGCCCCACGTGTACAGTAACACATGGTGCCCCACGTGTACAGTAACATATGGTGCCCCACGTGTACAGTAACATATGGTGCCCCACGTGTACAGTAACATATGGTGCCCCACGTGTACAGTAACATATGGTGCCCCACATGTACAGTAACTTATGGTGCCCCAAGTGTACAGTAAGGTCAGTAATATATGGTGCCCGATACGCAAATTTTCTATAAGCTGATTTAGTCCCTTAACATAAGCTAAGTGAACGTATCTAGTAAGTTGGAACAAAGATTTTAGCTGAGTCTATAAGAGGATGGCTCACTCCAATGGGCCAACGCGTTCACCCCTCAGTGTGGCGCCGTCAAGTGGTTGGAAAGTAAACAAAATAACTACCAGAAAAGGAATAAAGGAGGAGGATGAAGAATTCGGCGAAATCCTCCCTTTTTTTTTTCTATCTTTTGATTTTTTTCAGCAGCTGCAATGAGACTCCGGTGCTGTGCAGCTTTTATGTGCTCCACCAACTCTGTAGGGAACAGAAACCTCTTCCAATTTCCGAAAGATTCAGAGGCGAGTCGCAAAGCTACTTCTGTCAATGTTTATTAGTTATTATGAGCCCTTTCTTTATTTAATGCATTTAGAACTGATAACGTTCCACTCATCATAATAGCTAGTTAAGATCAGAGTATCATTAGGAAATAAAGTATCAGCAGAATACTGTTGTATTCTCGAAAATATAAAGCTGGAACTTTGAAGTTTTGGGTCATTATTCGTTCTAGGCCCACAACTTTTTGGACGATTTTTGTTCTGCATGTTTTGATGTGTTCTGAATGTATTCCACGCTCAGTTCTTGGGCAAATTCATGAAACCTTACCAACCCAAATTGTACGGTAAAAACACGCCCCCTCCCCCCCCCCCCCCCCCCAAAAAAAAGAAGAAAAAAACCGAACCAAACCTAACGAAACCTGACCTAACTTTACCTAACATAACCTTGCCTTTTGTCTTGGCTATTTTGTGTCTTAATTCTACAATATCCAGGAGACGGAGCCTCGTCATATTAGGTATAAATCTTAGGGTAAAACAGCATAATATTTTAATGTGTTTCAGTAAATGACATCCATTTGGGCCTTAGGACTAACAACCCTTCAGACAAGACACAATAGGGCGTGACATAAAAGATCTTGAAAGGGATAGAAAACGTGAACCTGGACCAATTTTTGTGACGTCCCGCACCACCAACACGAGGGAACATAACTACAAGCTCGCCAAGTTATCACCCAAAACGAACATAAGGAAATACTTCTTCACGCAGAAGGTGGCAGGTCTATGGAACAGTCTACCAGCTCAAAATGTATAATCAAGAACAGTATTGGGCACCCAAATAACCCTAAATGATATTATAAAGAACAATGAGGGATAGTGCCCAAGCCACTGGCCTCCTTCCCTCGGCATGACCATCTCTACTGGGTGGCCACTAGGGAAGCGAGAGAATTATATACAGGAGTATAACCTGATTTTTCTTAGGGCCGCATCGCCCTTTGTAAACGTCTAAACGGACTCTATCCTCATGCTGAACTGAACACTTGTGTACAGTACCTGCATAGCTCATGTACGTGACAATTTCACTGAAAAAAAATATTATTATTATTCCAACTTGGAATAATGTAGCCTGATGTTTAAACCTTTTTCACTCTAGGACCCTGACCTTAACACCCATATTCTTAAATATCCACCAATACACTGGTAGCTGTGCTGTATAGTTTGAAGCTGTCATGCATTTTTTTTCAAACGTTGGTCATCAATAAACTTCCGAGCACAATATAAAGAGTGAAAAAATGGGGTCACTGCCAGCTGTTATCAACTTGTAAATACCGTGACGTTCTTTATATCGCCACTAAAAAAAATATGAAATAAAATAAAATTAAGTGCATTGGTTAACTCTGCATTATTTTGGTTAATATTAAATGGTGTAAAGCTATAGCTACCGCAATCGCTCTTACTGAAGGACCAAAGGGAGAATATTCCCTTAAGTAGGCAAGTAATTATCTTTTACTGCCAAATAATCAATATGATGTTTTGAGAAATTATTCCTTCATCTGAAGTTGAATGTCAACAACCTACTGACTGTATATAAATTGTTTTTATTTAATAATCTGGTGTTTTAGCACAATAACATGCAAGTGCAATGGGGCTTAATGTGTTTTTTTTTTTTACTTTCCAGCCGCTTGGCAGCGCCACCGTCGGGAGAACATAAATTAACATTAATTGAGGTATCGTTCTCTAGTCTCAGAATCCTTGGCAGAAATGAACGCATCGTTAAGGTAGAAATGAATGCATCTAGTTAAGGTTGAAGTGAACATATCTAGAATCTTAAGTATACTGTAGTCTGTAAACATCTTCTAACATTATTATAAAACTTTATATTTAGTAAGAAAGTTTGTGACGTTCCTACACCTTCAATTACAAACAGGAAAATAGAGCGTAAGAACCATTAAGAATCCTCGTTGTAATAAACACTAGGCGTCACCATCACACCCGTCACTAACACCCTCAACTAACCTGTAGATACGAGGCTTTTTACTCCACGACAAAAACTTGCTCGAGTCGGAAATATACTGGGAGGAAAAACTGTGAGAGGCAGTAATTATACACGAGTAAGTCATCTCTCGGATCATCTCATTATTTCCAGTACGGAGGCGGAGTCGCTCGCCATTTCCCGTGTTGCCTCTAGGTTCAGATTCTCCGCGTGACCTTGTAAGACGATGTTTAAAGAATATCTTATCTATCTACAACGATACGTTCTTGAAGCACTGACCTCTTATAAATTTCAACACCAACAACTTTAAAAAATCATGCAAGGGATTCTTCCTGATTTACAGTGGAGACTTTTCTTAGTTTTATCTCTGTGTCTAATAGTGACAGTCTACTCTCGTGTTATATACTGAAGGTCTTACAATGGACAATCTGTACAGCCAAAATAGACCGATTCCCCTTGCCTTGACTTGCTTGCAAGAATTCTGTTAGTTTTACGAGCTATTCAGTGTTTTTCATGCACATGGTAAAGCACCACCTTTATGATTATAGATATAGGAAAGAAGCACTAGTGATGTCTGAATTTCAAAGTAAAGACGGTCAAGTTCAGTTTCAGTTTGTAATACACCCCTCATATGGCAACGGTGTTCCCACAATGCAACCATCCTCGCCTCCTACAACTGAAGGTCGTTGCCGAGGCTTCAATAACATTGATCTTGTTAAGATACCTCCACCCTTCATTATATTTCTTGTCTAAATCCTCGTAATGGAACCAAACAATCATCTGGTATGTACCTTTTGTTCAGTAAAAACAAGAGAAATTATATACATTAACTTTTATTTCCTATGGTGTTAGAAAAAAAAAAAGCGTCAAGAGTTTGGGAGCCGCCGACTGCTGGTTATAAACATTCCGGCGCCTTCTTGTCTGGAATCTGATCCTCCCTTACAGCCGACTACCACACTGTTTTCCATGGTTAAATTCCCGGTGAAAACTTATAGTTACCGTGACTCAGATAAGTGACGTACATATACAATGGAAAATGACAAGACAAGCTGGCCTAATATGGAAAGCTTGGTGGTAGTGGTGAGTGCGAGTGTTCGGTCAGCTGGGTCAAGTGACGGTCTATTTATAACAGTGATCCACAGGTCATTATGCCTTAATACTAGCGAGGGAGGGTGTGCACTGGTGTGAGGAGCAGCGAGGCAGGAGATTGAGATGAAAGATTAAGGAGAAAATAATAAAGAATTAACCTGTGAAGTCCAACAACTTACTGTAGTATCATGTTTCACTCTTCAGCCCGTACCCCTGTGCTAGGCTTTATCTTCGTGCTTGATACCTACAGTATAATAAACTGTCTTCATTCGGGTCTCTCTTGATTTATGCCTTCAATCACTCTTATTCTTACAGCACATATAACAAGGTGCAGTCAATTAAATTACAGAATACTGAATAAAAACCACATTCAAAAGAACTATGAATGTATATGGTAAAAACAATGGCAACACACGATACCCTACATAGTTCACTCAGCAACACCAGAACATGCGAATCTTGTTCAAATAAAGACACGCACAGATCGACATAATAAAACAAACCAGCAGATTTCTTCCTAGATGGCGTCACTAAATTAATAAATAGCGTGGAGAACTGGGTGTGTCATCGCCCTCACCAACCATCATCTCTCGAGGATTGGAAAAGAATATCAACACTTTACAGGCGATATATCTCACTAAGACATGCCCGAGCTAAAAATGCGAGACATGAAGGAGTAGAAACTTCGACTGGGCAGAGAAAGGTGTCCTAGTCAACTACACAACCTTGAATAAAAGTTTGTGGAGCCACCAAGTCCTGCCACCACTGTATGAGGACAAGGCGAGTGCTGCAGATAAAGACCTTCATATAAACGCCCAGATCCTTCACCCACAATAACACTGAGTAAACTAAGTACTGAGTAAATAACTAGAAGAAAGGTCAAAGCATAACCTTTGTCTTACCAAACAGCCACTTTTAAGGAATTCTACGAAATATACGGTAAACAAAGGAGTATAAACACACACTATTGTCTGCCAGCGTGAGGCGGCGGGAAGAAACTCCTTCACTTGTTTACTTAACATTAACTGTCTCTCATGGGTTAAGCTACAGATTTTTACAAGTTAATATGATTATTCCTCGTAACTGTAGATGTAGTAATAATGCATATTAACTCGCTGACTTAAAACAAAACAAGAAGTCTTAAAATTACACGAAGACTAGAATGATGCATCTGGTAAGTTTACAAGAGTTAGGATACAAATTTACGGTGCAGAATCTTCACAGTATCTTAATTCTGTACTTTAACTGGTATTACGAGTTGTTGTATAATTAACAGTCTTAGTGTAATTGTTATATTATTTTGGATGCTATTTTACATACAAGTTTAAGTCAATAATTTAGGAGTATTATTACTACATGTATGGTGATGGTGGTGGTGGTGGTGGTGGTGATAATGGTGGTGGTGGTGATGGTGATCGTCCAGGGCGACACATTATTTAGCAAGGTGACTTTAAAACTTGAAGCATCAGTTCAATTTTTCTAAGTTTACAGTGAAGTCTTGACTGTGTGCGTATCTGGGAGAGAAAACAAAAAAGAGAAGGAGAAAAAAGGAGAATAAAGTGGGAAAGAAAGAAAAAGCAACAAATTATTCCCCCCCCCCCCCAAGATAGTTTACAAACAACCCACATGTATAGCCATTGGGTTAAGAGCGGCGGCGACACGTGACGAGACCCTTGCCCACCACTAAGTCACTCACCCTTAACACCGAAGGTAAAAAGAATCACAACTCTCATATTTGTTTAACACCAATCACCAAGAGGAGGTAGTCTAGTAGCCTCTTGTGTACGGGGTCCCCTCTCAGCTGAAGAATAGTGTCTAGCATAACCAAATAACATTAAAAGCGAAGGAATCAACAAGGTAAGATCGCTCTTGACACCCACCACCAGCAGGAGTAGTGTCAGCCACCCCTCCTGACACCCACCACCAGCAGGAGTAGTGTCAGCCACCCCTCCTGACACCCACCACCAGCAGGAGTAGTGTCAGCCACCCACCATAAACAACAGAGCCAGGTAGAAGGTATTTACTCACCATGTATAAGTTCCTGTTCTCATAAAGGTCATTCACTTGAAAGAGATCTTGGCTCTTGATACCATAAGCCACACACCCCTTGAGGAACATCTCCACGTTCTCTCTCTGTTGGAGGACGAGAAAAAGAGAATAAAGTGGGAGATTAAGACATAAGTCAGTTATACTCTCAACTTGATAAAATAATGATAACAATACTGAGAGATAAGAGACATAATTTACAGTAAGAGATGTATTATTTCTCACAAGGATCACAAAATAACACGTAAGAGATGATAAAGTGAGAGATAGACATAATTTTCAGTGAAAATTGAAGTAAAATGCGACAATTGTACTGTAATAAAGTAAGAGAACAAATCAACTTACTCTACCTGCCCTTATATTCATTACACCAGCTCTTATACCCTACCTGTCCTTATACTCACTACATGCCCTTATATTCATTACACCAGCTCTTATACCCTACCTGTCCTTATACTCACTACCTGCCCTTATATTCATTACACCAGCTCTTATACCCTACCTGTCCTTATACTCACTACATGCCCTTATATTCATTACACCAGCTCTTATACCCTACCTGTCCTTATACTCACTACCTGCCCTTATATTCATTACACCAGCTCTTATACCCTACCTGTCCTTATACTCACTACATGCCCTTATATTCATTACACCAGCTCTTATACCCTACCTGTCCTTATACTCACTACCTACCCTTATATTCATTACACCAGCTCTTATACCCTACCTGTCCTTATACTCACTACATGCCCTTATATTCATTACACCAGCCCTTATACCCTACCTGTCCTTATATTCATTACACCAACCCTTATACCCTACCTGTCCTTATACTCACTCTACCTACCCTAATACCTACTATACCTACCCTGATATTCTCCTTACACCGAAACATACACATATAGCCTCACCCCCACACCTTCAGACGGGGTCATGACACTCACACACGTACAAGCATTCACCTGTATCTCGTTAAGCAGTTCAGTGGGTCGTATCTGAGATCATGAGAGGCGATACTGTGGTGGTGGTTGTGGTGGTTGTGGTGGTGGTGTTGTGGTGATGGGTGAGATTATCCAGGTGGGTAGTTTATGGTGTGTTACAGATTATGTGGTAGGTGGTGTGGTGGGTGTGGGTGGGTGGCAGTGTGGTGGGTGGCAGTGTGGTGGGTGTGGATGGGTGGCAGTGTGGTGGGTGGCAGTATGGTGGGTGTGGGCGGCAGTGTGGTGGGTGTGGGTAACTGGTGAGGTAGTGTGGTGAGTGTGGGTAACTGGTGAGGTAGTGTGGTGGGTGTGGTTGGTGATGTGGTAAAGATTGCGGTGGGTGGCGGTATGCTGAGAATGGCATCTTATGTGTACCTCAAATACGTACACATGAGTTAACTTATGCGCACCTTATTTACTTACACATGTGAGCTAATTTATGAGTAAACTTTCCCTCAATTTACAACCGTTCCAATTCCTAAGATCGACCATATGCGTTCAATTTGGGACTCCAGTCAGCTGAGGAGGACGTACAGGTGTGGCAGCAGGTGTGTCAGGTATGGTAGCATGTGTATAAGGTGTGGCAGATATGCTGTCAGATGTGGTAGAATGTGTGTGTCAGGTGTGGTGTCAGATGTGGCAGAAGTGCTGTCAGGTGTGGTAGGAGTGGTGTCAGGTGTGGCAGGAGTGATAGTATGTGTAGCAGCAGGTGTAGCAGCAGGTGTGGCTGGTATGGTAGCATGTATTGTAGTAGATGTGTCAGCGGATGTGGTGATAAGCGTAGCAGTAGGTGTGGAATGTGTAGTAGTAGATGTGGCAGTCGGTGTGGTGGTAGGCGTGGTAGCAAGGGTGGCAGCAGGTGTAACAGCAGATATAACAGGTGTACCAGCAGTTGAAGGTGTGGCAGCAGGTATAACAGGTGTGGTAGTAGAAATGGAAGCAAGTGTAACAGGTGTGGTAGCAGGTGTGTCAGCAGGTATAACATGTGTGGTAGCAGGTGTGTCAGCAGGCGTATCAGGTGTGGTAGCAGGTGTCAGCAGGCGTAGCAGGTGTGTCAGCAGGTGTATTCAAGTGGGTGAAAGGAATCAAAAAAGGTGATATAGATAAAGTTCTTATAATATCCGAGCAGGATAGGACTCGGATCAACAGATTCAAGTTGGATAAGTTTAGGTTTAGGAGGGAGATAGGAAGAAACTGGTTCACAAATAGGGTGGTGGACGAGTGGAACAAGCTTAGCAATCTTGTAGTAAGTGCTGGAACGCTGGAAATTTTCAAAAGGAGACTGGATAGATTCATGGATGATAGAGAGTGGTAGTAACTCTCGACAGGAGCTGCCATGCACAGGTCAACCGGCCTATTGCAGACTCCTTTATGTTCTTATGTAACATGTGTGGTAGCAGGTGTATCAGGTGTGGTAGCAGGTGTGGGAGTAGAGAAAGAGGACATCACTGTAGTCCGTAAACCAGTTTATTATTCATGAACGAAAGTTGGTAGTGTGAGGTTACCTGCCACCCGAGGTCACCTATTCAATGTCACACCTGTTTTGGTACATTTGCTCACTCTTACACCTGTACACTAGTCTACTAACGCTAATTGTAACACCTGCGGCATGTGACATATTTCCTGAAACCATCTGTACTCTAACACCTGCTCAATGAAACACCTGTCACCTTGTGTCTGTTCTACCCACTTTAATGATTTCATATTACACGTGTTAATTGATAAATACACCTGCAGACTGTAACATAATTCCCGCCATCATCTGTCCCCAGTTCCTCCCAACACCTGTACTATCACAACTAGTCACCTTCACCTCTTCCTGCCACAGGTTTCACGCGACACCTGTTTGATGTAACGTTAATTCAATTGTTAGCTGCTGTATCACACCTGTTAAGTGTAACATTATTCCTACTAAACCTGCTGACTGACAAATCATCATCATCATCATCATCCTCCTCCTTCCTCTTCCTTCCTTCCTTCCTTCCTCTCGCCACAAAGCCTCCCTCCCTCCCCTTCCCACCCCTCTCTCTCTCTCTCACCCATCCACTCCCTCTCCCACCCCCAACTTCTCTCCTCCCACGCCCATAGTCAACTCACCTGCTTGAAGGGCGCTTTCATGGTGTTGACTCTCTTGACGGAGCCTGGCTGTAGGTAGTTCAGCAACCTGTAAGTATAGAGAAGAAACATGTCAGATATATTACGTAGAGACTGTAGACGAGAGGCCAACACGTACAAAATGACTGAAAGGTCATCTAGTAACTGCAGGTGGGCGGTTCATCACATACAAATTACCTGGAGTTTACCTGGAGACGATTTCAGTTGGCCTTTCCTTCCTAATTTTAAGCTTCCGTTTTCTATGTCTCAACAGTAAGATAAATTTACTCCTAACAACACTAAATTACGACCGTGTCCCCGAATAGGTTCTTCAGCTCTTCAAAGGTTTAATATTTAACCAGACCACAAAAAAAAAGATTCAGAGACGATTGGAAGACAATAGCTGGTGGTGGTGATTCTTTTGTTGTTATTGTGTACCGTTGAATCGTCCCCCACGACCCCCTCTACCTCTCATCACGCCTACTAACCTCTCCCTCCACGCCTCCATCTTCCTCCACGCCTACCCTTACACATGCCGGATCTGAACAATGTAAGTCGCATTATTATAGAGTAATTAAAATTTATTGTAATGTTGTAAAAGTTAGTTATAGGTCGTAATCAGGTCATTATGTCCCTCTCACACTACACCAGGTGTTGGCAGGTACAGGCGCCTCACTGTACCTGAACCAGTGCTGGTATTGGCTGTGTATAAGAGGTTGTTGTAACGCTATCACAGACACTGCAGTAAAGGTAATGAGGGTCGTGGTGGTGATAATGGTGAGGGATGTGGTGGTGAGTGTGGTGGTGGTGAGGGTGGTGTGAATGAGTCTTTTTTTACATCCCAATGTACTATACTCCATACCCACCAACCCACCCTTATACCTCATCCACTCACCCCCTTCCCCTCTCCACCCCCACAACAAGCAGAGGGTGTTTGCTGTACCTCGTGACCTACACCACCTGGAGTTCCATCACACTAGAGGTCATTAAATCCGGACACTAGTTTATGAGGTCATTTCAGGGAATCAGATGTGACACGTTATGTATACAACTGTGTGTGTGTAATAATAATAATAATAATAATAATAATAGGTTTATTAATAGAGTTGCAGCCAGTGGCTGAAAATATAGACTTACGTTTGATTTAGACAATGATATAATATGCGTTGAATACATTTACAGGGCTATACAGTACATAAATCAGTTGTTTATTATTCTAACAATAGATGGGATGGTGCTATTTGTTACCGCAAGCAGTACTGAATTATGATGACACAAACAAACGTTATGTTAGGCTGTAACTCGTGTCATGTTTATTGGGTGTGCCTGCCCGTTTGCAGTTATATAGTGTTGAGATGGAGGCAGATGAGAGACTTAGAGTAGGAGGAGGTGTTGGGTGGTGTGAGGCGAGCTTGTTTGCGTATAATACGCCTGACACAGCGAGTTTGAAGTGGTCAACTTGATCATGTGGTGCCCATCCGGGCACTGCCAGCCTCACTGTAGCTACCCCCATCACACCACCAACACCTAACCTGTTTCTCCTGATGACTTTCAACACGTAAGTTTAACTTGTATTTATTGTGTACACAGGTAGACTGTGTCCATTGCATCGTTTATCATTGTGACGACATAAAAATATGGCAAATTAAGTACTCATTGTAAGTGTTAAGATTAGACTAATTACATAGCTATGATTGTTATGTAAATATATATTGGATTAGACATTTATGTGATTGCCTATGTATGATTTATTTGAAATACTAAAATGAATTGTATTCAACAGGTTTGACCGAATTATAATGTTCGAGTTCAACGTCACGAGTCTGAATATTTCTTTAACCGCCTGATTGGCGGTTACACTATTCTTATATCTATCAGTGCGGGCTCTTATGGGCTGAATTTTGTTGTAGTGGCGGTCTGCGCGAGGTGGGTGGGGGGAGGGGGGGCTGCCGGTGGCAGGAGGTGGCGATGACCGGGGTGGTGCAGTAGTCCACTGCCAAACCTTGCCAGTGCTTGGTGGTGGAGGACACTGAGGGATGGTATTTCCAGGGTGGAGAGAGCGTTGATGTAGCCGGAGTATTCTGCGGCGAGCATGATTCTGCAGGCCCTTTTCTGTACCTTCTCTAGCCGACGTTGTTGGGTGGAGTTGAGAGAAGACGACCAGGCTGGTGACGCATACGTTAGTTTGGGGAGAATAAAGGCGTTGTAGATAGTCCTCAGCTCTGGCGTGGGTGCCCCAAGTGACCTAAGTCGTCGTAGCATGTAGAGTCGGTACGAGGCTGCTTTGACTGTGTTGTCTACAGTTACACCCAGAAGTTTGGCAGACTGCACTAACTGGAGAGGATGGGCACCCACTGTGACTGCTGGAGCTTGCACTGGAGTGGTGGCGGTATTGATGTGCATGACTACAGTTTTGGTGTGGTTGATGGTGACCTTGTTCTCTGTAGTCCATGCCTGTAGCCTGTCCAGGGTGCCTTGTAGAGATGAGTAGTCTGGTGCGGTGTTGTCCACTGTAACCCCCACAGTGCAGTCATCCATGTACTTCCACCTGTGAGGAGTGTCCGATAGAGCGTCGTTGATCAGGATGAGGAAGCACAGTGGTCCCATCTTGGTCCCCTGGGGAACACCGCAGGTGAGGTGTTGGAATGTGGAGACGAGCCCTGATACCTCTGCCTGACGACGTCCACTCAAGAAATCAGTGGGCCATGAGACCAGGTTGGTGGGCAGCCCTAGTGCAATAGCCTTGTTGATAACAGTGCAGTGATCAACAAGGTCAAAGGCATTCCTGAAGCAACAAGGGCAACGGCCAGTGATGTCTTCCGTTTCTGCAGGTTTTTGTGCAGAAATCCAGAAAGCTCACTAAGCAGTGTGATGTAGAGGAGGTCCTCATATTGCCAAATTGCTGTGGATCAATTGACTCGTGTGTGTGTGTGTGTGAACTGAATTTGCAGCGGACAGCACCTAGTTTACTGTGCACCCCATACCCATCCTGTGAGCGGTAGCGTAAAAGGATTACAGAGTAGAATATATCCAATACAATATTTGTTTAAGTCAGTACATAGAATTTTGACAGGTACCAATTGCAAAGTGTGGATACAGCCTTAGTATATCAGCTATCTTGTCATCAGAGATAAAGTGCTGTCCCTATAAGGTTATTTTTGTTTTCAGTGCGAGACACAGTGTTGGAGTGTGTGGCCATATGTCTGGCCACACACTTAACATTTAGTTTTGTTCACATCTGCTTGTGTGTGTGTGGGGGGGGGGGGGTGTTTCGACAAAATCATCACGAAAGGGTCAATTAGTTATGAACCGAACACGTAAAAAGTTCCAGCTGACCTCTATTCCTAATTTATTCATACATATTATAATGACCATATTCTCCCTTATTAATATATGAACATTTTTGCCATTACTTATCATACAATGGGCAGGAGTTACTTAAAGTATGTACAAGTATGTGGGAGGAAAGAACGCCTGGTCGAACAAGCCCAGTCCAGCGTGGCGAACCCGTCCTGATTTTTAGTGAAAACTTGGGAAAAAAAATCCAATACCGAGAATTATTCGGTGACCGGACGGCTGGCAGCGGAGGTGAGCGTCTATCAGATACACAGACCATCACTCATTCCTGAAGGTTAGAAACTAAACTTTCCCCCCTAAAAATAGGGATGAAATAACGTATTTATATGACTGGATAAAGTATTTCGCTTCACTTGACAGGTTCTCTCCCATAGCCCCAGTAAGGCGATAACGAACTCAACCTTATGAATTATAATTATATATAACCCAGTACCTCGACAGCTGCATTACATACTATACAAACAAACATGATACATATTCAAGGGCCTTATTAAATAATCATTCCATCAACACACTTATACAGAAACAAAAATATTCCTTAAACCTTTTAATACGATAATATTTCTTTGATCCTATGGCTGGCAGCGGTGTTCACTATCAATATAAAAAGAATATAAAATATTAGCTTAACAATTAGCGAGTCGTGTGTTTCATTATATTATTAGACCAACATACTCATACACATAAATTAAAAGGCATAGCAGGTTCCGAGATATTTTTTTAATTTTTCTTCTGATCGTACAGCCGGCAGCGGAGGTGGCCATCCGGGTCACAGCATTAAAAAAGTACACCGAAAAAATAAAGTATAAACATATAAACGTGCGAGTCGTGTGCTTTATTATACAACTACATCAACACACTCACTAGCACAAGAGACAAATTTACATGGTGTGTAAATGATGTACAATTTGAGTAAAATGACAAGCACGAGATGGTATACACTATACAGTATGTCAGCAGACAACGGCGGCCTGTCACACACTGTCCTCACCACGATTGAAAAATGACGAGTGTGGGGTCCCGGCGGCAGTTCCCTCTGTGTAAGGTGCAAACAAGAACAGTTTATGTCTCGCACCCTCCGCCACCTTCAAAACCCGGGTTAAGGACGTTTGAGTAACAAGAACCGCTTATACATTTCACACCGCCCGCCAGCGCTCCCCGCCGTCTCCAAAGGCCGCGTTATCATGGCAACGGCGCCTCAGTTGTGCTCACTACTTGCGTCACTATTCTTTTGCTATGAAAAGAGTTTTAAAGAGAAAATTCCAGTTATTGATAAAGAAAAACATCCATTACCAGCGTTACTGTATTCCTCATGTCACAAGTAATATTTTATGGACAGCAAAAACCATCGTTACGAACCAATAACATAGGCAATAAACCCTTCACCGTTATCAAGTACAGTAGTAACAGAAGCCATCGTTACGTTTGTTCTACATCACTGTTGGTAACGTTCGTATCTGTTACTAAAAGAACCACTTAACAGGTGATGTATTGGTCCAAGCAGCAGTTAATGTGTTTACCCGGGCCGTTAACCCGCCCCTCTACCACCACACCGCTTGAGATAAATAGTCTGCTGTAACTCAACACCCTCCAGCTACTACTACTATGACTACTAAACTACTGCTACTAATATAACTTTTTTTAAACGTGGCCTCCAGCCTCCCTCAATAGTCACACCTTCGCCACCATATTAAATATCCTAATACAAAAGTAGCTACCCTACCCTTGAGTTAGTCAATATTTGCAAAGCAATGCAGACCTAAACAGAGGGCAGACTACTACAACTATTACTACAACAACTATTATTACTACTACCACTACTAATAATAATAAATAAAAAATAATATCCTTACATTTCATACCCGTCAAATATTTTCCCCAAATTTTTAACAAGACAATCTGTAGGGGGCGCACACACACAAGCCATACCCTCCCCCACCTCTCTCTCTTATACAAACGGACTGACTGGTATTATCAGTGTTGCCAGTCTAATGCTCTTTTGTGCACCTCACCTTGGCGGGCGCCCACAAACTGCCTCCCCCATACCACATTGAGTCCTGTCTCGCCTCCCACTCTCCCTTCACATCTCTTGTCTTTCTTTGTCTGTCTGTCTGTCTCTTCCGTCCCATGTTGGAATTAGGCATCATGGCCTTGCTGATAGACTGGCCAATGAGGCATGTAAGAAAGAAAATGTTGACCGTGACCTTGGCCTGCCCAATGCTGTACTTAAAAACATTCCAGTCAGAATCATGAACTGTGATCTAGAAGAACTGAGAAATGCAGAGACCTGACAGTTGTAGCATTAGTAAATATGACAAATTTTGCGACGAGAGGTTCCGGTATGGTCAGCATAAGGACAGAACCAGACAATGTGATGTAGTCGTGGCCAGAATTAGGCTAGGATACAGACACATCTGGCAAGTAGTAACGCTGTACCCATACCGGAACACTCAGCATGAAAACTTTGTGATAAACCTTTAAAGCATACACTTGAACACTATATTATTGAATGTGACACTGTCAAAGACTTCAGGCCACCTGGCTTATTGTATCATGAACTATGTAATTACTATATTGAATCGGGGGTGCTTGGGACATTCTTGCTGTTTATCTCACATTTGCTAGCCCACACTGATTAGTCTTCAATTAGAATATGAAGTCCAATGTATATGAACCACTGTCTTGCATGGCAGCGAACAGTGACATCACCCACATGGCTCTGACATATATATATACCGCTAATGAATATGATGCATTTCTTTGTGTACGAACCTCTGTCCTGCATGGCAGTGAACAGTGACATCATCCACATGAATCTGATATATATATATATATATATATATATATATATATATATATATATATATATATATATATATATATATATATATATGTTAATGAATATGATGTATTTCTTTGTGTATGAACCTCTGTCCTGCGTGGCAGTGAGAAGTGATACCACCCTCAGTGTCAAGACCTGACGGAATTACTCGTCGCAAGCAAGATGTCACGGGTTCGATTCCCGGGCCGGTGGAAGTTGTTTGGACTAACTTCCTAGCCCCCATTAGTCCCTGTTCACCTAGCAGTAAAGTAGGTACCTGTTGTAAGTCGAAAGTTGCGAATTCGTATTCAGGGACAAGTTGTTGGAGCTTCCAATAACTTGATGACATAAACCACTGACTCTTCAGGCTTCTACTCCCTTAACTCATGAGACATAAAGGCAAGCATGAACTTAGCATGCTTCCCTGTTGGGCACTGTAAACGCTTCTGCGCTTCACCTTACACAAGGATGTAGGGGAGTGCCCAATAAATAATAAAAAAAAAAAGGCAATAAATTTGTTAAACTTAAAAACCTTCCCCACATTTTTATCTCCCAATCATACCTCGTTTTTCCTTCCTCCCTCATCTCTCGTTATCTATTTTTTAAACACACACGTTTTCTTTGATTCTCTTTCATCCATCTCTTCTTCTGCCTATCGTCTGAGTCTCGTTTTTAGTTTGATCTGTAAACAACTTCGCTTCAGTTGTTCTCTTGTTTATACTGTTGTAAGAATCAGCAGCTTGTGTGATGTTTAGATGAAGCGATATAACCCAGAGAGAGAGAGAGGACATGGGTGGGCGTGTCAGGGGGGGGGAGAGAGGGAGGACAAGGGTGGGTGTCAGGGAGAGAGAGGGAGGACAAGGGTGGGTGTGTCAGAGAGAGAGGGAGGACAAGGGTGGGTGTGTCAGAGAGAGAGAGAGAGAGGGAGAACAAGGGCTGGGTGTGTTTCCTAAGAGTAGTTACGTGAGTCACTTGAATGACATTGAGAATTAACTTTACCTCTTGTCTGCTGCCCTGACTCACCTACTCACTTTACCCACAGTAGGTTACCTGACTCACTCATAGTGGGTTACCGGACTCACCTAAACCCACAGAACCTATCATCACTTCTCCATAAAACACACACAATGATATTTTCTTATCGTAAACAAACACTTGATAGTCTTCGAGTGCTCTTAATGTGTATTTATTTATGAACGACCCACCATTAGCTCAGGGCAATGTTGGCTGGTCATGAAGAAGGCCTTGTGTCACGTGCAATATTCTTATAAGATTAAAGCCTAAGATATGATGTTTTTGTTGGTAAAAACGCTGTTTATGTCCTTAAATGCACTGTTTGTCCTTAAATACGATGTTTGTCCTTAAATACGCTGTTTGTCCTTAAATATGCTGTTTCGGTCTTTAAATACGCCGTTTGTCTTTAAATATGCTGTTTGTCTTTAAATACGCTGTTTCTGTCTTTAAATACGCTGTTTCTGTCCTTAAATACGCTGCTTGTCTATAAAATATTCAAATTACCTCTAAGATCCGTCTACTTTACAGACCAGTGTATACCTCACACCAAACTGTTAAACAATAGCTGATGAATCAACACCCTGAAGCAATGAAACGACTCTCATCTCGCCCCAGGTACAGGTATAACTATGACCTAACACAGAGGTCATAAGGGGTCACCTTCTCCCTCCCCTTGGTCGAATAAGGTCAAGTACCAACACCTTTTGCCCAACATCTTCGGCGAAAACAGCAGCAGCAGCAGCAGCACGCCTCAGGGAACTCCACCTCTACCTCCTTACCGTCACGTTCCCGGAAGTGTCCCCGAGTGTGGGCGTGGGCGTGACGCTTCCACCCTCACGCACACACAACCACCCACCCACCCTGGGGCGCCTTTTCATCTTCCTTCCAGACTCCTTCCTTCCTTCTCCTTTCCCTCTTCCTCCATCTCCTTTCCACCTTCTTTCCTCCTCCTTGGCCATCTCCCTCCACCTCCCCTCCCTCTCTCCTTTCACCTTCTTTCCTCCTCCTTCCCCATCTCCCTCCACCTCACCTCCCCCATCTTCTTTCCTCCTCCTTCCCCATCTCCCTCCACCCCCCCTCCAACAGTTTCTTCCCGCCACCTCCACAGCCCCGCCCCGTGTGTGCGTCAGACAAGGGTTCAACAAAACCTCCCGAAGTGTAGGGTGGAGGCTCTCACGCTACCATCACAACACACCTTGATACACCTCCGACGGATCACCTGAACATTAGACCCCCAGCTTACTCCTCTTGATTAAACCCCCCTAACCCAACCGAACAGAACCAAACCTAATCTAACCTACCCTAACCTACTAACTTAAGTCAAATTTAACCTAACCAAACCTAAACTAACCTAGCCAAATCAAATTTAACCTAACCAAACCAAATTTAAACTAACCCAATAAAACCTCATTTAATCTAGCTTAACCTAACCAAATCTAACCTAACCCAAACTTAACAGGTCAAATAATCTTCAGGTGAACCATTCCGACAAAATCTTTAAGACCTGTGCCCCGTGAACCTGCGACCTGTGCCCCGTGAACCTGTGCCCCGTGAACCTGTTGTGTGACCCGTGAACCTGCGACCTGTGCCCCGTGAACCTGTGCCCCGTGAACCTGCGACCTGTGCCCCGTGAACCTGTGACCTGTGAACCTGCGACCTGTGCCCCGTGAACCTGTTGTGTGACCCGTGAACCTGCGACCTGTGCCCCGTGAACCTGTTGTGTGACCCGTGAACCTGCGACCTGTGCCCCGTGAACCTGTTGTGTGACCTTAAATGATACACGAATGACGAGAGATTACAGTGAGAGGTGAGACCCAAGAATGACCTAAGAGGGGAAGGTCACAATATTTATTACCCACAACAATGGTAATCTATGACCTCAGGTGACCTATATTGACCTTTATTGGTGTGTTTATTTGTTGCATTCCTTCCTCGTTTGTTTCATCATCATTACTTACTTCCTTCCTTCCTTTCTTGACCTTTACTCGTCTATTCATTAACCCTTATTCGTGTCAGGCTCACATTAACGGAGACACTGTCGACTCATGTTGTGGAGACCGTGACTGACTGACTGACTGACTGATCTCTCTCTCTCTCTCCTATCCCAAGAGCCGAAGGGGGGGGGGGGGGGTGTTACCTACTAGCTCTGGCTGGAACGAAGGCAGGAGAGAAGGGGAAAGATGGAAGGAGAGAGAGAGAGAAAAGAGAAGGGAGAGAGAGAAAAGAGAAGGGAGGGAGAGAAAAAAGAGAAGGGAGGGAGAGGGAGAGAGAGAGAGAGAGAAAAAAAAAAGAGAAGGGAGAGAGAGAGAGAGAAAAAAAGAGAAGGGAGAGAGAGAGAAAAAAAAGAGAAGGGAGAGAGAGAGAGAGAAAAAAAGAGAGAGAGAGAGAGAGAGAGAGAGAGAGAGAGAGAGAGAGAGAGAGAGAGAGAGAGAGAGAGAGAGAGAGAGAGAGCATCACTCTTGGTACAGTATAATGTATTAGTGTTGTTCACATCCTGTTGAGTGTGTTTGTGAGGCTGTGTGGTTCTGCCTGCTGCCTCCACCGTCCCTTCCACCACTGCCACTTCCTCCGCCACTACACTCGTCCATGGTACTCCTTCCTCCACCACTACCCCTTCCTCCACCACTACCCCTTCCTCCACCACTACCCTCTCTTCCACCAACACCCCTGCCTCCAACACTCCTCCCGCCTCCACCACTCTCTCCATCACTACCCTCCTCCACCACTACCCCTTCCTCCACCTCTACCCTCCCCACCACTACCCTCTCGTCCACCATTACCCCTTCCTCCAACACTACCCCTTCCTCCACCACTGCCCTTTTCCTCCACCACCCTTCCTCCAACACGGCAATGATTCCACCTCCGTCATTATTATTATTAGTATTAGTAGTACTGTAGTAGTACTGTAGTATTAACCTTCATTTTAGTCATTTTTCAACAATATGAAATACCGTCATGTTCACCATCACTGTAAACGTCTTCACTACCATCACTATTATCATTATCAATTATAAAGACGAGTGAAATCTACTACAAACGAGTTATTTATCATTACTTCATTATTCCCTGATCTGTTCATCATCAGTCAACACGTCCATGCAAGAGTTCATCCTTCACCCAAGATGGCGGTCGACCCATCATCACGTCCTGCACTATAATCTGTCGTTATTATCGTTTTCCTCAAAGTTCATCATCATTATTATCATCATCTTTAATCATCATCATCATCATTGTCGTTCATTATATTGTAACATGAGGAATTACCTATCTATTTAATTATCAATTCTCATACTACGGGCGGGGGTCGTCATAATCACCTTAGGTAGAGCGTCTGAAATGTTGCAACAATTATAGAAAACGTTGCTATAATATTAATGGCAAACTATAAAGAGGCTAATTAACACTGTCTTCAAGCATGGAGGGACTCTTTAAATTAAATTTAGCAACCTGTTCAGTGTGACAAATTGATATGAAGAGAGAGGAAGTGTGCATGGCGTCCCCCTACTGCACTTCAAGGATACATAATAAAGGTAAAAACGTTTAATAGCTTTAAAAAAAATGAAGGTCACAGCATCAGTTCAGGCGTTCGGGTGGGTGATTCAGTGACGTCATCCTCTCTACACGCTCCCATATACACTAAACTTAAGAAGCAGGAATGATATAATAAGCGAACAGAAAGTCTCTTCGTTCATCCTGGGAAAAAATATCCTCCTAATCACAGGACGAAAGTGAAAGCTAAAAATAAACCGTAATTAGCATCTTCGCAGGTGTTGAGGCTACAGCCGTTACAGCTACCACTATACTGGACATGTATGGCGCTACAGCCTTGCTCACACTATGTAGTATACAGCTACTACCATCAATCGTACAGCAAGATATGTTGGGTTACCACCACCACTATCACAAGCACCACATCACCACCATCACAACCACTACATCACCACACCATCAAGGACATAGTGTGTGTGGTCACATGTCTGGCCGCACACTTTACACTTAGTTTAATTTACATCTTCTTGAGGGACTTATTCTCTATCCTTAGTCTACATAAACAATGTACTGGAAATACTCTAACACCCAATGTCATTATATCCTGATCACTGGGGGGTCTGATAAACACCCTCTGTGGCCTCTACTCTAATCCTTTTTGCTCTACCACTCACAGGATATGGGGTGCACAATAAACTAGCGGTGTCCGCGGCAAAATTCAAATTACCACAATCACAACAATTACCACCACCACTACTACCACCACCACCCACTAGTTACGCTACACATTAATTATAAAGATTTTGTTGTTGTTTTTTGCATAATGTACAAATAATTTAACACTGTCTCTACTACGTTTTCCTTCTCCGCGTTCTTTATCTTCCTTCCTTCCTTCCATCCATCCTCCTCAATCTCTAAATTTCCACTACCATTCCTTTCTTCCTTCCTCTCCTCCTTCCATCATCATTGACAATTTCCTTCTCCTCCTCTCATTCCTTCCTTCCTCCTCTTTCCATCGTACATCGGCTCTTTCATTTTCTTCCTTCCTCTCATCCTTCCATCATCATTGACTATTTCCTTCTCCTCCCATTCCTTCCTTCCTTCCTTTCTCTTTGCAGCGTACATTGACTCTCTTGCCTCCTCCTCCTCCTCTCATTCCTCCTCCTCCTCCTCTTCTCCCTCCTCCTCCTCCTCGTCGTGTGGGCGGGGGTCGAGGTAAGGGTTGGTGTCGAGTGTCGTGAGTGTACGTTGGTCTCCCCATTATGTTGATGAGGGAGAGAGAGAATGATAATCGACTCGAAATTCTGGACCCACCTCAGTCAACCATAGAAAGACGGACGGACGGACACACTGATAACAGCATCCACCTGTCCCTCTCCCCTCCTCCCCTTGCAGCACCCACTAGTCTGGTACCTGAGGACATCACCACCAGGAGAAGGTTGAGGAAATGAGGAGGAATGAAGACGATTAACGAGAAGTAGAGATAACACGTACACATTTAACTCTCTCTCTCTCTCTCCTATCCTCTCATTCTCTCTCTCTCTTCTATCCTCTCATTCTCTCTCTAATCTTCTATCCTCTCATTCTCTCTCTCTAATCTTCTCTGCTGTCTCTTCCTCTCTCTCAGGTTGTGATTATATATGTTATTGTTGGTCCTCGAGAATCACACCACATCCCGACTATGATATGCCCCCCACGCAGGCACAGGACGTAGTTTATTGTGCACCCACTGAATCCTCAACAAAGTGAACTGACCAAATATTTCAACAGTGAACAGGAAAGAGTACGGTGTTTATTTTCGATAATTTGAACATTTTTGAGTAGGATGGGGGAGAGGGAGGGGTGATGGGGGTGAGGGAGGGATGATGGGGGTGAGGGAAGGGTGAGGGAGAGGTGATGGGAGAGGGAGGGGTGATGGAGGGAGAGGGAGGGGTGATGGGGGTGTGAGGGAAGGGTGATGGGGGGGTGAGAGAGGGGTGATGGGGGAGAGAGGTGATGGAGGGAGAGGGAGGGGCGATGGGGGTGAAGGAGGGGCGATGGGGGTAGAGGGAGGGGCGATGGGGGGTGAGCAAGGGGCCATGGGGGCGAGGAAGGGGCCATGGGGGCGAGGAAGGGGCCATGGGGGCGAGGAAGGGGCCATGGGGGCGAGGAAGGGGCCATGGGGGCGAGGAAGGGGCCATGGGGGCGAGGAAGGGGCCATGGGGGCGAGGAAGGGGCCATGGGGGCGAGGAAGGGGCCATGGGGGCGAGGAAGGGGCCATGGGGGCGAGGAAGGGGCCATGGGGGCGAGGAAGGGGCCATGGGGGCGAGGAAGGGGCCATGGGGGCGAGGAAGGGGCCATGGGGGCGAGGAAGGGGCCATGGGGGCGAGGAAGGGGCCATGGGGGCGAGGAAGGGGCCATGGGGGCGAGGAAGGGGCCATGGGGGCGAGGAAGGGGCCATGGGGGCGAGGAAGGGGCCATGGGGGTGAGGAAGGGGCCATGGGGGTGAGGAAGGGGCCATGGGGGTGAGGAAGGGGCCATGGGGGTGAGGAAGGGGTCATGGGGGTGAGGAAGGGGTCATGGGGGTGAGGAAGGGGTCACCACTATCACCATCACAACCATCAACACCACCATCATCACCATCACCACTATCATCACCACTACCACCAACATATATATAATCACCTATCATCATCACTCGCACCATTACCACGACCATAATCATCACTAACACCACCACCAGATTTTAATTACCTTCACAGCTACCAATGCTCATCAAGCCACAGAGAGAGAGAGAGAGAGAGAGAGAGAGAGATGACAGCCCCAGCAGGAGTCAAAACACTCTCCACGTGCGACTCGAGCCATGCAGTTAGTTTCAGTGACGTCCCCCTGACCTGCCCCGGTTTATGTCACTGGCCAAGTCTTTAATAATACTCTTGACGCCGAAATATTAAGATGTCTTGAAGATGTTCTTTAACTCGGCCTCTCCTGACCTGTTTAATGGATGTTTTATGGTCGTGAGGGAGTTTTTTTTTTTCTTTAATCCCCTACATGTCAAATTGAATATAATGCTACTTAAGTCAATCGTATTTATTTGCGTTTATCTACCCAATATTCGCCTTTCATGACTGATAAAGCTGATACCTCTTTCCTGTGTGTGTGTTATAGTCCCTTATAGAGTTAACATATGACACACCAGGCAGAGTAATCATCAACGTGAAGATTTCTTGAAAGGAACAGAACGCGGCCACTATTTACATCTGGTGTGTCTACTGTACGTTTTTAAATGGCTAAAGAATACACACAAAAACAATAATTTTTTCACGATGGTAAGTAGTTCTAACACACTATCCTGTAACACACTAGTGACACATAACCTGTAACACACTGGTGACACACAGTGATACATGCTACTCTTGTCCTGACAACAAGCCTCGACAGAACAGGTTTTTCGAGCAGACGGTGATACTATTCTCTCTCTCTCTCATTCCTCCTACCCACCTTCCTTCCCACCATCTCCATTGCTTCCCTCCTTCCCACCCTCCCTCTCTCCTACCCTCACTCACTTCCTCCTCTCTCCTACCCTCACTCACTTCCTCCTCTCTCCTACCCTCACTCACTTCCTCCTCTCTCCTACCCTCCCTCCTCTCCTCCCTCCCTCCCTCCTCTCCTCCCTCAGCCTCCACCAGGACTCACGTGCAGAGAGCGATGCCATCCTTGAGAGCATGACCGAAGGCGAGCTGGTCTATGAGGCCGTCCTCGGTGGGCCAGTCGAGGGGGACCTGAGTCACGGCCTCCACCCACTCACACGCCTCCCGCGCCCGCTGAAGGTCGAACTTGGCTTGACTCTGTGGAGGGTAAGACAAAGGTACGGTTATGGTCTGATTCTGCACAGGTAAATGAATATAAATAATGAATGTAAATCAATATTCAACTAGTGTAAATAAACGATCAAAGGGGAATTGAAACCATAAAAATAATTCCAATTCTGTAAATGATATTCAACATTTACGTAAAACAGTTCCTCTCGTGTAAACAATATTACTGTAAACAAACAAGTGTGTATGAGTCAAATATCTTCCTCTCTCTCTCGTGTGCTTATACTACACATACTCTGGGCTAGTGTATTAAAAAGACGTAAACACACACACAGACAAACGTACACACAGACGCAAACAAAAACACAGACAACTAAACGTACACATAATACACCACCACACACGCGCACTCCTAATCCACACCGACACTCTCCTAACAAACAAACAAACAGACACATATGTAACACAAACCCCCAAAACAAACAGAATAATAAGTGTCAACACCCACCACTTGTCACGGGCATTAGTGGACAGAACAAGCAAGCAGCAGCAGTAGGGTACAGCAGGGCACAGCAGGGCACAACAGTATACAACAGCTGGTGTATTCGACCACCTGTCACCACTGTCTTATTACCCGGCCTCATTATATAAATTATTCATCATAGATCATCATCACTCAACCTCTTCATCATAAGAATGTCCACTGTCTGACCTCTCCAAGCGACTGATGACGTCATACGAGGCACTAGGCCGCCTGGGTTGGGTTGGGTTAGGTTAGGTTGGGTTGGCATTAGGGTGTTGAATCATCACGTGAAATAAACTGGGGTCCTAATCGTCACGAGACCAACACTCTTTTATTTTAATTTTAATATTTTTGCTTCCATCGCCAACACAACACTTGTCTCGTGACCACCAACTACAACTACCACCTTAATAACCACCTCAACCACCACCTTTAACACCACCTTATCCACCCAACCACAGCCTTAAACACCCAACCACCACCTTAACCACCCAACCACCCCCATAACCACCCAACCACCACCTTAACCACCCAACCACGTACTTACAACTAACATGGCCAGTAACTGAAATCTAGTAAGGCTTTTGAGTTTCTGAAAGGAGAGAGAGAGAGAGATAATTGAAAGAATAGAGGAAAAGAAGAAATAAATTACAAGAGAATAAATAAATAAGTAAAATAAATAAAATGAAGAACAGTTTAAAGGGGTTAAGTCATCGTATTGAAGGGGTTAAGTCATCGTATTGAAGGGGTTAAGTCATCGTATTGAAGGGGTTAAGTCATCGTACCGAAGGGGTTAAGTCCCCAACCAACGCAAATTGTCATCGCACTCGGGGGTCCCCGTCGCACTCAGGGGATCTCGTCGCACTCAGGGGTCCCCATCGCACGCAGGGGTCCCCATCGCACGCAGGGGGTCCCCATCGCACGCAGGGGGTCCTCATCGCACTCAGGGGGTCCTCATCGCACTCAGGGGGTTAAAAAGTACATGACCCCCAGCAGGATATGACAGTAAAACACGCGACTAGAGAGAGACCGTCATCTTGGGTGTGTCTGACCACAGGCTAAATATACACTGCCCAGTATTACACCACCACCACTCCTCTGTACGTCAACAATGTCAACCTAACCTGACCAATCCTAACCACTCCCAGTTATGCATAGAGCACCCCCAGTTAAGCACAGAGCACTCCCAGTTAAGCTCAGGGCACCCCCAGTTAAGCACAGGGCACCCCCAGTTAAGCACAGGGCACCCCCAGTTAAGCTCAGGGCACCCCCAGTTAAGCTCAGGACACCCCCAGTTAAGCTCAGGACACCCCCAGTTAAGCTCAGGACACCCCCAGTTAAGCTCAGGACCAGGGAGGGTAAGGAAGGGCCTCACTGACGGACGTCCTCCACTGAAGCATCATATCCTGCACTCGCGACCAGACGCCACGCTGCCATAGGCCCGACCCCCTGCAGTGATCTGTACACAGCCCCCTTGCTTGTCGAGCCGTGAGCTAACACTAACTAAAACTAAAGTCTCTGGAGTGTGGCATTTTACCGTCTGTCTTCTATTACTACTACTACTTTTAATATTAGTAATAACAATCTTTAGTAGTAGTAGTTAATAGTACTAGTATTAACCGTTTTTGGCTGCGTTGACCCAATTCCCCACTCTCCTGACTGACTATCTGACAACGTCTTTCCATCTTAGGGGGTTCTATATACTGCCAGACGTACGACTCAACCTTTATCAACGCACCTGTGATCGATTCTTAGCCACCCATATCTACGAAATCTTTACGGGATATACGGTATGTTCTCGCCACAGAAGAATACATAGCGTTATTTCCATCTGTGTGTCCGTCCGTCTGCACTGAAAAAAGTGTCCATTATATAACTCGAGAAAAGCTAAGAGGATCGAAGTGAAATTTGATGCACAGCTTCACTTCCAAGTCTCTTAGTCATCAGTGATTTCCGTCTTTATTTGCTGGAGTTATGGTCACTTGTCGACCTGTGAATTTAAGCCCAACACTACCCCTCCTGTGAGACATAACCCGTCCTCACAACCTTTCCTAGTGGCCAAAATAGCTACATGCTTGACTCCCTTGAGCTTCACCACTGTAGTAACTTCTGGTGGTTTATTTAGGCCTCGACAGTGTTGTGACATTTCCCGTTACACTGTGAACAGTTTACAGGAGCTTCCCACCTCCACTAACTTCCACGGTTACGTTGCTGTAATCCTTGATTCTGTTGTAACTTTTATATATATATGATTCACAATTACATAACTTACTGCCACGACTAGAATGATTATTTCTTTATTTTGCGACAAACTGATTTTGAAGTAATTATATACAGGTAGATGAATTATATAATGTGCAAAAATATATTAAATTTATACTAAGAAAGGAAACACCATTAGCCATTCACAGCAGGATAATGTGAGTGACTGGATTAACAGAGGTAGAAGTAGACTGATGTGGACACGGCTCTTCACATCAACACAGGTGAATTACTACATATACAGGTACAGCCATCACACAAACACAGGCTACCACGTAACCCATCACACCACATACACAAACTACCTCTCACTACCACCACACACCCACACTATCAACACAGGCACCACCCTCCCCTCCCCACACACACAGACCTCGAACAAGTCCAGAAGAGGGAGTGCTAGATTGTTCCCTCTTCCTCCTACTCCAAATATCAAGAATCGCTTCAACACACTGACCCTCTCGGCTCTCTCTGATATTCACCTCGACCTCATCTTCAGGTTCGGGGAGAAGTTTCTACACCATCCTCGACACCGGCTCCTGTTTCCACCAGAGATCCTTCGTTCGCGAATTGCTGTTCGACACTACAACCGCATCCAGCCCATACGAGAACGTATTGATCGTTATAAGAACAGCCCAGTCATAAACATTGTAAAATTATCTACAGCTTTTAGTTAACCAGTGTGTTCACCCCCAGCCAATCTTACTTTTGTATTGTTACTATGCTGAAAATAAAGCTTGTTGAATGACCTTCTCCCCCGTTTGTTAAACATACATATGATATTTGTACCACATTATTTGTCAATCAAGTGACTCATTCCCCAATTATGTAACTGTATTTTCAGCCATTTGGTTGCCATTATCTTTCAATAAACCGTAAATCATTATTATTATTAGTAGTAGTAGTAGTAGTAGTAGTACTAGTAGTATACCCCCCCCCCCCCCCACACACAGCATCAACACAGGCATCGTCACGAGGTCCTAATTTGAGCAACAATACGTGTGTGAGGTGTTACGCTGCAGTCCTGTTTATGGTCACAGTAACGTGTTGGGAACCAGGATGTACTGAGCTGACCAATCACAACACGGTTTATGGTCAGTATTGTGAACCCTTCTGACCCCCATACCCCCTCCCCTGACCTCGTAGCAACCAGGGAAGATGACAGTTTGTTTACTTGTCTTGATACTACCAGGTGGTAATTAAAGCCAGAGTGTTTGCTGGACCTACAACCACAGGTCGCCTTATCTCGTCCCTAACCTGACCTGTACCACAAGTCCTGCCGCTTCTACTTTCGGGGTAAACAAACAATCAGTCCGCAAGTAAGTGAGTAAGTCAGTCAGTCAGTCAGTCAGTCCACCAACCAACCAGTCAGTCCACCAACCAACCAGTCAACCAGCCAAACAAACAGCCAGTTAGAAAGCCAACCAACCTCCCAACTAGCCAATCAAACACCCAGTCAGCCACCTAGCCAAATCCTCTCCAAAACTCGCTCACTTTTTTTACCTTTATTTTAATATTTATCTTTAGTTATCAAAATTATCGCTTATGTTTTATTTTGTTATTATTTTGTTTATCTCGTGTGTGTGTGTGTGTGTCTGTCTGTCTTCCCACTCCCTTCCTACACCTATTTTGTATCACTCTTATTACTACTTTTTAACTTCTTCCTTTCTCTTTTCCTTCATCCACTCAGTATGAAAGAATGTGAAGGGATAACAGAAGAAGTGTGAAGATAACATAAGAAGTGTGAAGATAACATAAGAAGTGTGAAGGGATAACAGAAGAGGTGTGAAGATAACAGGAGAAGTGTGATGATAACAGGAGAAGTGTGAAGGGATAACAGAAGAGGTGTGAAGGGATAACAGAAGAGGTGTGAAGATAACATAAGAAGTGTGAAGGGATAACAGAAGAGGTGTGAAGGGATAACAGAAGAGGAGTGAAGGGATAACAGAAGAAGAGTGAAGGGATAACAGGAGAAGTGTGAAGATAACAGGAGAAGTGTGAAGGGATAACAGAAGAGGTGTGAAGATAACAGGAGAAGTGAAATATAACATAAGAAGTGTGAAGGGATAACATAACTAGACAAACATTAAATATAAACTGAAGATTTAAAATAAATTAGAGGATGTTTTTCTTATTCTTGTCAGAGCCATTTCATGTCACTCGCCTGTCATTTATGTTACTTAAATTATCTGTCTTTAACGTAACTCATGTCATTTATGATAACCACCTGTCATTTATGTCACTCGTCATTTCACCTGTCTCTCTTCACACCTGTTCTGCACAAGTGACCCCATATTCCATCCCTGTCGTTACTGTCACTAATACCGTAAGTCACTTTCCCTCCTTGGGGAATGTGTATACAGCAAACCTTAACATGCCCTAACCTTAACATTACTCAACCTAACCTAACCTTGACCATATCGAACCTAACCAAAGAACATATGAATGGAGGAAACTGCAGCGGGCCTATTGGCCCATACTGGGCAGTCCCATTTACACTCAACCCCTATCGCTCATATATCCATCCAACCTATGTTTGAAGCTATCCAGCGTATGATGTCTGGTAACTTGTTCCACTAGTCCACTACTCTATTTCCAAACCAGTGTTTACCAATTTCGCGCCTAAATCGAAATTTGTCTAATTTAAAACCATTGTTACGAGTTCGCTCCTGGTTGGATAGCTTGAGTACCTTTGTAATGTCCCCTTTGTTTAACTCTGACTTCTATTTATACACCTCGATCATATCACCCCTCACTACGTCTCTCGAGGGAGTGCAAAGTAAGATGCTTTAACCTGTCTCTGTACTCAAGGTTCGTAATGCGTGGGATTAGTCTGGTCATTCTCCTCTGAATTCTTTCTAGGGATTCTATATCCATCCTGTAATACGATGACCAGAACTGAACTGCGTAATCCAAGTGAAGTCTCACAAGCGCAAGATATAGTTTTAAGATGACCTCGCTAGTCTTGTAACTAACACTCCTTCGTATGAACCCAAGTACTTTGTTAGCCTTGTTTCGAGCAAATACGCAGTGTCGTCTTGGTTTACGATTCTTATTAACATTACTCCTAAATCTTTCTCATAGTCGGATTTCTCTATAACATCGTTGTTCATCTGATATCTGGTTTCTCTTTACATATTCTAGACCAAGTACTTTACATTTGTCCACATTAAATTCCATCTACCATTTTTCAGACCATGCGAAAAATTTGTTTAGATCTTCCTGTAATTTTTCTGAGTCCTCGTCAGATTTAATTACACTATTTTAGTGTCGTCAGCAAATTTACTTATGTTGCTGTCATTAATGCTGACTCTCTGTTTTCTGTCTTGTAATCATGACCTAATCCTGTTTAGAACGTCACCTCCAATGCCATGAGTCTCCACTTTACGTATTAGTCTTCCATGGGGGTCCCTGTCGAAGGCTCTGCTAAAGTAGAGGTGAACCAAATCATAATAGAAAAACAAATCTCGCGCAGTGAGTAGGATTCGAACCTACGCGGGAAGATCCCATCTGATTTCTAGTCAGACGCCTTAACCACTCGGCCATCACTGCTTGTATAAGAACTAAACGATCAAGCCAATCTTAACCACACCTAATCTAACCTTAACCATCCATACAAAACCTGACCTTAACCATACCTAGCGTAACCTTAAACATACCTAACCAAGATCATCCCTAATCCAACCTAAACTATTTTAACTAGTGTCAGAGTCTATCTTAGATTGTAATCAAAACCTTAACAACATTGTCTATAATTACAGGTACAGTACTAATATGTCTTGTTCCTAATTACAGGTACAGTACTAATATGTCTTGTTCCTAATTACAGGTACTTAGTCTCACCTCAATAATTACTAGTCTAAATACTCTAATTATATCGTTACAACCTATAATCACACTCACCACAACACAGATAGAGTAATGTTTTGTGATTAACTTGGGCTTGGTCAGGTTAAATTATGTTATGGTAGGTTAGGTTAGGTTAACATTAGGCTGTTTAACCATCAAATAAAATTAACAAACTAGGATGTTTAATCTTTAGGTGATAACCAAACACTCTCTCTTTAACAACACGGAGAGAGAGAGAGAGAGAGAGAGAGAGAGAGAGAGAGAGAGAGAGAGAGAGAGCCATGAACCAGACACAAATAGAGCAGAAGGTGAACCCGTCCAGCCAGCTCAGCCCAGACACGAGCCAGGAACATAAACCAGTCCAAAGTGTTGTGTCGGTGTTCCAGACGTGTGACCTACCGTAACCTGACCCACTGGAGACGAGATCGGGTCAAGCTAGTAAGTGTTGTCACCGGTCCAGATTCTTCCATAATAAAATGGTCATTGAGGTGAAATTTGGATCACCTGAGGAATTTACATACTTCCTTTTGTTTATTTAACCTGATGATTATATAGTCTAATGTAACCTGACTTAACCTAACCTAACGCTAGCCTAACCTAATGTAACCTGACAATCTAACCTAACGCTAACCTAACACTAGCCTAAACTAACCTATCCTAACATTAACCTAATCTGACCTAACGCTAACCTATCCTAACGCTAATCTAATCTGACCTAACGCTAACCTAACACTAGCCTAAACTAACCTATCCTAACATTAATCTAATCTGACCTAACGCTAACCTAACACTAGCCTAAACTAACCTATCCTAACACTAACCTAATTTAACCTTACGCTAACATATCCTAACGCTAATCTAATCTAACCAAATCCTAACCTAATATAACTTAGCGTTCACTTAACATTAACACATTAACTTAACACAACCTTCCACCAACACCACCTTCCCACAGTTCCACACCCCCTGCCACAGTTCCACACCCCCTGCCACAGTTCCACACCCCCTGCCACATTCCTACACCCCCTCACCCAGCTGGCCCCTGTGGTGAATCCAGGTGTTTTAGCAATTACAATACTCACCTGGAGACACGACAACAACCGCTTATCATTCCGCAACACCACGTCTCTCTCTCTCTGGATTTGTTACAGAGGAACTACAGTAGGTACAACGCTACAGAGGAACTACAGTAGGTACAACGCTACAGAGGAACTACAGTAGGTACAACGCTACAGAGGAACTACAGTAGGTACAACGCTACAGAGGAACTACAGTAGGTACAGCGCTACAGAGGAACTACAGTAGGTACAGCGCTACGGAGGAACTACAGTAGGTACAGCGCTACGGAGGAATACAGTAGGTACAGCGCTACAGAGGAACTACAGTAGGTACAACGCTACAGAGGAACTACAGTAGGTACAACGCTACAGAGGAACAACAGTAGGTACAACGCTACAGAGGAACTACAGTAGGTACAACGCTACAGAGGAACTACAGTAGGTACAACGCTACAGAGGAACTACAGTAGGTACAATAATAATTTCAAAGCGACAAAGGTACAAAGAAAGAAATTACTTTATAGGTGACACCACTACATAGAAAGTTAACCTAACCGAGACGAACCTAACCTTACCTACCCCCTCCCCTTCCTCCAGGTAGTTTTAGGGTGGTTAATCTTCAGGTGAAATAGGATGGAGTGTCTAATCTTCAGGAGATTCTAAAGTTTCACTCTGGTCATGATTTGAATTAAAATTTGACAACACCAACGTCGCCAGAAACTGAATATAAGAACTGACAAGAGGAAGTTCGCTGACACTGAATCGGACACCTACCAAGGCCATCAACGGGGCGTAAACACGATAAATTATGACACGGACGAAACTATTTGACACTGAAGTTGACACGTCTGAAGACCATCCAATCAACGACAGGTAAATCAGGTAGTGTGGGGTAAAGTCCAGCCACTGTTAGCAGAGGTCAGACGAGTTCACTGACGAGATACTGTACGCACACACACACACACACACACACACACACATTCTTTCTCACTTCAATGAAAACTAGGTGTCATGAATACCACTTGTCATTTCCTCGTTTGTGTTTCTTTCATTGTTTTTTCCCTAATGTTTTTATTTATTCATATGTTTATAAGACAAACACGTCCAGAGCATGTGTGTGTGTGTGTGTGCATTATCTGTGTATATGTATCTGTATGTAAGTATGCCTGTGTACTGTGTGTGTGTTGTGTGTGTACCTGTATGTATGTGTACCTGTATGTATGTGTGTGTGGACATACTCTACACAAATACACCACCTAACCTAAACATCTTGAGATGCCCCCTAACACCCACCCCCCCCCCCCCCATAGTGACCCACTTAACGAGGTCAATAGTGTGTGTCACGGTCCAGGTCAAAGGTTAATGGCTTATGACAATGTATAGTTACAGCCACACCAAATATCTTTAATATGTCATGAACCACATTATAAATAACGACAATTACTATCAATAACGACAATTATACCATCAATAACAGCAATTACACCCAATAACCACAATTACACAATAAACACAATTACACAAACAATTACACAATAAACACAATTACACAATAACCACAATTACACAATAACCACAATTACACAATAACCACAATTACACAATAACCACAATTACACTCAACTACAATTACTATCAATAACTAAAATTACATAAGATTAACCGCCTGAATGCTATTTGGGGTGATGAGGTTTGGTTAGGTTAGGTTAGGTTAGCTTATTTTACCACAAGATTAACCACCCTAACCTAACCTAAGAGGGACAGGGAGGCTACACAAGGGGGTAGCAAGGCCGGTATTGTACTAGACCAAACATCACTTCCCCAACTAGTAAATTACATCAGGTATCTCTTTACTGCTGGGTGGACTAGGAGTGCCCAGGGATCGAACCAGCGACCCTTAGGACAGGCAGTGAGTGTTGTAACTACGAGACCGGACTTCTGTAACACAATCATTTTTTTTTTACTTTGAAGCTCACTAACATGATAGATAGATAGATAGATATATAAACAATGGTAAACAAAGCCTTCAGGTGTTTACTCTCCCTAGCGTCTTTATAAACCTAAGTGAAGCAAACAAAGAAAACGGAAGCAGATATGAGGGTAAACTCCCACACTTTTTCTAAACCACATACGATGCACAATGACTGTTCTTGTGAATGTGTGTGAATGTGTGTGTGTGTGTGTGTGTGTCAAGAAACCCGAGAGGTACTGGAGTAATTCTCACATGACAACACCTGCTGGGAGAGCCTTAAGGGAAAAATTTTAAGGGGATTTCTTGGGAGTGTTTCCGTAGGTGTGTGTGTGTGTGTATACGTAAGAGTCTTGGGAGAACTCTTACGTAATGTGTTCTATGAAAAGTGTGGTGTACTGTCCTGTCCCAACCAACACATCTCTCTCTCTCTCTAGCCTTGACCTAATGAGAGCGGCGACAACAATTTAACGCACCGCTACACACAGTAACTGCCACCACCTGCAGCGGTGTGGAGAGAGAGAGAGAGAGAGAGACCTTTCCCTCTCCCCCACATAGCACAATACATTCATTATTAGTCCACAGGTGTACTACTCCTACCACCCCTCCGTCTCACCCCTCACCCCCTCCCCCCCCACTTCCTCCGTCTCACCCTTCACCCCCTCTCACCTCACCCACCAGTCGAGGCTTCTACACTTCCAGGATACAGCCAATTCTTAGAAAACCCTATGACGTCATCCATCCATTCGTCTTTCCATCCATTATTATTTATCCATCTACCAACCTATATCATCTATCGATCTACCTTTATATCTATCTATCTATCTATCCATCCATCCATCCATCCATCTATCCATCTATCACTCATAACAAAGGAACGTAATTATTATTCCCAACCACTGTAGTTTTTACCACCTGTCCTGTGCTACCTGTGAGAACACCTGGACAAAACACACACACATACATACATGTATACATACTTACATACGTCCTTCACACACACACACGTACATACAAACATACGTCCTTCACACAGACACGTATATACATAAATACGACCTACACACACACACACACACACTTAATCATAAAACATACACATACATACATACATCGTTCAAACACACACATACACGATTGGATATTAGTGGATCAACTTGAACGTTCACCCACGTTCTCACAGCTGCGCGCACAGTGGCCAGAGTTTAACTACCTGTCTCCCCCGTCATCATTCACCGTCATAAACTGTCATCATTCACCGTCATAAACTGCCATCATTCACCGTCATAAACTGCCATCATTCACCGTCATAAACTGCCATCATTCACCGTCATAAACTGCCATCATTCACCGTCATAAACTGCCATCATTCACCGTCATAAACTGCCATCATTCACCGTCATAAACTGCCATCATTCACCGTCATAAACTGCCATCATTCACCGTCATAAACTGTCACCATTCACCGCCATAAACTGTCACCATTCACCGCCATAAACTGTCACCATTCACCGTCATAAACTGTCATCATTCACCGTCATAAACTGCCATCATTCACCGTCATAAACTGTCACCATTCACCGCCATAAACTGTCACCATTCACCGCCATAAACTGTCACCATTCACCGTCATAAACTGTCACCATTCACCGCCATAAACTGTCATCATTCACCGTCATAAACTGTCATCATTCACCGTCATAAACTGCCATCATTCACCGTCATAAACCGCCATCATTCACCGTCATAAACTGTCATCATTCACCGTCATAAACTGCCATCATTCACCGCCATAAACCGCCATCATTGACCGTCATAAACTGTCATCATTCACCGTCATAAACTGTCATCATTCACCGCCATAAACTGCCATCATTCACCGTCATAAACCGCCATCATTGACCGTCATAAACTGTCATCATTCACCGTTATAAACTGCCATCATTCACCGTCATAAACTGCCATCATTCACCGCCATAAACTGCCATCATTCACCGCCATAAACTGTCATCATTCACCGCCATAAACTGTCATCATTCACCGCCATAAACTGCCATCATTCACCGTCATAAACTGCCATCATTCACCGCCATAAACTGCCATCATTCACCGCCATAAACTGCCATCATTCACCGCCATAAACTGCCATCATTCACCGCCATAAACTGCCATCATTCACCGCCATAAACTGCCATCATTCACCGCCATAAACTGCCATCATTCACCGCCATAAACTGTCATCATTCACCGCCATAAACTGTCACCATTCACCGCCATAAACTGTCACCATTCACCGCCATAAACTGTCACCATTCACCGCCATAAACTGTCACCATTCACCGTCATAAACTGTCACCATTCACCGCCATAAACTGTCATCATTCACCGTCATAAACTGTCATCATTCACCGCCATAAACTGTCATCATTCACCGCCATAAACTGTCATCATTCACCGCCATAAACTGTCATCATTCACCGCCATAAACTGTCATCATTCACCGCCATAAACTGTCATCATTCACCGCCATAAACTGTCATCATTCACCGTCATAAACTGTCATCATTCACCCCCATAAACTGCCATCATTCACCGTCATAAACTGCCATCATTCACCGTCATAAACTGCCATCATTCACCGTCATAAACTGCCATCATTCACCGTCATAAACTGCCATCATTCACCGTCATAAACTGCCATCATTCACCGTCATAAACTGCCATCATTCACCGTCATAAACTGCCATCATTCACCGTCATAAACTGCCATCATTCACCGTCATAAACTGCCATCATTCACCGTCATAAACTGCCATCATTCACCGTCATAAACTGCCATCATTCACCGTCATAAACTGCCATCATTCACCGCCATAAACTGCCATCATTCACCGCCATAAACTGTCATCATTCACCGTCATAAACTGCCATCATTCACCGCCATAAACTGCCATCATTCACCGCCATAAACTGCCATCATTCACCGCCATAAACTGTCATCATTCACCGTCATAAACTGTCATCATTCACCGCCATAAACTGTCATCATTCACCGCCATAAACTGTCATCATTCACCGTCATAAACTGCCATCATTCACCGCCATAAACTGTCATCATTCACCGCCATAAACTGTCACCATTCACCGCCATAAACTGTCACCATTCACCGCCATAAACTGTCACCATTCACCGTCATAAACTGTCACATTCACCGCATAAACTGTCATCATTCACCGTCATAAACTGTCACATTCACCGTCATAACTGTCCATTCATAAACTGCCATCATTCACCGCCATAAACTGTCATCATTCACCGTCATAAACTGCCATCATTCACCGTCATAAACTGCCATCATTCACCGCCATAAACTGTCATCATTCACCGTCATAAACTGCCATCATTCACCGTCATAAACCGTCATCATTCACCGTCATAAACTGCCATCATTCACCGTCATAAACCGTCATCATTCACCGTCATAAACTGCCATCATTCACCGCCATAAACTGTCATCATTCACCGTCATAAACTGCCATCATTCACCGTCATAAACTGCCATCATTCACCGTCATAAACCGTCATCATTCACCGTCATAAACTGCCATCATTCACCGTCATAAACCGTCATCATTCACCGTCATAAACTGCCATCATTCACCGCCATAAACTGTCATCATTCACCGTCATAAACTGCCATCATTCACCGTCATAAACTGCCATCATTCACCGTCATAAACTGCCATCATTCACCGTCATCATTCACCGTCATAAACTGCCATCATTCACCTAACAAAAACCCTTCTTATTACTGCTCCGTTTACACCATCAGTTTACGGGCGAAAATGGAACGATTCTGAGCATTTTTTTAGCGTGTTATCCTTCCTTAATGACTATGACTCACACAAACCAGCCATTTAACACGGTGAAAATGGTTATGTCTGTCTGTCTGTGTTTGTCTATGTCTGTGTCTGTCTGTGTCTGTTTGTCTACGTCTGTGTCTGTCTATGTCTGTCTGTGTTTGTCTCACCCTACACTACATAACACATCACCCTACACTACATAACACATCACCCTACACTACATAACACATCACCCTACACTACATAACACATCACCCTACACTACATAACTTGTAGTTCAATCACGTTACTTAATTCTCCTTACTGGCACTTCCAAGTACACCTGTAGTTCAATCACGTACAGTACTTAATTCTCCTTTAGGCAGCCGCAAAGTACATATAGATAAGTTAATTCACGTACAATACTTAATTATTTTTTTCAGGCACCAAAAAGTACACATGGTTAAATCACGTACAGTCCCTCACTCTTCCTTACGACACCCCACCAAGTACACGTACATTCAATGAAATGTTCTATACACAACATCTAGTTCTAAATAAAATCACTGAAAATATGTAAGTAACACGTACAGTAAGAGTAACACACGTACAGTAAGAGTAACACACGTACAGTAAGAGTAACACACGTACAGTAAGAGTAACACAAGTACAGTAGAGTAACACGTACAGTAAGAGCTTAATTAAAACACGTCTGGAGAATATATCATTACACAATACTAAATAAGGCCGCTTCCTTATACGCCACAAGACGTTAGTAATATACTGTATATCCATTAATAATGATGTACAAAATTATGAGTATATATTATCATTATTAATATATGTTCAACAGGAGGAATTTAACGATGAAAATCTTAATATGAATTTTCTGAGAGAGAGAGAGAGAGAGGTAAACTAAGCGTCACTCGTGCGGTCAGACCAGCGAGGACCGTCTTCACTGGGTGCGCGTCTTGTTACTGTAATATACAGGTAGTTAGACACTGACCATGATATTAAGAAGACATCCCAAGACATCCCATTAAATGTAACAAATTAGTATAAAAGATAAATGATTAACTTATCCAATAATATTACCTAAAAACAAATTTGGCAAAGACTTCACGTCACCCGACTTATTGTACCATAAACTATGTAATTACTACATTGTATCAGGAGTGCTTGAGGACATTCTTGCTGTCTATCCAAAATTTGCTGCCCCACACTGATAAGTCCTCATAACATAGAATATGATTTCTACTGTATATGAACCACTGTCCTACGTGGCAGTTAACAGTGACAGCACCCCCAGTGTCAAGACGGGACTGAATTACTCGGAATAAGCAAACTGTATTCAAAGCTTTGCCAATTAATTTGTTAACCGTTTATAAAAGTTGAAATATGTATTTTTACCGGACATACTCTTAACAACAATGTCTACAATATTTATACAATACGTCTTATTTACCGAATGGCAATGTACCTTTGACGTCATATATTTGATAATATTTACTTTTTATATCAACTTCACAACCTCCATCCAGCCTCACAACCCCTCCCCACAACCTCCACCCAGCCTCACAACCCCTCCCCACAACCTCCACCCAGCCTCACAACCCCTCCCCACAACCTCCACCCAGCCTCACAACCCCTCCCCACAACCTCCACCCAGCCTCACAACCCCTCCCCACAACCTCCACCCAGCCTCACAACCACCCAAAACTAATTGCTCTTGCCAAATCCGGCCACAACAACCAGATAATTACAGACAAACACTCGTTCTCGTCAACCAGAAGTGCGCTTTGTTCACTACACTATGGCCTCCTCTACCACACTGTGTCCTTGTGGCATATATAAGAAACAAATACAAAAAAATCCTCACGTACAATGACACTCCAGGAAAGGTGCTCACTACCCCCTCGCTAATAAACAAGTTCTTAATGCTCGTTTCCAAGTCATTCAAGAGAGGTATTTGAATAAGAGTAAACGTCAAGATATCTGTTAAATAATGTGTATCTACCTACTCGTATATGTCAACCAGAAAGATTTAAAGAAAACAAATGGTATTTCCTGTAATTCGTTTAGGTGTGTTCCCCCCTGGCGGCTCAAGGTCATCTAGTATTGCCATACCCCCAGCATCACGCAGCCCTCCCCTCTGGCCTTGAGATTCTTTGCTCTTGACCAGTTATTCTTATTTTCTGTTGGATTGCTGTTATTTTCTGTATTAGCCATTCTATCATATGTAGACAAATCGGGATCAATACACTTTTAAGGGCAGTAGTGTGAGGTGAGACTTGAGCGTGTGAGGATTGGTCACGATGCCTGAGTCATAGAGTAAACAGTAGACAGACCCGCTCGACCCTTGCCGGCTTCTCTGCTCGCTAGAGGGTGAACCAATTCATGAATCGCTCTCCAGTCATGGCTGCCATGAACTCCCGACACACTAAAATCTTATATCGGTGATAATTCATGATATTAAGCCTCATTAATGCGCCAACACTATAAATTATGTGTTCATTTACTTCCAAGGTCGTCAAGATGAAGCGTAGCTGGGCACCTCCCCCCTCAACACCTCCCTTAACCTAACGCTCAATTAGTCTTCTGTCGCTCGAGCGTCACCCTTGTATCTGGCCCAGCCTCTGCCACCCACAGCACACTCCCCGGCCTCACACCCCTGCCGGTCACTGGATCAAAAGGAATCTAAACCATCCACACCAAATATAGAGTGATCACAGCTACGCCAGCACTCAGTCATCCAGCCCACCACCACGGGGGCGGGTCTGGTGCATGACACGCCTCAGTTTTCACCTCCCACACACACCTCACTCATCCAGCTTTCTATACCAACACCAAACTTGGCGTACGTGCGAAAGTTCTGTAAACAATTTCAACCTTGTGACTACAACATACAGCACCCTTAAAAAGAAGAGTTGATGAAGACTTACAACCAGAGCTATAACACACGGGTGGGGGTACAACAAAACACCTTAGTGGTTTTCGTGTTGTAGAATAATCCGGCGCTTACATCATGCAGGACTGACAGAGCCCAGTGTGGTTTACGTGCTGAAGACTCAAAAGGCACTGAAGTAGGGCTGGGTATTAAGAGTCACACTACAGCATCACTACACGGCGAGCACGATACATCAGGTCTCATGGGGTGTTTGATCCTCTTGTTTGAACATTATTAACCTTTCCAGAGGGTCTTAAATCTCCTGTATTTGTTTTATGATAATATGTGAATGTGTTTACATCCTTTATCACAGCCATCTTCTGCCATATATTATCTTTCTCACTTTAACTGAAACGAACTTTTAGAATATGTTGAAGCCTTAGCGAGTCAGTTGTCGAGGTAACAGGGAGAAACATTGGTCTTCTTATTAATACGACCAAGACCATCTTAACACAAGCAACAGATAGGATAAGCATTGGGTAAAATTGTCATACAATTTCACAGTGGCACAGGAAACACGTCGACAGTGCAGGTATACAAACAATGGCACACAGAAAATCGCACTGACCAAGGACACTAGAAGACAACCATTATCAACTCACAACCATTGGGGTAATTGAAGGAGTCTGGGAACTAAACAATAACACGTAAACAAGAAGAGATTAACCCCCTGAGTCCTGGAAGATTAAATCATCGTTCTCAAATGATTAAACTATTTTACTCACAGGTCTAAATTACCGTCCATCAAAGAGTTAAACCATAGTTATCAAAAAGTTAAATCATAATCTTCAAAGTTAAACCATCGACCTCAAGACGTTACACACTTTCCCCCAAAGAGCTGATGGATCACCCTCCCTAGTTCATGACCCGCATTTAAACCTTCATCCAGAAAGGGTCAACAAACAATCAATGACGTCATAAACACGTACAACACAACTCCAATACCTGTAATCAGGCCGTCTTTACCTACCTTACTGAATATCAAAACAAACGCATTGGCGCCATAGATGTTCGGGTGAAATTCAAATACATTATCAAGTGCTTAAAAAAAAAAAAATTGACCGTGTCCCCTTAATGAGATCTAAATGTATTCTCAGAACTACACACACACACCCAGTTATGTTACACCTCTGCCTCCCTCATCTCGTACACACAGCACACAAGGAATTATAAATGATATCCTCGCGAGTAAAGACAAGCCAGTGTTACCCAGGCCAGCATCAAGAGACCACCACCACCACACTTCACTAAAAGGACCTTCTGGCTATGCTGGTTGAAGGTTGTGCTTGGATGAGGAGAATAAAATGCTATCTATCTCTCTCTCTCTCACACACCATTATACAATCAGAAAAAGTGTCATGCTACGTATATGGAGACTTGTCATTGTGTTCACCCTTATCGGGCACTCTCCCTGTCAGGTACTGAGCTCCGACGCCACTGAAATTAACATAACAATGTCGCCCGTAGCCCTGTCGCCATAGCAACATCACGAGGTTAAACGATGATTGAAAATTCACTTGGAAAAGGATCCATTCTTTTTACGTCCTGAGACTGAACAAATTTAAGAATACCACCTGGATATATCAGAGAGAGAGAGAGAGAGAGAGAGAGAGAGAGAGAAACACATCATCACCACCTAATTTTAGAACTGTGGGTACAAGTCGATTCGCCTGTCAACACTCGCCTAATCACCCACTGGATTTTTACCAGGGCGTGGGTGTGGATATGGACGTGGGTGTGGACGTGGGTGTGGGTTTGGGCGTGGGTTTGGACGTGGGTGTGGGTTTGGACGTGGGTGTGGGTTTGGACGTGGGTGTGGGTTTGGACGTGCTTGGCTAAAGTACATTACATTACCGGTAAATTGTGTTAAGTACGGTTAAGGTTGGATAAGATAGGTTAGGTTATATTAGGTTAAGTGGGGAGTTTGACCTCGACGTGTGGGGAAAGTAATGTCATTTTATTTCTAATTCACTATAATGGCAGTTTAAGTCTCCCATTTACTGAGGTTTAATTTCCCTGATTCACCGAGGCAGACCCGCTCTACCGTGTACCGAGGTAACAACACACACAGGCTGAAGCACCGTATACTCCTCCTCCCATTCACTCTCCCAGCATCATTCATCCCGACCAATTACAGCACCCCACGAACGACCCCCCACCACCACTACCCCTCGACGACCTTCCCTATCGCCTCATGTGTCACTTTATGTAACCTGCTGACAAAACCTATGACCCTTCAGGCTTCCACGCCCTTAATGTACGAGTCATAAAGGCAAGCATGAACTTAGCATGCTTCCCAGTTGGGCACTGTAAACGCTTCTGCGCTGCACCTTGCACAGGATGTAAGGGGGTGCCCAATAAACTAGCCCCCTCCGGGGCAATCTAAATCTGTATCGCCTCATGACCTTCAACGACCTCCCCTACAACCACAACCACCCCTCGACGACCTTTCCTATCGCCTCATGAAACCTCACCATCGCCCCCTACCACCACTACGCCCTTAACTCATGAGACATACAGGCAAGCATGGAAGCATGAACTTAGTATGCTTCCCTGTTGGGCGCTGTAAACGCTTCACCTTACACAAGGATGTAGGGGAGTGGCCAATAAAAAAACACTAACCCTCGACGACCCCCCTACAACCTCATGACCTTCACTACCACCCCCACCATTACACCTACTCTTCGACGATCCCCTTCACCTCTCCTTTCTCTCCTTCACCTCTCCCTTCCCCCCTCCCTTCCCTCCGCTATCTCTCCCTCCCTTCTCTCCTTCACCTCTCCCTTCCCCCCTCCCTTCCCTCCGTTCTCTCTCCCTCCCCCCCTCCCTTCCCTCCGTTCTCTCCTTCACCTCTCCCTTCCCCCCTCCCTTCCCTCCGTTATCTCTCCCTCCCTTCTCTCCTTCACCTCTCCCTTCCCCCAACCACCCCTCACTATCAGTACCTCTCCCCCCATAGATTGACGTAGAGACACGTACATCTACAGTGTTATCAGGCGACTTGAAGAAATGTCCTCTCTCTCTCTCTCTCTCTCTCATCCTACACACACACACACACACCTGACCTACCCACCATCCTGTACACACACACCTGACCTACCCTCCATCCTGTACACACACACACCTGACCTACCTACCATCCTGCACACACACACACACCTGACCTACCTTCCATCCTGTACACACACACACCTGACCTACCTACCATCCTGCACACACACACCTGACCTACTTTCCATCCTGTACACACACCTGACCTACCCACCATCCTGCACACACGCACACACCTACCCACCATCCTGTACACACACACCTGACCTACCCATCGGTAGGTACAGCTGATCAACATTACCTGAGGAAGAGAAATGACACGAGTTAGAGAGAGACAGAGAGAGACAGAGACAGAGACAGAGAGAGAGAGAGAGAGAGAGAGAGAGAGAGAGAGAGAGAGACAGAGAGAGAGAGAGAGAGAGAGAGAGAGTATCAGATGGCAGAGTTGTCGTCATGGGGCGTGTCGGTGGACCTGCCCCTGAATATTACCTTACTCCTCCACCCACCTCACCTTCCCTCACCCCTCCATCAATTCCCTCTACATCCCTCCCTCCCCCCCCCCCTCCATCCACCTCACCTTTCCTGGAGTGCAAAGTTTTAAATTGGATAAAATCAAGGCTCGCCGATAGAACACAGAGGGTCAGCGTAGATGGTGTTAAATCTGAGTGGGGCTGCGTAACCAGTGGGGTTCCCCAGGGGTCAGTACTGGGCCCACTCTTGTTCAGAATATACAAAACCGGGCGCTGGTGGTAGAAGCGGTACCGTTCTTGCCTCGCAAGCGAGATGTCACGGGGTTCGATTCCCGGGCCGGTGGAAGTTGTTTGGACTTACTTCCTAGCCCCCATTAGTCCCTGTTCACCTAGCAGTAAAGTAGGTACATGTTGTAAGTCGAAAGTTGCGAATTCGTGTTCAAGGAAAGTTGTTGGAGCTTCCAATAACTTGACAAACCACTGACTCTTCGGGCTTCTACGCCCTTGACTCTTCAGGCTTCTACGCCCTTAACTCATGAGACATAAAGGCAAGCATGAACTTAGCATGCTTCCCTGTTGGGCGCTGTAAACGCTTCTGCGCTTCACCTTACACAAGGATGTAGGGGAGTGCCCAATAAAAAAAAATATATGCACGATCTAGAATTCTAGATACTGAGATCAGCAGTGACATAAGCAAGATTGCAGATGACACCAAAGTAGGGCGGCAGATTAATTCAGGGCAGGATGCAAATGCGCTACAGGAGGATTTAAATAAACTGCAGGAGTGGTCAGAAAAATGGCACAGGAAATTCAACACCAGCAAGTGCTGCGTACTTAATATTGGAAGAACAAATACTGTCAATGTATACAGCCTTTACAACATCAACCTAGAGAAGTCGACTTGTGAAAGAGACTTAGGGGTTCTTGTAAGCCCGGACCCACGGCCTAGAAAACAGTGCGTTAATGTTTGAAATAAGTCAAACAGAGTATTAGGTTTTATATCTAGAAGTGCAAGTAATAAGAGAGCGGAGGTCTTATTGCAACTACATCTTGCGCTAATCAGGCCGCACCTCGATTATGCCGTTCAGTTCTGGTGCCCTTATTATAGAATGGATATCAATTCACTGGAGTCTGTGCAGCGAAGAATGACGAAAATGATTCCGGGACTTAGAAACCTTCCATATCAGGAGAGGTTAAAGAAACTTAACTTGCATTTCCTAGAAAGACGAAGAGTGCGGGGAGATATGATAGAAGTATTTAAGTGGGTGAAAGGAATCAACAAAGGGGATATAGATAAAGTTCTTATACTATCCGAGCAGGATAGGACTCGAAGCAACGGATTTAAGTTGGATAAGTTTAGGAGGGAGATAGGAAGAAACTGGTTCACAAATAAGGTGGTGGACGAGTGGAACAAGCTTAGCAACTTTGTAGTAAGTGCTGCTGGAACGCTGGAAAGTTTTAAAGGGAGGCTAGATAGATTCATGGATGATAGAGAGTGGTAGTAACTCTCGACAGGAGCTGCCATGCACAGGTCCACCGGCCTATTGGAGACTCCTTATGTTCTTAATTCTCTCCACATCGCTCCCTCGACCCACAAGTGATCCCTCGCGTGTCATCTACTTATGTTTTACTCAACCTTGGTCATGTTCCACGAGTAGTTAACCTAACCTATCCTCATCTATCTTATCCTAACTATACTAATCAGACCTATAAAGTACTAACTTAATTTATCCTTACCTACCCAAACCTAACCTATAATACCATAACCTATTCTAACCAAACCTAATCTTAACTCTCAAGGTCTGGCAGACATCAGAGTTCAATTTTGGATCTAATTTCTCCAAAATTCTTACGATCAAAATTACTCTTAACACAACAATGTAATCATGATGTCATTATTGGATGTCACTGTGTAATACTGACGTCATTGTTGGATGTCACGGTGTAATACTGACGTTTTTATTGGAAGTCACAGTGCAATGCTGCCGCCATTGCTGGATGTTACATGTAATGCTGACATCCTTACTGGAAGTCACAGTGTATTTTGGGATCTTATGTCTTCATGCTTTATCCTGCGTCATGCAGTTAGTAACATCATTAAATCTTACGAGAAAAATTTCCCCTTAAAAAGCTTCTAAGAATCTGGTCGTTTTAAGACAGGATTCTTAATGGTACTCGAGTTTATTTGTTTAACCAAGATGTGGAAATGTATAAGGCTGTCTGACGTGAACTATGACGAGAGAGAGAGGTCGAGATAGGGTCAAGTAGACAAACCACCAATCAACAGGTTACTTAATATACCTGAGGTGAAGTCACACCTGAAACTGCTAGGAAGAGATGAAGTCGCTATTAAACAGGTGAAATTTCGGGAATATCTATAAGTTGCAACAATTGGCTGAAGTATTTACGAGTAACTCAAGTCGATGTGAATCCTGATGTTCGAAGTTCAGTTTTTCATCACAAACAACTGAAATCACTCCAGGTCACTGAAGTTCGTGTTCATAATTAAACTGATTGTGAACGCGTGAAAGAGTTACCTTTACACGTGAACAAGTCTCCTAAACGTCTGAATGACCCACATGAGCACGTGAACAGCCTTCATAAACAAGAACAAGTCACCATGAAGCACGAGCAGGTGTTCCATTAAGAGGCTGGTGAACGCCGCGGGCACCACAAGTGGGTCAGATGGTGATTGTGCCTCATAACTCAAAGCTTCGAGTCACCAACACTGAACCTGACCTGAGATGAAATGAACCGATGACTCTCACAGGTCAAGGTTCACATTCTCAAAAGGTTCGTAAATAAGGCGATGTTTTTTTTCCCTTGCTCTTGACGTATGTATGTTACGACAAATACTCACTCCATCTGTGGCTCTTACGAAATTTCTTTCTCCTGAGCTTAAGTGAACGAACTCATTTAGTTAAGCGAGTAAAAGTGAGCTATTTATCATCTTCTCACACCAATAGTTCAATGAAAAAAAAAATATAATGAACCTTTCTAAAAGCCGATTCGGGAATATTGCTTCACACAGGAGTGAAGACCCTGCCTCTCCCCGCCTCCATTAACACCCACTTTGGCGGCGTTAAAAAGAGAGAAACCTTCGACATTAAATTATCTTATAGGAGGAGAGGGAACTGTTTTTATTTCTCAGTTTATAGTAGTGTGGGTAGTGGGGTGACCTACACTCAAGAGACGCTGCTACTGTATAAGGAATAAACTTGTTGCTTCATCTATCGCGTTAAGATGAGTTAGGGAAATAAATTCTTCGTTTCACTAATGTTTCAAGGCTTCCTTACGTCACTCATTGATAAACAGTTTCTTTATAGTGTTTGCCAGCTAGTGGGTTAACCCCCCCCCATTGGCAGGATGGGTAAGAGCTTGGTGGAGAACCGTTATCTGACTAAATTAGGTTTGAGATACAATACAATATTCTATTATAGTCGACGTTACCACCGTTATTACAGTTGATGTTGACGTGATTACTGCTACCGTTTCTACTGCCGTTATTACCGTTGCTGCCGTTAGTAATGCCACGGACGTTTTATTTCCTCTTGCTATTACTACTACCTAATAGACTCGTTCTTCTGTTGTCAATGAGTCTCCCGTTGTTGCTGTTATCATCACTACTTCAACTGTTGGTGCTGTTTATTGCCACAAACTGTCTAGTAGATTTCTTCAGTCTTTTCTCTCTTTTTTCCCTTGGTCTTTACGTATTATTATTATTTCTATTTCATCCTTCACTTTATTCTTGTTTTCCTCTTGTCTCACTATTCTTCTGTCTTCTTCTTGTCTCCTTCCTACTTTTTCTTCTTGTTTTATTTTTCTTATCTTCTTCTGTCTTCTTCTATTTTCCCCTTCTTCCTACTTACTGCTTTCTTCTTTTCTATCTGCTCTAGTAAGGGGATGGAGGGGGGGGGGGGAAGAGAGAAACAGACACAAAGAATGATAAATAAAGAAAGACAAATAGAAAGAGAAAAAGAGAAACAAAGAAAACCGCGAAAGAGAGAGAGAGAGAGAATCACGTCAGCTTCTGGTGGTTGGTTCAACACCGTGAAAAATTCTCATTCGTCCAGAAATTACGATTTCAGTTTCCGAAGACAATAACCCGGAGCACCTGAACTATTTACCCGACTCATTGTACCTGAACAATTTACCCAACTCATTGTACCTGAACTATTTACCCAACTCATTGTACCTGAACTATTTACCCGACTCATTGTACCTGAACAATTTGCCCGACTCATTATACCTAAACTATTTACCCAACTCATTGTACCTGAACTATTTACCCAACTCATTGTACGTGAACTATTTACCCGACTCATTATACCTAAACTATTTACCCAACTCATTGTACCTGAACTATTTACCCAACTCATTGTACCTGAACAATTATTCCAGGTGCACGAATCTTAAATATCAGTCAAAATTAAAATTCTTAGTGATATTAGAAGCATTTTATCACCAATATTCGCCCCCCAGCTTATTCACCTCAAGATTCGCCCTCCAGCTTACTTCATTGAGCATTAATGGCACTAAATCCCATTGGAGCAACGTCACTAGTGGAGTTCCCCAAGGCTCAGTACTTGGACCATTATTATTTATTATATACACAAACGACATAGATATCGGCAAAGACAGCAACATGAGTAAATTTGCTGATGACACTAAAAAAGCGTGTAATTAAATCTGACGATGACTCCGCAAAACTACAGGAAGATCTAAAAAAAATCGAATGGTTTGAAAAATGGCAGATGAGATTCAATGTGGACAATTGTAAAGTACTCAGTATAGGAGATGTAAACAGGGAAACCAGGTGAACAATGATGTTATTGAGAAATCCGACTGCGAGAAAGACTTAGGAGTAATGATAAGTAGGAACCTTAAGCCAAGTAAACAATGTGTATTTGCTCGTAACAAGGCTAATAAGAGTACTTGGGTTCATACAAAGGAGTGTTAGTTACAAGACTTGCGAGGTCATCCTAAAACTACATCTTGCACTTGTGAGACCCCACTTGGATTACGCAGTTCAATTCTGGCCACCGAATTACAGAATGGATATAGAATCCATGGAAAGAAATCAGAGGAGAATGACAAGACTAATCCCGGGCATTAGGAACCTTGAGTATAGAGACAGGTTAAAGCATCTTAATTTGCACTCCCTCGAGAGACGTAGAGCGAGGGGCGACCTGATAGAGGTGTATAAGTGGAAGGCAGGGCTGAACAAAGGGGACATTACAAGGGTACTCAAACCATCCAACCAGGAGCGAACTCGTAACAATGGATTTAAATTAGACAAATTTAGATTTAGGCGCGAAATTGGTAAACATTGGTTTGGAAATAGAGTAGTGGATGAATGGAACAAGTTACCAAATATCATTATTAACTCGAATACGCTGGATAGCTTCAAACATAGGTTGGATGGATATATGAGCAATAGGGGTTTGGAGTACATAGGACTGCCCAGTATGGGCCAATAGGCCCGTTGCAGTTTCCTTCATTCTTAAGTTACTTAACCTAACCCTCCACCTTGTAGCGTTAGGCTGTCAAGGTCACTAAATAGTGGGTCACGTTCTGGAGTAATTATTAGCCAACGCAGTTGATGAGTTGTCCGGTCTACCAGGGGGTTAGGTTGGGTATCAGCTTCTACACCGCTAATTCACGTCTGGGTGACCGTGTTGACGTCAGTGCTCGAGGATTCTGGACGCGGGGACAGCGAGCCTTCTTCGCCAACAGGTTTTTGATCCCATGGCCGCATGTCACCGTAACTTACCGGTAGCTCTCGATGCTGCACACAGGAGGAACGAGAATGACAAGATAAGGGCATTCAGAACGTTGATCAAGGCAGCTTCACTCCTCTGGTGGGATGGGAACAAGTGCAAGAAGCTTCTACGCCTGACTCGCGGAGGTGCTATCCGAACAGAAGCAGCAGCCCAGAAGGTATGTTACAGCCTGGATGAGATGTCGACTGTCCTTCTCTCTCCTTAGGTCGGCTTTGCTCTGCCTCAGGGAAACGAGAGCTTCGACCTCAAAGCCGACAACGGGAGCAGATATTGGCTATGAGGCAACAGTCACTGAATGCCGCAGAGATCTGCGGCTCAACTAACTCAACACAGCTAAGATAGCTACTTATGTATTAGGATATTTAATATTAAGATAATAAACTGACGGCGAAGGTGTGGCTATTGGGGGAGGCTGGAGGCCACGTTGTGAAAAAAAAGTAGGTGGTGGTAGTAGTAGTAGTAGCAGCAGCATTTATATCATTATTTTTATTATCTCTATGGTAACTACCCCCCCCCCCCCCTCTCTCTCTCTCTCCAAATGGCTGACTCGGTAGTTTAGTTGATTTGTGGCTGATTCAGTGGTTATGCTGATCACCAGTAACTGACAGGAAGTTCAGAGAGGAGGGGAAGGGATGGGGAGGGGGGGGGAGTGGTGGAGAGGAGGTGAGGGGGAAGTGGTGGAGGAAGAGGAGATAGTGGTGGAGGAAGAGGAGATAGTGGGGGAGGATGTCAAGGGGGAAGCGGTGGTGGAGGGGAAAGGGGGTGAAGGGAGAAGGGGGGAGATGGTGAAGGGAGGAGATGGTGAAGGGAGAAGGGGAGAGATGGTGAGGGGGAGAGATGGTGAGGGGGAGAGATGGTGAGGGGGAGAGATGGTGAGGGGGAGAGATGGTGAAGGGAGAAGGGGAGAGATGGTGAGGGGGAGAGATGGTGAAGGGGGAGATGGTGGAGGGAGGAGGCGGCAAGGACAAGGAAATACAGTATTGGTTAACATCCTCACAATTAATTTCATGTCCTTACTAAATAAACTCAAGTCTCCGTGTCATGCTGAACCCATTCATTTATTTTACATGAATTTAAAGTTAATGAACCTTAGTATTAACTAACATATACATTGAATTGAAATACATACAGCTAATAAATACATAATATACACTAGTTTTATACACCGTGAATGATCTAGAACAGAATAACATACTGTACATGGTTGGTTTTACCCTGCTGGTCTGTGACGGACGGTTTGCAGCAACAATATCATTATTATCAAGGTTATGGTTAAATATTAGTACTGTATATACACGGGGGTCCGTAAAAGGCATATATATGGTTCCCAGACGACCGCCATGACACTGTGGAACCATCCAGTGTTAGGTTTATTTTAATGAAGTCGCGAATCTGTTGACCATTTGTTGTTCTGTAGTTGATAATTATCGTACTCCGGCAAGTCATTACTTAACAATACAGTGTTTTAATTTCTTCATAAAATTCAATATCAAACCAGTTTCCTGCAGCAGATGGAACGATGATGGTGGTTTTTTTTAACAATCTCACAGAACCGTTTACATAATCTGATCACCAGAGAAATAAAAATTGAACTGTAGAATGCATTGTCACTCCCCAGATCCACTCAACAAAAAATGAAGTGAAATGTAATAATGTTCCTATTTAGTGTTTAGTTACGGCAACTTGTTGTAGAACGGAAATATTACAATAGAGTATTTTTCTGGGACAGTTTCTTGGAAGCCCAGACGACGTGTACGCTAAGGAAGAAAACGACAGTTGATACCAAGGCGTGAACCGGTTTGTTGCAGGAACATTATCTCTCCTCTGACGGCCGCGAGCTTAAACCTAACTGGAACACAAGGCCAGAATACAAATGAGCATTAGACCAGCAGGCAATAACAGAAATTCCAACTACCACGCCGCAGAGAGCAGGGAAAGTATCTCAGATCAGCGGGGGGGGGGGGGGGGGGTTCAGTAAAAACACTCGTTGGCAACTGCTGCCCGCCGCCACCCAATAGAAAACGAACGTCAACACACTGACCACACATGGAAAGTTTTCTCACAGTTATCCCTTTTATTTCAGAGTCACAGGCTAGAGAAGGACGTCACGTACAACACACAAAATAAACAACCTAAGCATTAACATGGCAGTCTCGTTAAGCACATCAAAGGACTAGAAATTAATAAATTAACAAGATGAAGCGATGGTTCTCAGAAAGCATTGGGCAAGAGTGAAAGTGAGGCTGGCTGGGCTGTTCTACTCCCTGCGCCACCATCACCACCACTAACCTCTTATCTAACATTAATTACTAGTTCCTCCCACTATCACATAAAACTAATATATAATATGACAATGAGATAGTATTATCTGGCGCATCTCGAGGTGATCCAATCGCGAGGCAGTACAAAAACACGAACCATGGAACGAATAAGTCAGCTCAATATTATATACTAAGTGATACGGTTCACGGCAGATCAACCTTATACAGACAACACCCTAAAAGTTCACGAGGTGGGTTAAGTGAGTGTATAGAGACCGGAACTTCAAGGTCGTGGGAGTAAGGATGGAGAATTAGGCCAGACAGGCAGTGTGATAAGCATACTCGTATGACGCAGCTTTACACGGACACGTACTCACTACACCTCCACCACGGACCAGCCGTATTCAACACTCTTGACCTATGACATCCGAAGAAAACTAACTACAGGAAGACAAGTATCCAGGTAAATGCAGATATGTCAGCAGTCGTATAAGTGCTGGTGGCTTACACGGTGGTCTTGGCGGTACACACACACACAGTCACAGGCTTCTAAATTCACTTAACTGTTTCACAAATCGCCAACATGTTGTGGTGTAGCTCATTAACGTGGAGTGAAGGAGAGGGGGAGGAGAAGGGGGGGGGGGGAAGAGTTGGGGAAGGGAAAGAGGAAGTTAGGGGAGGGAGGAGGAGGGTAGGGAGGAAGAGGGAACATCCAAAACTAATAAATCAAGACTTATTGGTCATATACACAATAACATTAAACACATGAGATTCGAATCCAATCATCTGATGCCACCCGAACGAATCAGCTGATGAGCAGGACGTCACGGAGTTCTGGTTTGTTTATTTATCATATCACCTCTAATCAGCAGGACTCGAACCCTTGACGACCGGTGGTAATGAAGCGCCAAACATGATTATAAACTGGTTCCCGTTGCTTACCTATGACCCACGGCTCTCATGGGGTGCTTGTAAGCCCGGACCTACGGCCTAGAAAACAGTGCGTTAATGTTCGAAATAAGGCAAACAGATAATTGGGTTTTATATCTAGAAGTGTAAGTAATAAGAGTGCCGAGGTCTTATTGCAACTATTTCTTGCGCTAGTCAGGCCGCACCTCGATTATGCGGTTCAGTTCTGGTGCCCTTACTATAGAATGGATATCAATTCACTAGAGTCGGTGCAGCGTAGAATGACGAAAATGATTCCGGGACTTAGAAACCTTCCATATCAGCATAGGTTAAAGAAACTTAACTTGCATTCCCTAGAAAGACGAAGAGTGCGGGGAGATATGATAGAAGTATTTAAGTGGGTGAAAGGAATGAAAAGGGGATATAGATAAAGTTCTTATAATATCCGAGCAGGATAGGGCTCGAAGCAACGGATTTAAGTTGGATAAGTTTAGGTTTAGGAGGGAGATAGGAAGGAACTGGTTCACAAATAGGGTGGTGGACGAGTGGAACAAGCTTAGCAACTATGTAGTAAGTGCTGGAACGCTGGAAAGTTTCAAAAGGAGGCTGGATAGATTCATGGATGATAGAGAGTGGTAGTAACTCTCGACAGGAGCTGCCATGCACAGGTCAACCGGCCTATTGCAGACTCCTTATGTTCTTATGAAAAATAGGAATGTTCTTATGAAAAATGGGAATCACCTGAATATTACCCCCCCTCCCCCCGTTACCTGAAGATGAGCCACATTTCAGCGATCAATCTACCTAGCCTAGTGTTCATTCATCAGGTGAAATAAACCGGGGTGTCTAATCTTCATATGATCCAAATAAACACGATGCTCAAGTGGAAGGAAGGAAGGAAAGAGGGAAGGAAGGAGAGTTAGTGAGAGGAAGGGAACAAATGTACCCACAGGTGTACAAATGCTCAGGTGTTCCTCGGCAGTAATTCACCAACCCATCAGGTAACTAGGACAGGTAACTGGTACGGCACTAATGACAGGTGTTAAGACAGTTAGGTGACACACAACTGTTAAGTAACCATTTACGTAACACCAGGCATGATAATTAGGAGGAGGAGTGGGGAATCCCTGTGCTCCTCTGCTTCACGCTGACAGTATAAGCAGTTCAAAGGTGTTGCTTTAATTATCTTTGTGACGTTTACCTAAATGCTTATCTCATTAAGTTCATTAACTAAACTGAAAGATACTACTACAACTACTACTATTACTACTACTACTACTAATAATAATAATAATAACAATGGCATTAATTTCACGGCTGAATAACACGACAGATATAGACACAGGTAATATTTTTCAACGCTTAAGACATATACTGTACACACAGGTGGTGGTGGTGGTGGTGGTAATGGTAGCGGCGACGTGGTGGTAGTAGTAGTACTAGAGGTAGTGGCGGTAGTTGTAGTGGGAAAAAAATTGTATGGTGGTGGTGGTAGTAGTAGGGGTGGTGGTGGTGGTAGTAGTAGTAGTTGTGATGGAAGTGTTGGTATTGGTGTTGGTAGTGGTAGTGATGACGATAGTGATGGTGGCAGTAGTGGTGGCGGTGGAGGTAGTGGTGGTACTAGTAGTAGTAGTGGTGGTGGTGGTCCTGGTAGGAGTAGCGGTGGTGGTGGTAGTAGAGGCAGTGGTAGGAGTGGAGGTGGTGGTGGTACTAGTGGTGGTACTAGTAGTAGTAGTGGTGGTGGTCCTGGTAGGAGTAGCGGTGGTGGTAGTAGAGGCAGTGGTAGGAGTGGAGATGGTAGTGGTGGTGGTGGCAGTGATGGTAGGAGTAGTGGTGGTGGTGGTAGTAGGAGTAGTGGTGGTAGGAGTAGTAGTGGTGGTAGGAGTAGTAGTGGTGGTAGGAGTAGTGGCGGTGGTAGGAGTAGTAGTGGCGGTGGTAGGAGTAGTGGTAGTGGTGGTAGGCGTAGGTATAGTGGTGGTGGTAGGCGTAGGTATAGTGGTGGTGGTAGGCGTAGGTATAGTGGTGGTGGTAGGCGTAGGTATAGTGGTGGTGGTAGGAGTGGTGGTGGGAGTAGTGGGGTGGTGGGAGTAGTGGGGGTGGTAGGAGTAGTAGTGGTGGAGTAGTGGGGGTGGTAGGAGTAGTGGTGGTAGGAGTAGTGGTGGGGGTGGTAGGAGTAGTGGTGGGGGTGGTAGGAGTAGTGGTGGGGGTGGTAGGAGTAGTGGTGGGGGTGGTAGGAGTAGTAGTGGTGGTAGGAGTGGTGGGGGTGGTGGTGGTAAGAGTAGTGGTGGTAGGAGGAGTGGTGGTGGTGGTAGGAGTAGTGGGTGGTGGTAGGAGTAGTGGTGGTGGTGGTAGGAGTAGTGGTGGTGGTGGTAGTAGTAATTGTGGTGGTAGGAGTGGTGGGGGTGGTAGGAGTGGTGGTGGTGGTGGGGGTAGTAGTAGTGGTGGTGGTGGTGGGGTGGTGGTGGTAGAGTAGTGGTGGTGGTGGTAGGAGGAGTGGTGGTGGTAGGAGTAGTGGTGGTGGTAGGAGTAGTGGTGGTGGTAGGAGGAGTAGTGGGGGTGGTAGGAGTGGTGGTGGTGGTAGGAGTAGTGGTGGTGGTGGAGGAGTAGTGGTGGTGGTAGGAGGAGTAGTGGTGGTGGTAGGAGTGGTGGTGGTGGTAGGAGTAGTGGTGGTGGTAGGAGTAGTGGTGGTGGTGGTAGGAGTAGTGGTGGTGGTGGTAGGAGTAGTGGTGGTGGTGGTGGTAGGAGGAGTGGTGGTGGTAGTAGTAGTAGGAGTGGTGGTGGTGGTAGTGGTGGTGGTAGGATGGTGGAGTAGTGGTGGGTGGAGGTAGTGGTGGTAGTGAGTAGTGGTGGTGGTGGTGGTGGTCGGTAGGAGTAGCGGTGGTGGTGGTAGGAGGAGTAGTGGGTGGTGGTTGTAGTAGTTGTGGTTCTAGTAGTAGTAGTGGTGGTGGTGGTAGGAGTAGCGGTGGTGGTAGTAGAGGAGTGGTAGGGTGGGTGGTAGTGGTGGTGGTGGTGGTGGTAGGAGTAGTGGTGGTGGTGGTAGGAGGAGTGGTGGTGGTAGGAGTAGTAGTGGTGGTAGGAGTAGTGGCGGTGGTAGGAGTAGTAGTGGCGGTGGTAGGAGTAGTGGTAGTGGTGGTAGGCGTAGGTATAGTGGTGGTGGTAGGCGTAGGTATAGTGGTGGTGGTAGGCGTAGGTATAGTGGTGGTGGTAGGCGTAGGTATAGTGGTGGTGGTAGTGGTGGTGGTAGGAGTGGGAGTAGTGGGGGTGGTGGGAGTAGTGGGGGTGGTAGGAGTAGTAGTGGTAGGAGTAGTAGTGGGGGTGGTAGTGGTGGGGGTGGTAGGAGTAGTGGTGGGGGTGGTAGGAGTAGTGGTGGGGGTGGTAGGAGTAGTGGTGGGGGTAGGAGTAGTGGTGGGGTGGTAGGAGTAGTGGTGGTGGTAGGAGTAGTAGTGGTGGTAGGAGTAGTAGTGGTGGTAGGAGTAGTGGTGGTGGTAGGAGAGTGGTGGTGGTAGGAGGAGTGGTGGTGGTAGGAGTAGTGGGGGTGGTAGGAGTAGTGGTGGTGGTGGTGGTAGGAGTGGTGGTGGTGGTAGTAGTAATTGTGGTGGTAGGAGTGGTGGGGGTGGTAGGAGTGGTGGGGGTGGTGGTGGTAGGAGTGGTGGGGGTGGTGGTGGTAGGAGTGGTGGGGGTGGTGGTGGTAAGAGTAGTGGTGGTGGTGGTGGTAGGAGGAGTGGTGGTGGTAGGAGTGGTGGTGGTAGGAGGAGTAGTGGTGGTGGTAGGAGGAGTAGTGGGGGTGGTAGGAGTAGTGGTGGTGGTGGTAGGAGTAGTGGTGGTAGGAGGAGTAGTGGTGGTGGTAGGAGTAGTGGTGGTGGTAGGAGGAGTAGTGGTGGTGGTAGGAGGAGTAGTGGTGGTGGTGGTAGGAGGAGTAGTGGTGGTGGTAGGAGGAGTAGTGGTGGTGGTAGGAGGAGTAGTGGTGGTGGTAGGAGGAGTGGTGGTGGTGGTAGGAGTAGTGGTAGTAGTAATTGTGGTGGTAGGATTAGTGATTGTGGAGGTAGGAGCAGTAGTGGTGGTGGCTGGGTATATCTGAGGAAGTCTACGTGATAAAATTTACCGTCACACAACGCCATAGTCTCTCTCTCTCTCTCAACATTGACATTAAACACTGACACTGAACACAGGCACTAAACACAGGTACTGATCACTGGCACTAAACACAGGTACTGATCACTGGCACTAAACACAGGTACTGATCACTGGCACTAAACACAGGTACTGATCACTGGCACTAAACACTGGCACTAAACACAGGCACTGATCACTGGCACTAAACATTGACCACCGGAAACTTGGAAGGCGGGGGGGGGGGGAGGCTGTCTGGGCAGGATGGGGGGGGGGGGGCGTGCTAATTCAAAATTGGGGAAGGTAGCTAAAGTAGTTCTACAAGGGGAGGGAGGAGTGCCACGTGGGTAAATTGGGATGGGGAGAGTGCCACGTGGGTAAATTGGGAGGGGGGGGAGTGCCACGTAAGGAAATTGGGATGGGGGAAGTGCCACGTGAGTAAATGGGGAGAGGTAGAGTGCCACGAGAGGAAAGGGGGTGTGCCAAGCGAAGGGAGGGGGGTGATGCTGTCTGAATGGTGAGACACAGGAGGGGGGACGGAAGCGTTGATAAATCACCTCTCTCTCTCTCTCTCTTGTATATATTCTGATAACAGCTTGAAGGGTAAAGAAACATGGACCTATATTATAACTAGAGTGAATAAATATACATGGTAATAAATGTCACAACTATATTACAACTAGGACGAACACATACAGTATAGGTCGTGTTGGGCATTACTGGGAAAAAAATTATAACCATCCATTCCAGGGTTGAGATACGACATCCTTCCGTCATGTCAGGAGAGGCGGGTGTTGTACAAGTGGCCACAGTATCTCACACAGTAGCTGAGGGCCACAGAACACACCTCCCACAGACCAGAGGCCACAGAACACCTCCCACAGACCAGAGGCCACAGAACACACCTCCCACAGACCAGAGGCCACAGAACACACCTCCCACAGACTAGAGGCCACAGAACACACCTCCCACAGACAAGAGGCCACAGAACACACCTTCCACAGACTAGAGGCCACAGAACACACCTTCCACAGACTAGAGGCCACAGAACACACCTTCCACAGACAAGAGGCCACAGAACACACCTCCCACAGACTAGAGGCCACAGAACACACCTCCCACAGACTAGAGGCCACAGAACACACCTCCCACAGACAAGAGGCCACAGAACACACCTCCCACAGACCAGAGGCCACAGAACACACCTCCCACAGACAAGAGGCCACAGAACACACCTCCCACAGACCAGAGGCCACAGAACACACATCCCACAGACCAGAGGCCACAGAACACACCTCCCACAGACTAGAGGCCACAGAACACACCTCCCACAGACTAGAGGCCACAGAACACACCTCCCACAGACTAGAGGCCACAGAACACACCTCCCACAGACTAGAGGCCACAGAACACACCTCCCACAGACTAGAGGCCACAGAACACACCTCCCACAGACTAGAGGCCACAGAACACACCTCCCACAGACTAGAGGCCACAGAACACACCTTCCACAGACTAGAGGCCACAGAACACACCTTCCACAGACTAGAGGCCACAGAACACACCTCCCACAGACTAGAGGCCACAGAACACACCTCCCACAGACAAGAGGCCACAGAACACACCTTCCACAGACAAGAGGCCACAGAACACACCTCCCACAGACAAGAGGCCACAGAACACACCTCCCACAGACAAGAGGCCACAGAACACACCTCCCACAGACCAGAGGCCACAGAACACACCTCCCCACAGACCAGAGGCTACAGAACACACCTCCCCACAGACCAGAGGCTACAGAACACACCTCCCCACAGACCAGAGGCCACAGAACACACCATCCACAGACCAGAGGCCACAGAACACACCATCCACAGACTAGAGGCCACAGAACACACCATCCACAGAACACACCTCCCACAGACAAGAGGCCACAGAACACACTTTCCCACAGACAAGAGGCCACAGAACACACCTTCCCACAGACAAGAGGCCACAGAACACACCTTCCACAGAACACACCTCCCACAGACAAGAGGCCACAGAACACACCTTCCCACAGACAAGAGGCCACAGAACACACCTTCCACAGAACACACCTCCCACAGACAAGAGGCCACAGAACACACCTTCCCACAGACAAGAGGCCACAGAACACACCTTCCCACAGACAAGAGGCCACAGAACACACCTTCCCACAGACAAGAGGCCACAGAACACACCTCCCACAGACAAGAGGCCAAAGAACACACCTCCCACAGACAAGAGGCCAAAGAACACACCTCCCACAGACCACAGAAAGTAAACCACACAGGGGGGCAAGGCGTCGAGAGGTCAGAGATGTAAGTGCGTGTAGGTGAGTGAGCAACACCTGCCTGACGGGGACAGTAATGATATGGCTCTCAAACACGACACCATCCCTCATCCCCTCCCTTGGCCCCAAGTGGTGGAGGGGGGGGGGGGGGGGGTGTTACTCATTGTCCCTACCCTCCCTTTCTCTTCGTCTCTTCTCTGGTTCCTCCTCCTTCTACTTTCAAATTTGTTGCGTCTTTTTATTTACTGTCATTAATTTGTCTTTATAACCTTGGTCAGTAGAGGCCCTTCGTGTGCGTGTGTGTGTGTACGTGTGCGTGTGTGTACGTGTCCTCCCTACCTCACAAATAAAATAAACTACACAACCACCAAAACCACTATAACATAGATCGTCATGTTGAGAGATAGAAACTACCATTGTAATAATTATAGTTGCCGACTAGACATAATCCTGGCAGCTCTGTCCTCTTGTTCCACCTTAATAAAACCCATGTTCTACTGCTTCCCTCCCTTATCATATTTATATATATCAACACCACTGTAAAGTAAGATATACTTGTAATATAAATAAAATAAACATTGAAGTGATAACCGTGGTAACATTATGAGATGTTCTTATTACCACCATGCTGTGAGTACTACCCCAGATGATACTAAATGTTACATAATACTTCCTTGAGATAAATGTATAGTATATATCAGGTGCTTACAAGAGAGCTCAGGTTCACAACTATTATCGACTCTCCATTTGTGTTTTTCTGGCTAAATAAAAAGTTCAATACCAATACATTCTCCTCCCCCCCCCACCACCCATAAACTGACCCCATTGCTTGTCTCCCCCCCCAACCCTCCCTCATACCAACTCCAACCAATAAACAAACAAAAAACATGAACACACATCTATTGGGGGGGGGGGGGGGGGATTAACCCACTCACCTTCAAATTTGTCCGCATATCGTCCCTTTAAACTCGCGTCCCATTTGTCATTTTTTTTTAGTACCTCCTTGTTAACCACCCGCCTCCTCCTACCCTCCACCCATCTCCTCCTATCCCCTACCCCCTACACTCTCCTCCCCCATCACCCCATCACCCACCCCCTTAAAGGCAGTCCTAAGAAGAATAATGAAGGTAGGTTTAATGATACGACAGCTGGTCTCCTTTCTACCTTGTCTTATAAGCTGGTGACCTCAGACTGCTCCCGTACAAGACTAAGAGAGAGAGAGAGAGAGAGAGAGAGAGAGAGAGAGAGAGAGAGAGAGAGAGAGAGAGACCTTGTTTTAGTGTATAATTTTCTGTTATTGGGCGAGATTAAACCGCTCTGAGGATGACAATGGTTATAGATTATCCCCTTCAAGAAGTTAAACCATTATCCTCAACGTATTAAACCACCATTAAACTATTATAAATCGTAACAACGCTAAACCATAGTTGTTAAAACTCCCTTCCTGAGAATCCTTGGAAAGTTGAGTCATCTTCCTCAAGAAAAACAAACCATGGAGTACGATGGCCCAACCCCCTGAGTACTACCCATGACTTAACTGAGAGGGTTGACGTGCCGCAGTTCCCAAGAGGTTCAGATCGTGCGCAAGGGGTTAATAAGCCATCACACTCAAGGGGTTAATAAGCCATCACACTCAAGGGGTTAATAAGCCATCACACTCAAGGGGGTTAATAAGCCATCACACTCAAGGGGGTTAATAAGCCATCACACTCAAGGGGGTTAATAAGCCATCACACTCAAGGGGGTAATAAGCCATCACACTCAAGGGGGTAATAAGCCATCACACTCAAGGGGATTCATAAGCCATCACACTCAAGGGGGTTCATAAGCCATCACACTCAAGGGGGTTCATAAGCCATCACACTCAAGGGGGTTCATAAGCCATCACACTCAAGGGGGTTAATAAGCCATCACACTCAAGGGGTTAATAAGCCATCACACTCAACATATTACTAGACTCAGCAAGCAGGGAAGAACAAAAGGAGTCTGCAATAGGCCGGTTGACCTGTGCATGGCAGCTCCTGTCGAGAGTTACTACCACTCTCTATCATCCATGAATCTATCCAGCCTCCTTTTGAAACTTTCCAGAGTGCCCGCACTTACTACAAAGTTGCTAAGCTTGTTCCACTCGTCCACCACCCTATTTGTGAACCAGTTTCTTCCTATCTCCCTCCTAAACCTAAACTTATCCAACTTGAATCCGTTGCTCCGAGTCCTATCCTGCTCGGATATTATAAGAACTTTATCTATATCCCCTCGATTGATTCCTTTCACCCACTTAAATACTTCTATCATATCTCCCTGCACTCTTCGTCTTTCTAGGGAATGCAAGTTAAGTTTCTTTAACCTATCCTGATATGGAAGGTTTCTAAGTCCCGGAATCATTTTCGTCATTCTTCGCTGCACCGACTCTAGTGAATTTATATCCATTCTATAATAGGGGCACCAGAACTGAACCGCATAATCGAGGCGAGGCCTGACTAGCGCAAGATATAGTTGCAATAAAACCTCGGCACTCGTTACTTACACTTCTAGATATAAAACCTAATACTCTGTTTGCCTTATTTCGAACATTAACGCACTGTTTTCTAGGCCGTAGGTCCGGGCTTACAAGTACCCCTAGGTCTCTTTCACAAGTCGACTTCTCTAGGTTGATGTTGTTAAGGCTGTATACATTATCAGTATTTGTTCTTCCAATATTAAGTACGCTGCACTTGCTGGTGTTGAATTTCATTTGCCATTTTTCAGACCACCCCTGCAGTTTATTTAGATCCTCCTGTAATGCATTTGCATCCTGCGCTGAATTAATCTGCCGCCCTATTTTGGTGTCATCCGCAAACTTGCTTATGTCACTGCTGATCCCAGTATCTAGATCGTTTATGTAGATTATGAACAAGAGTGGGCCTAGTACTGACCCCTGGGGAACCCCACTGGTTACACGGCCCCACTCAGATTTAACACCATCTACGCTGACCCTCTGCGTTCTATCGGTGAGCCATGATTTTATCCAATTTAAAACTTTCCCCTCGATACCATGAGCCTTAATTTTTCTCAGAAGCCTCTGATGCGGTACTCTGTCAAATGCTTTGCTAAAGTCTAAGTAAATAACATCGTAATTTTCGTCATTATCTACTACCTCGAAGACTTTCCTAAAAAACGTCAGCAGATTTGTTAGACAAGATTTTCCCTTTGTAAACCCATGTTGAGAGTCGTAGATTAATTTGCTTTTCTCTAGATGCGATCGGATGCTATTTGCTATAATTGATTCAAGAAATTTACCCACTACTGACGTCAAACTTATCGGCCGGTAATCTGACGCTGATGCTCTGTCTCCCTTTTTGAATGTGGGTACTACATTTGCCTGTTTCTACAAGTCTGGCACAACTCCGGTGTCCAATGATTTTGTAAATAAATTTACGAGGGGTCCGCTAATCTGTTCCCTACACGCTTTCAAGACTCAAGGGAAAATTTCATCCGGCCCTGGGGATTTTGTGTTCTTTAGTTTATTTATCTTCTTAAGAACATCCTCTTTTCTGATAGTGATATTCTTTAATTTCTCTTCTTCCTTTCCCTTAAATATCAGTTCCACCTCTGGAATTTCATAGCAAATTTCTTCTGTGAAAACTGATAAGAAGTAGCTGTTCAATGCTTTGCTTATTTCTTCACTGCCATTTATCACTTCTCCCCTCCCTGACTTTAAAGGCCCAACTTTGTCCTTGACCTTTGTCCTATATACCTGGAAAAATCCCTTGGGATTCGCCTTGGATTCTCTTGCTATTTTGATTTCATAGTCTCTCTTTGCTTTCCTTACACTTTTCTTAACATTCCTAGATAGTTCATTATACCTGTTTCTGAGCTGCTCCTCCCCTCCCTTTAATTTCTTATATATTCCTTTCTTTATTCCTATGTCATGTTTAAGTTTTCTGGTCATCCACCTTGGCTCCTTATTTGACCTAATTTTTCTGTATGGTCTATTTTGTTCTTGTGCTTTATGTAGTATACTAGTGAATATATCGTACTGAAGACAATTAAAACCAACCTTAGACAGCAGTTACAACACAGTACTAACACACAAAGTTCTTTAACCATTACTAACTATGAAGCACCCAGAGACCATGGTTAAGGCGCCTTGGCCATTGTTGTGACGCGACAGACATATCCGCCCACCTCCAACGGAAAATATAAGGGAATTTCCCCCACCTTTACTGCACAACCTTGCTCTTTTTGAATAATTTATCTTTTAAAGTCACTAACTAGCTCCTGAATATCAGTTCCTTCAGGAAATATCATTAAAGTCATAAGTAAACGGTGTAGTCGTCATTGCTGCGTGATACGGAATGCCTAAAGGAACCTCGTGACGTCATGTAAACAATCCAGGCGTCAGAACACACTTAATTGGTTGAATTAAGCTAAAAAACTAGAACAAAAGTTCAAATAAAAATCAATATAAAAACACAAACATATATTTAGACAGTCGGGTAGAGATATAAACTGACACACAAATCTATAGAATGAGAGACAGTCAAACAGACTAACATAATATAGACAGTTCAGATATATAGACAGACAGTTACGGTCACAAAAACTAGACAGTGACAATGGAACTTTCTGAACTACAGACAGACGATAAAGAAGAAGAAAGATGATCTAACTCTCTTAGTATGATGATTTTACCCTGAGTACAATGATTTAGAACCCTTTGACTATGTCAATTTATGACACCATTAGACTAACTCAAGATCATCTTAATGGATTATATACTATGGTTAAAAATACATTAATATATCCGCATAAAATATTCATCCGTTTATACAAGTGGTCAAAAATATTTCCTTAACATTCTCGACGCTGTATTAGGCTTGTTTCCCTTCGCCACTTCGCTAGTTCCTTAACTAAATATAAATTGACTGTTAACGACAATGACTGATTCTAGGTTGAGTGAGCACTGAGCTGTGTGGGGCAGGCCTGGTTTACTCTCCAGAACTAACACTGCCAATGTATTATTCTGCACGTGCTCTACTTGCCTGATCAAAGGGGAGGTTACAGCTCTTAAAAGGCTCAGCCATGTTAAATTGTATATTATGTTAATGCAGTGCTTTAAGTCTGGGATTTTCTGTTATACTTGAGGCCTGAGATGATTCACTTATCTTACCTTTAACACGCGCCTACCATCTCCTCCGCCTTGATCACTATTTACTCAACACCCAAATCCCCCGTGCAGCCTCCCACTTCACCACCAGGTAATGACCACGGTCAGGAGGTGCATAGCGACGGAGCGTGAAAACGTTTGTATAAACAGTCGTTGGCACCTCCAAGAGGACGCAGCCGGTGGCCGTCTCCTGCACCACCACCACAAAGCTCTTCTTGTGTTCTACCAGCATAATAACTTTACTTTCTCTATTTTATATTTAAACTACCATGTTCCGTTTAAATTGAACTTCTTCATAAAGTATATTAACGTTAAAGCAATTCTCTACGCGCTACAAGTCGCTGCTGACCGACTGGGCGTGGCAAACTTTAAATTGGGCTCTCTGGATCGTGAGAATTAACGTTTATTTTGTTGAGGTGAAGCTTTTGCGGCAACAGACGTCATCAGCCTTCATCACACACCAGGACAAAGCTCTTCACACTGATTTTTAATATTTGCAAGAGCTGTCAGCGACTCTCTCTGGTATTTCCCCGTCCGAAAACTATCCGCCGAAGAATGCACATATCAAATTTCAAGCATATATACAACAATTAAAATTATTTTCTATCCCACATAAACTAGAAAACTTAATTTGTAATCTTTTAAAAAGAATTTTCTGTCAAATACAAGCTATTGTAATATTATTCCACTGATGAAACCCAAGTCGTGGCCAGAGCGAGGGTGTGAGAGTACGGGGAGCAGTTGTGTGGTTGCCCTTGATGAGACAGGGAGGATGCAAGGCTCCACACTGCCTCACCTGCCACCTCCTCCCCATTCACCTTGTCGTAGAGCCTGTCTCCCCACTTACGGTACACCCTAATGGCTTTTATGGCCCTGTTTGGTCCAAGAAGTGGGTCATTTACTAGGCTAGAAGGGGAGAGTTGTCATTACGTCACAGCTGAGCTTTATGTCGGCTACAGAAAGTTCCTGAACACGGTCAGGCCAAATTTTCCTCATACCAATGATACCATAGCGGCTCTAATGAGGTAGACAACATTTTTCTTCACTTAAGCTCATCACACGTGCTATCACCTATTATGCAATGAATTATTTCATGTTGAAAGATGGTCCGAAGAGTAAGCGACACTGTTAGTGTAAACTATTCAACAGTGGTCGCATTGTTCAACATACTCTGTGGCGCTTCCAGTGAAGGTGGTACCACACACACAGTACAACCCTAATACACTAAGCACTAACGCTGCATGTCTAATATATTGACCACAGATGAGCAAGTCTTGTATGCTAAGCGGAGTGTACAAGCCATATAAGCTAAGCCTAGTGCATTCCTTTTGTAACATGCAGAGAGACAGTACGTGCCTAATATGCTATCAGTATCGACAACGTGTGACGCACGCAGATAGCATATTTGTATACTGCGGTGGCCAGAGACGATACGTGTTTAATATGCAGGGAGACAGAAGGCTGAAATATTCGGCACATCAGACACGCTTTCGACATTACAAAAGTCAACAGCGCATATCAAACCACACAAGTTAATAAACTGGCGAATTTAATACACGATTCGAAACTTACACTATAAACCGTGGAAGGTTAGTACATACGAGGACAAACGAATGAAACCAAATGGTCTAAGGGCGCCGTCACGACTGTTCGCCCCCACAACACCACCACTTATATGATTATGGAGTCGTTTTATTGATTTTGGGTCGACTTGTAGTGCCCTGGACAATACTGAAGTAATTAGACGGTGGGTGGCGTATGGTTGGTTACGATCAACAAGTGTGTGGCCCACCTACCAGTGTGATGCAGCATTACTGATCACGAATAAAACTGCCGATTCTATCACCTATGACAACAGTAATAAGAAACTGGCCTACCTTCATCTGGCACTCCCGGCTGAGACCGTATGATGGACCGTGGTAAGCCATTTTATATAAATTTTACACCGGATTTATCCAGAGGGTGGTTAAGGCCACAAGAGCGGCTGGAGCGCTGCGTGTTCACTGAACGAGAGTCAACTAGTGAGTGAGCCAGGCAGCCCCCCGCCCTGGCCCACCGCCGACCGTCCGCCTGCCCCCTCACTTTCACAGGACAAACCAAATATGGCAAGGCCGGACGATGCCAGCTGTTAGCCTTTATATCTGTCTCTTATCTTATACAGCCTGTGATGCTGTGATCATCACCGCCGTTCGATGACTTTCACAAATCTAAAGCGGGAGGCAGCAAGCAGGAGGGGAATTATTTTGCAGTTAGTTGGTAAGGCTTCTGGTAAGATCCACACGGGGCACTCAAGTCTCTGACCCAACGGCCAATCATATTAAGAGGATGGAGTGACTCACTTTTGTGGACCAATGAGGTGTTGTCTAGCAAGCGTCTCAGTGATGTCACTATGACGTCGGAGGAGAGAGAGAGAGAGAGAGTTAACATGCCGGCGTGTGTTTGGATGACATATTTCACCGACACTCGACTACAGAGTGTATCCCTAGCTAATGATGGTGTCGAAAAACAGGTGAATGAAATAATACCCGGATGACCTCAATAAACTGGGTTAGGGGCATCAGAAGTTAACACGGTGAATAACCCTCGTAACTAAACACTTAAGTATACTGTTGACTTAACCTACAACAAACAAACTTAACATTATCTCCTTACAGCGAATTATAATCATGATTTTTTTTTTAGTTTGTTTTTGTATTTTAACTCAAGTCATCCTGTTAGGTTACGAGAGACTTTTGAGAATACAAATCCTGTTATTTTTACTAGTCCTATTTACTTCAATAACCTCTAAGTCACAAGTACACAATCACAAAATTAATGAAATATAATAAGTTAAAATATAAAAACAATATAAAGAGTTAGTGGTTGTGGGTAATACTTAAAGCAGGTAACGCCATAATTTACCACACCTGTGAATGGCAATCACCGCCCTCTACCCTCATAAGGTCAGGTATTTCCCTTAACTCTTTATATAGACACACTGAGGCCCGCCTGTCTGGGTGTCTTAGAAAACTTTTGAGTAGGACAAGCTGTCTCTGTCTCTCTCTGTCTCTGTCTGTCTCTTTCCACCTCCCCCTCCCCCTCCCGTTATTCCGTTTCTTCTCCCTCTGCCTTTTTTCTTCTCATTTCTTCTCTATTTCTTTCCTTCCTTCGATTTCTCCTTATTTCCCACCCCTCCCTCCCTCCCTCATTCCTTACCTCTCCGTCCCTCCGTCATTCCATTCCTCTCGTTCCTCCCATCGTAACAGTCAGTCAGGCCACAGTTCAACAATTCAACTGTTTATACACGCAAGAGGAACAGTCTGCCTGCCATACACCTAACGAAGTGAGTGAGTGACGTCTCTGCTGGGGCGCCATGAATGAATGAAACTGGTGAGAGAGAGAGAGAGTGATAAACATGTGTGAGCGGTGAGAGGGTTGATAATGGGGAGGAAAGAGAATTGATAATGGAGGAAATAAGTAGGAAAAGAGGATTGATAATAGGGAAAATAATGGAAAATTGATAATGGAGACGATAGGTAATTAACGGTTCTAGAACAATTCACCAGGTACTTTCACAACTGTGGTATTGTTATTGTTTTAGTCTTTATTCACAAACAATTAATGATCAGTATAAACCTAACCTAACCAAACAAAAACTAACTTAACCTAACTTAACCCAACTATGACTTTATTGTTTCTAAAGTAAATACATTATTATCTAAATTTAATAGATATAACACGACATTCAACAAAACTAAATAGAATTACATATTTGTTAGGGGATCGGATATTACCTGATGACGAAAATATCCGATGACGAAAATGTCCCGTAACGAAAATATCCTATAATGAAAATATCCTATGACCAAAATATCCGGCCACCATAACTGACAGACAGATTCATCGTCATGTTGAGTTAATTGATCTATAATAAAGCTTAATATCTAATAAACTTTATAATCAGTAATAAAAATTGTCATGTGATTTACGGCTTATTATTTTAATACATATTGACGTGTATAGATTAGTGTAGTTAATTGTGTTTCTGATACTGGGGCTTAACGACACACACACACACACACACAGACACACACACACACACACACACACAGAGACACACACACACACACACACACACACATACGCAGCTTAGTAATTTAAATATTTTGTGACGTAAATATGGGATCTCCTGAAAATTAGAAACCCCAGCTTACCTCACCTGATGATCTAACCTGACACCAAATGTGGGGTTAGGTTAGGTTAGCTTAGGTTAGCTTTAAGTTAGGTTATGTTAGGTAAGGTTTGTTTTAGTTTAGGTTAGGTTAGGTTAGTGTAAATTAAAATAAATGTTTCGAAATTATCAGTATTTAGCGTGATAAACATAACAGGTATTCATATGTAAATTATAAGTGAATCAGACAAAGTTCACGTTAGCTTATTAATCTTCGCCTCAGGGGTGACGGTGGGTATACCTTTCACTTTATCTGTCTCTGTTGGTCCGTCTGTCTGTCTCTTTTTTTTTTCTTATTGTCAGTCTATCTGTCGATCTTTGTTTATGTATGTGTGTGTGTGTGTCTGTGTGTGTGTGTGTGTCTGTGTGTGTGTCTGTGTCTGTGTGTGTGTGTGTGTGTGTCTGTGTGTGTGTCTGTGTGTGTGTGTGTCTGTGTCTATAGATTAGTTCATTTATCTACCTGTTTACTTGCCTGTCATTATTTTCAGTCGATTTCTCTACACATGTTCGTCTGTCATCCTGTCTATCCATCTCCTAACACTTGTCCGAATTGAATAATGGGGTCTACACAAACTGACAATATATTAAACAACAGAGAAAGTAGGTCAGAGGTCAAGGTCAGAGGTGAGTGCCCTCTAATCTATTGTTAAGATGATTGTCAATTTACCCTAAGGCCTAAGTGATAATTTCCTGATTCGTCGACTCACATGTAATAATAATAATAATAATAACAACAAAATATAATGCCATTTTCTTTAAACATAGTATATGAATTCAGACTAAATTATTTATAGAACAACAACAATCAACAAACGCTACTAAGAAATCACACCGACGCCCCAGTGACGTTAGCGAATGGCGTCATCATTTCCCTGCGTGGAGTTCCTAAATTGTTTTGATAATTACAAGTGAATGTTGCCACCTGTTGCTGATACATTACCTGAATCGTATTATGTATTATTACCGGTATATAGTTAACGACGACGTGTGTGAGCCTGATATATGTGGTTAATTCGGGTCAGGGCGTGTGTGTGTGTGTGTGTGTGTTTGTGTTCCTTGTGGCTGAGTAAATAATTTCTTACTGTTTTGTTCATCGTTGAAGTTTAGGAGAAATACGACATGATGACAAGTTTATGTAACAGCAGACTCACAACTAAAATGTTGACAAGACGACGATGACGACAACATCCGTCCCCTAAATATTTAAACACGTGCTCCCTACCTCTCTCTGCTCACCTTCTCCATCTAAGTATAAAAGATTGTTCTAGAAGACGTTAAATTTAAAATCGATTTCTGCCCTGCTACGCTGTATTATTAACGTCTTTAGTCTATTTTCATTATATATCTTTTATTTAGATACATTCGTAGCGAAAGATCTGGTGGGTTTTCATCTGGGCATTATATCGGGCGAGACAGATACTTTAAACATATATTCAAGGCCTCTTCACCTGCCCAGTACTTCTCCATTTTTTTCCGATCAACACATTTTCGAGTCGTGACCCCTTGCTTGGGTAAGTAGTTGACCCAGACGTTAACAATACGCAGCGAGAGTTAATTGATTTGTTTAACTTTGCTACTGTAATTCTTGGATGAGTGTATGGACGTGCCAGGTCCATCGTATAACTATGATCTTTAAATATACCATTATGTAGTGGGCAGGATGGGCACCGTGGGCAATAATAACCAAGGGTCATGTCGGAACTCCATATTAATATACGATAGACTTGTTTTTAGCAGATGTTAAGTGTACCTCCACTGAATGTAGGTTAAGCCCCTAGTCTAGAGTCTCATGATGGTATCGCTACTTGGAAATGACAAGACAGTAGGTGTACTTGCTGTAACACTTGCGCCTGTCTTACCTTGTACTAATTTATCTCAATAAGCAATACGTCCTCACATACAGAACCATTGTGTATATTTTATTTTTTCCTGACGCCGTTTTATTCGCGTTTTATATCACTTAAATTCCATTTTCTATAACACTTCATTTGTTTTTTTTTAGTTTTGTGTACCAGAATTCACTTCTCTACCACTAAAACCATTCTTATTCCTTATTTTGTATTTATTGCTGTTTCTCTCCCTCTTCCCGCTATGTCCTTCCTTTCTTATCGCGCTTTGGTTCACTTTACATTAATTCTTTTTCGTTACTTTAATTCCACGATGCTTTTTATTATTCTCTTCGTCCGCTTTTCCTCGTCTCCTCCTACCATTCATTCCCTTCGTCTCCTGTCATTCACTTTCCTACTCCCGTTATTCGTCCACTTGTTTGTTTTTCTATGGCGTCAATAATTTTCCTCTCCCTCTTCTGATGTTTTCATTTTTCCCCCTCCAGTTGTTCTTATAAACATCTACAGTATATGCATGTCTTCTTTTATTTCTTCATCCCTTTAGTTATTCTTCTCCCATTCTTCCTCCGTTTATCAATCCTTCCCTTGGTATGGTTCTTCAGAGGAAACACATTTTTTATAAACATCAAAATGACTGACTGCCGATTATATTTTGTTTTTTAATTGCTTGTTTTCGTTATGTAACTGCTGGCAGTATTTTTTTTTTACACCAAACTTGTCAAAAATTTAATTTAATGATTTTGCTTTAGTTTTAATTTAGTGTTATGTGGTTTTTGAAAAAGGTGGGTTTTTATTTACAACACACACACACACAGTGGTTCCAGAAACAGTATCAGGTCAACTCTGAATCCCTGACATGACCTTTAAAATATTTACAGCAGTAGTTGCAGTAGCTGTAAACGGATACCCAATTTCACAGTTGGGAAAGTGAAGGCAGTCTAGTGCAGTGCCGGTCACGCTGCCTCAAAACTGTGTCAAACAGTCGTCAAGCCTATGAAACCCATGAAGTGGGTCTCATAGCTTCATATAGAAAAATTACGATGTTCCTGAAGTATTTGTTCAGTTTGTCCACAAGAGCTGATAACACCCTTATAATAACACGCCCTGAACGGTTCTTGGATTAGACAAGATATGTCTGACTGTCGGGCACTAGCAGAAGACATGTTGTGTAACGAAACTTGTTTTACTTTCTCTTTTGTTATTCTCCAACTTTCTCTTTGTTTTCTCTTTTTTATGTATCTGTTTGTCAGTGCAGTTTACTGAACACACACAGTTGGTCAGGCTGTTCTTGTAAAGAGTGTCGCTTCTCACGAGAGGTAGACCTGAACTTGGTGAATTATGAAATGGATAAATATGCAGTATAATCGTCGTACAGGTTCACTTTGGTTCAGCATGTAGCTGGCATCAAAAAATGGTAAACAGTAAGAAGAGTTCACCAAGTATAGCCCAAGAAAGCTGTTAAAAGCTAAATTCAATTAGGATATTTATTAAACTTTGAGGGAATATTTGAAAAGGTGCATAGAAAAGAAACACTACATTCCTTCAGTCAAAAATCTACACTGTTGGAAAGTTAAAATCAACTAAATTGGTTTAAATGAAAATATTCAAATTTGGAGAGATAATCACGTCAGCTACCAGACCAATCAGAGACCGGCATCCTCGATGACGTGTCCAAAACCACAACTTCACGTAATCTTTTTTTTTTTTTCTTTTCATGGGAATTAGCCCATCTGGGCACAGGTCAAACGACACACAACGGAGCCTGGGGGGCGAAAAAAAACCCGGAAAGAAATTGTAAATATAGACGAAAAAGGTGATACTGTATTAATCTGCTCCACGAAGATGCCGGAAAACCAGCTTTTTAAAATGAGACAGATTGTAAGAGCATGGAAACACAGAAGAAGGCAGAGCATTCTACAGTTTGGCTGTGTGGGGAAAGAAGGATGTACTATAACGGGTTATTCTCGTGTGACCGACATCCACAGAGAAACGGTGGGCACCGCGGGCAAGACATGTGTTACGAACCCACGGCCTTGCCGGCGGTACACAGGATGCCAAATCCACCGAACATTGCCTGTAAAAGAGAGAGTGAAACAACATTGTCGACTAAAGGAGGAGAGTTAATAAGACGAAATGCCTTTGATTCCACCCTATCTAATAGTTGGACAAAAGAGCCACCCCAGATATGAGAGCAGCACTCCAAGTTAGGACGAATGAATCCCTTATATACTTGGAGCAACTGCTCAGGAGTGAAGTAGCTGCGGCATCTGTACAGCATTCCCAACTTTCGGAAGGCAGCTTTAGTTATGCTAAGGATGTGTGATTTCCAGGACATATTGGAGGAAATGGTGAGGCCTAACATATTTATTTCAGAATTTGGGAGGATGATAGCGTCCTGAAATGTAATTGGTGGGAGATCGTCTAGTGCAAATACCTCATCCTAAGTTACGAAATCCATTCAGTTCCTTAATAAGACCTGTAGTGTCATACTGTTTCTATAAGTCGAGTAACACATCATAGACCTGGTAATAAGTATAAGAAAAACAAAAAGGAACACCGTAAATGTTCCTGGCGAGATCGTGAGTTTGTGACTCCAGATGGTGGGGGGGGGGGGGGGGGGGGCCCCGCTGGCACAGTTTTCAAAGACTCCTGAACAACTGTGCCACTGTACCTGTTCATTTAACTGTGCCATATATATATATATATATATATATATATATATATATATAAATATATATATATACGTACCTGTCTTTCCTTAAAATCGTCCCTCAGTTTCCTTATTTGTATTAATGCCTTTATTCTCTCCCTCTTTATCTCACCTTCCCTCTTAAATATGTAGGTCTGTCTTTCTCTAGTATCTTCTCACTCACCTTTCCTCCTATACGTGTATTTAATCATGGTCTCTTACTTTCCCTCTCATATGTCAGTCTGTTTTCTCTCTGTCACTTTCATTTCTCCCTGCCTCGCCTCGCCTCGGTTTGACCTCAAGCTGACACGGAACATAAATCTAGCCACTACCATAATGGGATCCATGTGTCCAGTTTAGTGCCCTCACACTCCACTGTCCTACTTCTCCCACACTGTACGTCCCGCAACGCCTCCCACACGTTAGCAGGCAGCTCATGCCCGCCAAAATATATACAGTTTAACCTCTTATAATTGTTGATAACTCGTCTAATTACTAATCTAGTATACGTGCTTAAAAGACCTTAGTTGTTTAAGTGCAGTCATGCATTATAACATGAACATAAACATGCACACAGACACTTCCATTAGTAAGTTGATAAATTATGTACAGTATATCTGAACATAATTTGTTGATATTTTGAACCGGCCAAAAAAACATAACGGTTGTAGAGATTACCTGAAGATTAACCACACCCAGATTATTTTCCCTGATGATTAAACACTTCAATTCTACCTGGGGGAAGGGGGGGGGGGTGCTAGGATAATGCTAGGTTAGGTTAATGTAAGATTGGGTTAGTGTTATGCATGGTTAAGTTAGGTTTGCGTTAAGTAAATGTTAGGTTAGGTTGTTGTTGTTAGGTTAGGTTGGTGTTAGGTTAGTCTTAGGTTAAGCCAGATTAGTGTTGTGTTAGTGTTGTGTTAGGTTAGTTGGCGTTAGGTTAGTGTACTGTATAGTGTTAGGTTAAGTTAGTGTTAGGTTAGGATTTGGTTCGGTTAGTGTTACATCAGTGTAAACTTAGATTATGTTAGGGTGGTTAAACTTCAGGTAAAATAATATGGGGAACTAATCTTCAGGTGATCTTATTGTAGCGTAGCTCTTTCTCTTCTCAAATTAACGTACTGACACATATATTTGCCAGTTGAGAACCTTAACCTTTGACCCCTTGACCCAAAAGACATGGCAGTTCTAGTATACCTGAACCGTCTAAGACTCTAGGTAGTGTACATTGGAAACTGGATACCTGCACGATCTACGTACACTGTATACCTGCGTTGTCTATATACTGTACTGTACATGCCAAAACAGTCAAACCAAATATAAACTTGTATGGTGATTTTATTTTTATATTATGATTATTATTGTAGTTATTATTATGATTATTATTATTATTATTTTGTTGTTGTTGTTGTTATTATTGTTATTATGGTGATGCTGTTGATATGACTTACTGAGTTTGATCAAGACCAGACACAATACCAGATGGATCCAGACAGTCGGACACTTGGCCACTCCAGTTTCATATAGATAAACGTAAAGTGAAAATTACTGGCAGGACTGAAGAAGAAGAAGTTAAATATAAAACAATTGACCATGAAGGGAGAAAATGATCAACTATTTAAAGAAGAGAGACAGAGACAGAGGCCTGAGAGAGATAGGTGATTAGTATAATGACATTTGAAGATCACAATAGAGTAAAGAAGAAGATGGATCATATCGAGTTTTTACTCGTCTAAATGCCGAAAACTCCAAGTGCTTGTTGCCACCATTATACTCCTGGATACCGAAAACTCCAAATGCTTGTAGCTACCATTATACTCCTTGATACCGAAAACTCCAAATGCTTGTAGCCACCATTATACTCCTGGATACCGAAAACTCCAAATGCTTGCATAAAATCATTCGCGTAACCATACTTAAGAATTTACCAGTGCAATTTGGCATCTCATCACAGAGACCCATACAGTCTAGAATGATCGGGGACGGGCGACGATTTTGATAAGACGCTCGATAACACTTAAGGTATACAGCTATGAAGACCACCTGGGGGAAGGTCTGACCAAAACCTTTAAAATGATGTACAGTACGAGACCTATTATGATGAGGGACAGATATATGATGATGAAGGACAGATACATCACAAAGAGGGACAGATATATGATGATGAAGGACAGATACATCGCAAAGAGGGACATATATATGATGATGAAGGACAGATACATCACAAAGAGGGACAGATATATATGATGATGAAGGACAGATACATCACAAAGAGGGACAGATATATGATGATGAAGGACAGATACATCGCAAAGAGGGACATATATATGATGATGAAGGACAGATACATCACAAAGAGGGACAGATATATGATGATGAAGGACAGATACATCACAAAGAGGGACAGATATATGATGATGAAGGACAGATACATCACAAAGAGGGACAGATATATGATGATGAAGGACAGATACATCACAAAGAGGGACAGATATATGATGATGAAGGACAGATACATCACAAAGAGGGACAGATATATGATGATGAAGGACAGATACATCACAAAGAGGGACAGATATATGATGATGAAGGACAGATACATCACAAAGAGGGACATATATATGATGAAGGACGGATACATCACAAAGAGGGACAGATATATGGTGATGAAGGACAGATACATCACAAAGAGGGACATATATATGGTGATGAAGGACAGATACATCACAAAAAGGGACAGATATCACAAAGAGGGACAGATTCATGATGAAGAAGGAATGATACATCACAAAGAGGGGCTGATACACGATAAAGAGGGACAGATACATCAGAAAGAGGGACAGATACATGATGAAGAGGGACAGATACATCACAAAAAGGGACAGATATCATAAAGAGGGACAGATTCATGATGAAGAAGGAATGATACATTAAAAATAGGGACAGATACATCACAAAGAGGGACAGATACATGATAAAGAGGGACAGATGCATCACAAAGAGGGACAGATACATCACAAAGAGGGACAGATACATGATAAAGAGGGACAGATACATGATAAAGAGTGACAGATACATGATAAAGAGGGACAGATACATGATGAAGAGGGACAGATACATCACAAAGAGGGACAGATACATCACAAAGAGGGACAGATACATGATAAAGAGGGACAGATACATGATAAAGAGGGACAGATACATGATAAAGAGGTACAGATACATGATAAAGAGGGACAGATACATGATAAAGAGGGACATCATGATAAAGAGGGACAGATACATGATAAAGAGGGACAGATACATGATAAAGAGGTACAGATATATGATAAAGAGGGACAGATACATGATAAAGAGGGACAGATACATGATAAAGAGGTACAGATATATGATAAAGAGGGACAGATACATGATAAAGAGGGACAGATACATGATAAAGAGGGACAGATACATGATAAAGAGGTACAGATATATGATAAAGAGGGACAGATACATGATAAAGAGGGACATCATGATAAAGAGGGACAGATACATGATAAAGAGGGACAGATACATGATAAAGAGGGACAGATACATGATAAAGAGGGACAGATACATGATAAAGAGGGACAGATACATGATAAAGAGGTACAGATACATGATAAAGAGGGACAGATACATGATAAAGAGGGACATCATGATAAAGAGGGACAGATACATGATAAAGAGGGACATCATGATAAAGAGGGACAGATACATGATAAAGAGGTACAGATAAATGATAAAGAGGGACATCATGATAAAGAGGGACATCATGATAAAGAGGGACAGATACATGATAAAGAGGGACAGATACATGATAAAGAGGTACAGATATATGATAAAGAGGGACAGATACATGATAAAGAGGGACATCATGATAAAGAGGGACAGATACATGATAAAGAGGGACAGATACATGATAAAGAGGTACAGATACATGATAAAGAGGGACAGATACATGATAAAGAGGGACATCATGATAAAGAGGGACAGATACATGATAAAGAGGGACAGATACATGATAAAGAGGTACAGATACATGATAAAGAGGGACAGATACATGATAAAGAGGGACAGATACATGATAAAGAGGGACATCATGATAAAGAGGGAACAGATAAATGAAGAAGAGGAAGGAACACTACTGAGACAGGCACCAGAGATCAGAGTTTTAAGCTACTCAGACACGACCACACACCAGACTGAGACAAACCGACACCTGACGTACTGAATTTATATTTTGACATTCTGAAGTACTGGTAAAATGTTCACCATCTTCCAGTTCCTTGTACAAAGTCCAATATTCCCCTTCTATTTTTTCTGTTTCTCAAGCTTTTGTGAACCCACACATTAACTTAATATCACACAATCTATTCCCTTCCCCCTTTTCATCCAATAATCGTGCAGTCGCTGCAAGCTTCAAATTTCCGGCCATGTCTATTCATCAGGTGGACACAGACTGAATGGAATACAAGGTAATTTTAACGGAACGTTGATGGTCAATGACGGAGCGGAGACACAATGGTAAATGTGAGTCGGCCTTTTAACTGACTTGCGACAGTGTTTGTTTATGTAAGTCATAGCCTGTATTCCATCATATACGGGGAATAGAGGTCAATGCAGCTTGGGGAGGTAGAGATATGATGTCAGACCTCAAGTTGGAGCTGTACTGAGATCTACTAAGCACAGGGAAAGTGGTGTATCAAGATAGACTTGTGAAGCACCAAGCATTGCCTTGCTCCAGTGTGTTCGAGAGATTCCTGTTTATGTCATCCTAATCCTGTATATGCTACTTTTGATGGGCTATAAACATCAGGTATGGTACTAAGTAGTGCAGTGGCATACCATGGTTGCACTGATGAGGCAGGCAGAACACCCACATATATCAGTTATCAAATCAAATATCAAGTAGGATATGGCCTTTCTCTAAATAAGGGTTGTCAAGCTTTTATAAACACCTATATATACTGCCTATTTTTATGTTTGGCTTGTTGCCATTTAATTTAGAATCTAAATTACATCTTCACTTAATTTCTTAAATTATATCAGTGGCATTTGACAAAGTATCTATATACAGTATATAAATCATTAAATAATGGGTGCAAAAATTATTATGGCAAAAGAATATTAAGCTTTCAGTGTGATCTACAGCAATTTAGAAATAAAGTAGTTAAAAAATGACTAAGCATCATGCACAATGCTGGCCCTCTGTAAAGTTGCCAATGATCTTATTGTTGAACATTTAAATAATTAGTACCGGGTAAATATTTTTATTTATATGATCCGATTATTTCAAGTAAAGCAGAAAACTGAATAACTTTCCCAAGTGGAAAAACTATAACTGAAAGCGGACTGTAGGGTTATTTAGAAAAATAAAAAATAATAATGAGGGCCAGTTTTGTCTAGCTGACGGAGAGCCGCTCGACAAGTGAATGTAGTTTTCGATGTGCATGCATTTGTACCCATTACATTTACAGAAACCTTATTAAACAGCCACTCTTAGGGAGCAACAACTCTTAGTTAATATAATATCACCGTATAACACAAGACTTCATGCTTATTAAAGGAAAAAAGTACAGTATTAAATTTGACTAAAATGGCTCAAATTCCTTATGCTACAACACAATAAAAATAATTTTAGCATAATATTGTTAGGATGGTTATGTTTATATGTCCATTGAGGGCATGCGGCTTATCCTTTCCTTCTGCATGTACTATGGGATGCCGAGTCTCCTCGACTTTCCTGAGTGAAAACTGAAGATTCTAAAATTAAATCTCTATTATTGAAGATACTATTTAAAATTATATTTTGCTTTCTACTAGGCATGCAATGCATGCCTTGCATTAATTAAGAATATGCCACTAAAGTAGTGTGTATTAATGTAGAAATTGCCTGTACTTGAGTGAAGTGCAGAGATTAACTGTAATGTACTGTATATGAGTTATAAGTGATTACAGAGTGTATTCACGGTTTGGTGAGCTTGAATTAATGAGCTATAACTAAGACGCCTAGTTGCTGGTCCTAGGGAGTTGACAGTGTGACCTGTAATCAGGTGCTTATGTGTGCTATAATGTTTCATAATTCAAGACGAAGAAGGCACCCGTCATTGCTGGAGAGACCACTACCATTCGTTGCTCAACCAAAACACTGGTGTGGATGTCCTGACTACCCAGCAAGTCCCTAAGCACCCAGAGCTGACCCACCTCAGCTATCCTTCATCCTTGAATGTGGTAGCTACTGCCATCAAGCAGATGAAAAAATAACAAAGCCACATGGCTTGATGGAATCCCAACCGAGGTGCATAAAGCAGGAGGACATCTACTTACCAGCCGTCTTCACTCTCTCCTGGAGAATGTATTAGAGGAGGCACTCCACCAAGCTCTCAAAGATGGCTTCATTGTCAATATTTATAAGAACAAGGGAGACTGGTCAAGCTGTGGCAACTACCTCGGGATCTCGCTGCTGACCGTAGCTGGCAAGATTATCGCCCGAGTTCTCCTAACCAGATTTCTTCCCGAGGCAGAAAATTTCCTCCCAGAAAATCAATGTGGCTTTAGACCATCATTTGGAACCACTGACATGATCTTTGCTGCCCACGAGATACAGGAAAGGTGCAGAGAACAGTATCGTGACTTATACATGGCCTTCATCGACCTTACTAAGGCCTTTGGCTTGTTCAACAGTGAAGCCCTCTGGCGAACCCTCAGTCATTTTGGCTGCCAACCAAAATTGATCGCCACTGTGAGGCAACTCCATGATGGCAGAAATACCAATGGTACTCAATCTAAGTTCTTCCCCATCCAAACAGGGATAAAACAAGGATGTGTACTGGCATTAACTCTCTTTTCCATTTTCTTGGCTGCCTTCCTTACTCTTCCCAGTACCGGACGAACGGTCTTTCAACATAAGACGACTCCAGGCAGGAACAAAGGTGTCGCCAGCTTCCATAACTGAACTTCATTATGCAGACGACCTCACCCTCAACGGTCACACTGAACGCGACCTACAAGAGATCGTGAACACCCACGCAGATACTGTACGTATGCACTCTTCGGCCTTGAGGTGAATGTACCTTGGCTCCCACCTGTCCACCACCGCAGACATCGACGAAGAGATTCAATATCAGAGCTGATGTCGGGAGCTTAAATTATCTACAAAGTTGCATGCATATTGAGCAGTGATCCTCCCCACACCTGCTGTATGGCAGCGAGACATGGGTCATATACAGGAGGCACCTAAATGCACTTGAAAACTCTCATCAATGTAGTCTGAATTCCATCCTCCGAGTTCGCTGGGAGGACAAGAGAACAAATGCCAGTACAGTATTCCCGCTGACACCATCTGTAGGAGCATCGAGGCTACCATTATCCATGAGCAACTATGTTGGACTGGTCATGTTGCTTGCATGGGCGACAGTAGACTGGCAAAGCAGCTACTTTACAGTCACCCAATGAATGGTAAACGTCATGCTAGCGGACAAGGGAAAAAGTATGAGGATACCAAGTCTTAAGGCAAACCTAAAAACGTGCCAAATCAACACCCTCACCTGGAAGACGATTACTCCACACCCTAACACTTGGAGGAGCACCATACGAGAAGGTGTCAATACTTTCCAGTCAGCCAGACTGCATACCAAGGCAGACAAGTGCCACTGGCCGGAAAGAAACTACCGCTGTCCCTCCTGCACTAGATGTAGCCATCCACATGTGCAACATCTGAGTCACCTCAGAGCTCACCAACGAAGGTGACATCCATAATAACTCATATCATTGTACCATAGCTGGATGATCATCATACTTGATTCCCAGTGACAGCAAAGTAGTAGTAGTAGTAAGTCATGTTTTAGTATTATGATTGTTAATTGAATGTGCTTATTTGTTAACTATAAGCAGTGGGTGGACCTTTGCAAAGATTCTTTATTTTTGTACCTTATGATTCAGCATGGTGATAGATACTTTGTCTTACCTTTAATAAACTGCACTGTAATTAACTGTTATACAGTACTGTACTGTATATAGTATATATCCCCTTCCTTCCTTCCTCCAGTATAATTTGTATGCCAGAAATTACCCAGAATTTATGTGTCTTGACTTCTGGCCAGCTACCAAAATAATTTAAGAGGTTTTAATGATGAAGCCCAAGTTTATGTTGTGTCAGGCATGCCTGGGTGGTGGCAGTATAATTACCAGTTAATTCATTAATGAGAAAGATAATAACAAGTAAGTACAAATTCTCCGGTATGCCCAGAGGAAATAAAATTACATTGAAAATATAAAATAGAAATAGTACTACAGTTAACCCTCACTTTACGCGGTCCCACATTCCGCGTTTCCACGTTTACGCGGTGCCCTGCCGGAACCCAGGATGCTCGCATTCCGCGGTGCGTGTACCCCTTTACGCGGAGAGCGGCTGGCGAGCCGCGCCATTTTTGGATCCAAACCTCCCGCCATCCGCCATGTTGTGTAAGCGGCGCGAACATGGTGCGCACAAGGTCGCCCAGTCATCAAAACATTACCAGTTCTTCACCCGCCACCCGCCACAGCCGGCCCAAGTCAGTGATAGTGATAATTATGGTGAGGATATGGACTTATATGGACTTTGGGGAGTTTGACAAAGAGGCCCTGCAAGCCTCTGTGGTGGATAGTGATACAATTGATACAAGTGACACAGGTGAGGGCCAGTAATCTGCCCTCTGCCTCGGAACCAACCGCCCATCCCCGTGTGCCCAGCCATTTTTTCTACTCATGTAAGTGTTAAAAAACCTAATATTATTGATATTTCTCTTAATTATTAATTGTATGTGCATACCATCATAAAGTTAAGATAATATTTTTACTACAACATAGTTGTGTGTCGTCAAAAAGTGGAGTTTGGGGATCAGCCCAGACTCCATTTCAATTAATCCCATATGTTATGATATTCACTTTACGCGTTTCTCACTTTACGCGGGACCCTCCGGGTTACATTAACCGCGTAAAGTGAGGGTTAACTGTATACTGGCAGTAATGGTGTACTGAGTCACTGGCTTTCCCATGACATAACCCAGTGCCAGACAACGCCCAAATCACTGATACACGGCTGAATCCAATGGGTGTGGTGGTAGCAAAGGATATACAGCCTACTGGGTGAGTCAGTAACTAAGTATAAACAACTTTGCAACAAAATTACTAAATGCTATACTGTGCTCACCTTATTTACTTATACTGTACAGTACTACTTTGATTTATGTGTGATACATCCAACCTACAACCACTGCAAAGTGTCAGAAAAGTGAATTTAAACCAGTTACTTTCCAAAAACAGAAACATAGTTAGTAGACTGCATGGACATACCCCTGTATAATTAAGGGAGGCTGGAACACCAGGCAGTGCATCTAAATCCAATGTGGCTGCCATTCATAATGACTGAGTGACAATGGTGCTATACTGTACATGCCTTCTGAGGGTGACATCACTGTACAGTAGTAATTCACTCAACATCCATTTTACCCCAGAACAAACTACTTTACTTAAACACAGTCGACCAACCTCTTATTTAATTATACTGTATATATCTTCCAGATTGTGGCAGTCAAGTGGATACAGCATTCACCTCCTGTTTCATGGGTTGGTGGTTCGATCCCTGGGCACTCCCAGTTTACCCAGCTGTAAATGAGCACCCAAGTTTACAATTTGGGGAAGTGAAGGAGGTCGAGTGCAGTACCGGCCATGCTGCCTCCTTGTCTACCGAAGGTTTAGCTCTATACTATACAGTATATAGTGTGCTGTATCCACACTGTCCCTTGTGAACAGTCATGCCTATGGGGCCACTTTTCCATTTCATCCTGTATCAATCACATTTTGCATCTGTAAATAACAAAAGTTATTTGATTTTTTTTTACATTTGTTAATGTAAACTTTATAATTTTCATTTGTCTTGTGTGATTTTTATTTTTTCAAACATACAGTATACAGTACTTAATACTGTAAACATATGGTGTACAGTTGTGATTTTATTTGCGCTTCACCTGGAAATACTGTATATTACTCTATAACTACGACGATAAAAACCCTATTTGAGAGAATGAAAATGGGCATTAAATGTTGATGAAGAATAGAGACAGAAGCTTCATCTCAAAAAAGCCTGAGCCTCTGGTAAATTTTGATTGACTTATGTACAGTAAATGAGAAACACAACATTAACCATTGTGCTATAGATACAAACTGCAGAGGTAATTCATTGTTTTGTGTCACTTATTCGCTTTACTATAACAATAAGGATATTCAAGAGTACTGTACTGTATATCCTTGGTGCTGCTGCTACACAAAATATAATAAAAAGTTAAGCTTCATCTGCTGTTATATGGTTGAAAAACAGTGAAACACTCTGTTAAAAAGTACTGAACTGCACTCTATGCAAAAAATTTTTCCTTCACAAAAAATATCATCACAAACCATCATAGGAATAAAAAAATAAAATAAATAAAAAACTTATGTCATCTGTATATATTTAACAACTTTAAAACAAAATTTCCGATATTTCTAATATAAAAAAGGAAATAGACATTTATTTAGGCATACAATGACTACAGTATACAAAAATTTCTGTGTGAACAGCTCTGGGCTTTGGCACATACCAATACAGCTAACATACTATTGACACGTACAACATTTCTCAAGTTATAACTACTAAACAGATTCAGTCTATGCTTTATAAATTGCTAAAAGTTTTTGCAAATAAATACTGTACAATGTAAATATCTCTATAGGATCTAATAAAAAAAAATAAATGTTAATGAAAGATGTATATATAAAAAAAAAATCTGCACCTTTACGCTGTTATACAATATGACACACCGGACCAAGAATTCTGAACAATACTAATTTACTAGGGTGATTCCTGTAAATTTCTCTGTATTAACAATACTGTATGTGACATAGAGAATACATCGTATTGGTTATACAATGCATTGTACAATCAGAAGTACCAACCTTACCAAATTAACATGGCTCAATCAGTGATCATTGTGAAGGCCGCCAGACCAACTACAGTACATACAGTATACTGTACGTGCAAACATGAAGGTGCACCACATCTGTCTCACCATGATCCTCGCTCTAATATCTATTTAATCCAGTGCAGCTGATGATGACCTCATTATCTCTCACATCCTTTTGAGATGAATTTAAATAAGTAGTTTATTCAATTTCATCCAAAAACTTAGAGCAATTATATACTGTACTGAAGATTGATCAAGCAACAACAGTACAGTACAGTACAGTACAGTACTTACTCTTAATACTTGAGTGATTTCTGTATTGTACTCTGGAGTTTGTTTTATGTACCGGGGTAATTGCAATTGAACTTTGCAAAAAAAATAAATAAAACTTTGAGAACATCTCAAGTTTTATGTTTAATGGTTTCAACTGGTGAGAGTCTGGAAACTTTCACACTAAAATTTTACTCAAACATTAAAAATTTATCAATATACTGTAAAGATAAAATATAGTTTGGCAACTGTAAAAAAGTAACTTTTTACACATAGCTGGAATCATTTGTAATATCTCTTTCAGATCTACAGTATATATAGATTACACTCCTGCATGTACAAATCATCAAGAGGCCAACAGTGACTGTTTCCAATAGAATTTCTGAGCAATATTTATACAACAACAATTATAGTACTGTACACGTACAGTATGGTATTATACAGTACTTTACAGTTTAACTTTCCAGAACTACAGTATTTCAATAAACTACTTAACACATCATGAATTATTATTATAAACCAGACCATAAGTGTATGTTAAAAAATGTAAGGTTGTGCTTATCTGCCAACCAGGATAAATATCCATAATAATTCACCAAAAGAAAAAAATATGTTTCAACTAGTTGGTCTTTTGTCTTTGCGTGAATCTAACTGGTAATATAACAATAAAATTGAAGCCAGGTTAACTATAAGCTGGCTCCTGCACGTTCTACACGGACAACAGGTACAGCCTGGTAAACAAAAGTTCTGATTGATGCACTACATCAAACATTGTGATAGAAACAAACTGTATCTAGGCAACTGTGAATATAAAATGGACGATAATAATGTAATAAATTCTGTGATATTTGCCAAGAAAAGGTATCCAGTATTTCCTATTGCTTCTTGACATTAGCCAGTAGGTTTCTCTGCCCTAAGTACTGTACAGTTTTCCTAATTAATAATCCTTTCTCACTATATAAGTAAATAAAGTATTAGTCCATAAGGTTAATATAAAAAATAATTAACCACTCAAAAAATTTCTATAAATGATTGCATCTTCCACTTTATTTCATGCTGATTGTGGTAAAAATAAATATTATGCTCACAATATTTTTTCAATAGTGTCTATGATGAGGGAGTTTAGCGAGTTAATGCTGGTGATGACCCAGTCTGTCCTGTTGTTTAAGTAACAAAATAATTCAGCTCTATAAAATACTAAGAAGGAAAGAGGAATACAGTATTGGAGAAAAAATAAATTGAAAAACTAAAGTTAATACTGAATAACAAATAAATGTGAATGACACCATTGTATACAAATGTCATAATGTGAGCAAAGGAATATAACAAAACAGACCTAAAGTGGACTTCACAATACCTGTAAGGCCACCAACACAGGTCAGTTGTGTCTCACATTTGCATGAAGCTCTGCGTGAATGTCTCAGTTTGTGCATTACAAGACACACTGTAGCAGCAATGCAAACATGGAGCAATTTACTTAATATCCAAAGGTGTTGAATGAGACCAATGAACTGAACTGTTCAATCGTTAAACCCACACGAGCAGACAGAAGTAAATCAGCCATGGCTCTCCTTACTGGACGGGTGAGAGTCATACAACTATTGTCTGTGTGTGTGCATGATTCTCTGTGTGAATGAACTGCTATGACCTTAACTAATAATCCAAGTCATACTTCAAGTACAAGTGTTTATTGTCATGATTGAGGATCTGTAGTACAGCATATTGTCTGTCTGTCAAAGAGAATAGCATGTACTGTATTTAATACCATTTATGATATTTTCTCTCCCCCCCTCCCAAAAAAAAGTATTAAAATTTATGCATGAAAACTATGCAGCCAACTGCCATATGTCATACTGCATTCAAACACAAACAAGATAATTAGATATACTGTATTTTCATATGATGCAAAATTTCCTGTTCAGTATAGTAGTTGTCTTCACCAGCTAAGAGAGAGATTCTACTTTTCCTGAAATGGCAAAAAAAAAAAATTATTTCTATTTGTAGGAAGAGAAAGACATTTACTCACATACAAAGTGACAAAACAGGGTGTGACCATGACACTGTCGATGTGTAAATGTATGTTCATGTGTAAATTTATGCACAAACATAAAAAAAAATCGGTTTTTGTTTTTAAATAAACTGAAATTACAATAACGCTGTCCAACACCAAAACAGGAAAGAGTTTATCAGTATAAATAGAAAGTTACACTACAATGATAACATTGTAATACACACAAAATACCTTGTTCTTTATAGGATAAACATAAACTGGTCCTGAAATTAGTAAAGTATACATATTGAGCATATTACTATTATTCATCAGCAGTAAACTCTCTGATTAAAGAGGTTTTCTACTTAATAAGATGCCATCATCCCAATAATATTCCAGGATTGAGCCCAGCATCTCCCTTATTAGAAAATACTCCCACTATTTCCCATGCAATCTACAGCACAGTACAGTCCCCCTCCCCCGAGATACTGGTCGAGTCTAAATGGTGACTAGTCAGCTGCTTCCCACACCACCATCATTGTGTACTGCCTCACTCATAAATTCAGGCTGTGATAAGTACAGCCAGTTCACAAGTTCCTCAGTTCTTAATCTGGAATTGTCTTGATGTCTTTTTGAGCATTTATTATTCTGTGTGTAATTATGTAGTACAGTATAGTATAGTATAGTACAGTACAGTACACTTTACAAAATAGTGCAGGCATTCCCCAATTAACAAAAGGACTCGTTCCTGAAAAACCTTTCATGAATTGATTTTTCGCAAATTGGATCACTTTTCCCCACAGAATCTCATTATAAAAGTTGAAATACGTTCCTTAAAAAAAAAAAAAAAAAAAAAAAAAAAAAAAAAAAAAAAAAAAAAGAGAGAGAGAGAGAGAAACGTAAAGTGAGAAACGCGTAAAGTGAATAACATAACATATGGGATTAATTGAAATGGAGTCCGGGCCGATCCCCAAACTCCACTTTTTGACGACGCACAACTATGTTGTAGTAAAAATATTATCTTAACTTTATGATGGTATGCACACACAATTAATTATTAAGAGAAATATCAATAATATTAGGTTTTTTAACACTTACATTAGTAGAAAAAATGGCTGGGCACATGGGGATGGGCGGTTGGTTCCGAGGCAGAGGGCAGATTATTGGCCCTCACCTGTGTCACTTGTATCAATTGTATCACTATCCACCACAGAGGCTTGCAGGGCCTTTGTCAAACTCCCCAAAGTCCATATAAGTCCATATCCTCATCATAATTATCACTATCACTGACTTGGGCCGGCTGTGGTGGGTGGCGGGTGAAGAACTGGTAATGTTTTGATGACTGGGCGACCTTGTGCGCACCATGTTCGCGCCGCTTACACAACATGGCGGATGGCGGGAGGTTTGGATCCAAAAATGGCGCGGCTCGCCAGCCGCTCTCCGCGTAAAGGGGTACACGCACCGCGGAATGTGCGCATCCTGGGTTCCGGCAGGGCACCGCGTAAACGTGGAAACGCGGAATGTGGGACCGCGTAAAGTGAGGGTTAACTGTGTATATATATTTATATATATATATATATATATATATATATATATATATATATATATATATATATATATGCACTGATAAGTGCTTTCGTGTAATTCACATCTGTGTGTATATATATATACAGTGGGGTATGCTATAACGAACGGATCCTACTACGAATATTCCTATAACGAACGGTTTTACCTATAAAATTGAGAATGCTATAACGAACGCAACTCCTACAACGAACGCGGATGAATACCGGACTATTTCGCCTGGTGCATGAATATTGTTGTACCGCGACCCACAACAAGAGCGTCAGGCGCCATCTTTGTCTCATTGTGTAGCCAGTGCACCACTGTTATTGTTGAAATTTCGTCTTTTGATGTGGAAATAGAGTTATTTGTATAAATATTTTGTTATACAAGTGTACAATTGTGACAATGAATCGTTCAAAGCGAGTGAGAAAGCTCATAACTCTTGAAACTAAGAAAGAAATCATAAAGAAACGTGAGGATGGAACAAGCATTGCGAAACTTAGTGATGAGTATGGGATGGCTAAATCGACTATATGTACGATTTTAAAGAATAAAGAGGAGTTGAAAACAGTGCAAGTGGCTAAGGGAATCTCTAGACTTAGCAAAGCAAGGTGTAATGTTATTGAGGAGATGGAAAATTTACTCTTAGTGTGGATAAAGGAGAAAGAAATGGCAGGTGATAACATTAGTGAAGCTATAATTTGTGAGAAGGCCAGACAATTGTTTGAGGACCTTAAAGCCAAGACTCCCAGTGCAAGTGATAGTGATGTGCCAGTGTTTATGGGTACCAAGGGGTGGTTTACTGGTTTCAGAAGGAGAAATAAAATACATAGTGTTGTGAGACATGGTGATGCTGCTAGTGCCGATAAGGAAGCAGCTAAGGAACACCATGACATTTTCTTGAATATTATTAAAGAGGGAGGCTTTGTTTCTCAGCAAGTATTCAACTGTGATGAAACTGGACTATTTTGGAAAAAATTGCCTCGCCGTACATACATTACCAAGGAGGAAACTTCTGTCCCTGGCCATAAGCCAATGAAAGACAGGCTTACCCTCCTTCTTTGTGCTAATGCTTCTGGTGACTGCAAAATAAAGCCACTCCTTGTGTACCATGCCGAAAACCCCAGAGCTTTAAAAAACACTAGGAAGACCCGCCTTGGTGTTATGTGGCGGTCAAACCCAAAGGCTTGGGTGACCAGGAATTTATTCACTGAGTGGGTGATTGAGGTGTTTGGACCCAGTGTTCGGAATACCTCAGGGAGAATAATCTTCCACTAAAAGCTTTGTTGGTGATGGACAATGCACCAGCCCACCCTCCTAATTTGATGGTTGAATTGCCAGAGGAGTTCAACTTCATCACTGTGCACTTCTTGCCACCCAACACAACACCTCTCATCCAGCCCATGGATCAACAGGTAATTTCTAACTTTAAGAAGCTGTACACAAAGGCACTGTTTAGAAAATGTTTTGCGTCCACTTCTTCCAGTGATGTTAGCTTGAAGGAATTTTGGAAGAGTCACTTCAATATAGCAGATGCTGTATTTTTAATTACTTCAGCCTGGAAAGAGGTTACTGTGAGGTGTCTTTGTGCTGCTTGGAGGCCATTGTGGCCTGAATGTGTCCTTCAAAGAGACTTTGAAGAGTTAGAAGAAGAGGCTGTTGTTCATGAAATTGTGGCTCTGGGCAATTCCATGGGCCTGGAAGTGGATGATGATGATGTTGAGGAGTTGGTGGAAGAGCACAGTAAGGAATTGTCCACTGAGGAGCTGCTTGAGCTTCACAAAGAGGAAAACGAGACACTGAAGCGGAGCTTAACTTCTGAGGAGTCAGGGGAGGAGGAGGACAAGGAGGAAAGCCGCATCATTCCAGCCAAAGATCTCAAGGATGCGTTCTTTTGCTGGAGCAAACTGTCCAAGCTTGCTGAGGATTATCATCCTGACGTTGGTTCTGTGCAAAAGGCCATCAGTGTGTTCAATGACAATGTTATGAACTACTTTTGGAAGGTCCAGAAATCAAGGTTGAAGCAGCCAACCCTGGATACCTTCTTTACAAAGATAACAAAAGAACATACAGACAAAGTGCCTGTGAGACAGTCACCAAAGAGGGCTAGGAAGGATGACTCCTCTCCTTCCACCTCTTCTCAATAATTCTCTCCTCCCCCCTCCCCCTCTGCCTCCTGTCCTGCATGCTGAACAACACTAAGGTAAGATAAAGTACCGTATTTTTTACATTTTCCACAGAATTTTTTCAGTGTTAAGTGGTTGTATTTGGGGGCCTGGAACGGATTAATCCTATAACGAACGAATGCTATAACGAACGAGGTTCTGGAACCAATTACGTTCGTTATAGCATACCCCACTGTATATATATGTATATATATATATATATATATATATATATATATATATATATATATATATATATATATATATGTGAATTACACGAAAGCACTTAGGAACTTTGTGTTTTCTTGTGGTTATCAGTGCATATATATATATATATATATATGCACTGATAACCACAAGAAAACACAAAGTTCCTAAGTGCTTTCGTGTAATTCACATCTGTGTGTATATATATATATATATATATATATATATATATATATATATACACACAGTGGTCCCTCGGTTAACGAGCGCTTCTGTTGACGAGATTTCGGTTAACGAGTTACCTTCCATAAGATTCTTAACTTCGGTTAACGAGCAATCCCTCGATTAATGAGTATCTTACGAGCTAACCTGAACATGTTTTTGCTTGCATTTGGCGGTCCACCAGCTGTAGTATTAGTCCGCCAGTACAATAATCGGTTCTAGAGTTTAAATTCCTTACCATTTTAGTAAATATCAAGAAGTGTATACTATTCAATAATTTTTAAAGTTTAATAATAATTTTTTTTTTTAGTAATTTTAACAATTATTGAACATGCCATCCAGCCTGCCAACACACCATACAGGCATCAGTCTTTGTGTCTTTTCAGTGGAGGTAACATCTTACTTTTACTTTACTTTTATCCTCTTCGCCACTGATCGGCTTGTTAGCCGCCCGGGCGATCGGTCACGTCTCTTTTCCTTTATATTCTTCACCAAAAGGTCGGCTCGCTAGCCGCCCGGTTCGATCGGTCACGTCTCTGTCACGCACTAAATGCTTTTTTTCTGTGATTGCAAGAAAATTATTGGCCTTTTTTAAATTTATTTTACATATTGACAATATATAATGCAGTGCAGTGTTAATTTAAAGGACATAATCTTGAATTACACCAAGAGAACTAAAATTTTATGGGTGAAATGGCACCATGGGGTGATTTCTCTTCCACCCCAATGCCTTCTCTTCTCCTCCACCCCCATTCTAATTCCCATCATCATCCAGGAGCCTTCTACATACACACCTCAAAGTAAGTGTACTTTTCTACCTGTTTTGTTGAATTTGGACAATTTTCGGTGAGCTGGAACCAATTACCCCAAAACCCATTGAAACAATGGTTTCGGTTAACGAGTTTTTCGGTTAACGAGCAACCTTCTAGAACGGATTGTGCTCGTTAACCGAGGGACCACTGTATACACTTCTAGTAGCGAAGAAAAAAATACTTAGCATAATTGAAATATTATTGACAAAAATTAAAAAAAAATAATTTTTTGGTTCGTAAATTGAATCATGTGACAAAATTTACTCATTCAGAACTCCGTATTTTGGTAAACCAAACCTTAATAAATCAGGGACTGCCTGTACTGTTTTCTAAATGCATTACAATACAAATGAATTATCATTACTGGTCTATTAATTAAAAGAAATATTATAAAAAAAAAAAAAGATTCATATTCAAAAATATTCTACAAAGTGTGCAGTACTGTACTGGGATCTTGCTAGACCAAGTCTACCATTAATAAGAGAGTTTACTTTGCCTGTACAGTACCTAAAACACCATCCCTCTCAAGATAATATGAGCAGCAGAAGCATACATTATTGTCCAACAAACATTATATGCAAGTATCTATTCCAAGAAATACCTGACAGAATCAAAATATCAAATAACATAAAAGGCTACAAACACCAAAAATTAAGCTTACACTACTATATACAGTACAGGTATACAAAATTTATGAATATTTCAAAAAATTTAGTTGAAATACAGTTTTGCTCTTCATGGGCAATAAAACTCCTGTGACCATAGCAACAGTCATGAGGCTCAACAAGGTACTGTATAAAGTAAAGGTACACCACTGATATTCCGGGAACTGATGGTCTGGCACCTCCTATAGTCCGGACAGAATAATGAGAGGGCATTTAACTTCCCTCCCTCCCTTCCAGCCAGGGTGAAGGTAGTTTTAGGCTTAAAGTTATTATCTTATAAAATGAAGCTGACTAGACTTAGCAGAATATAACTTGCATTGCTGGAATTCTTGTAAGATAGTGATTAATTTGAGTATAAACACCACACAGTTTGCACAAGAGATAAACCTTTTAGTCCTTTAGTGTACAGTACTGTAGTACATTTGAATACAAAGTGAGTACCGTACAGTATTACGTTGCTTAAAATTATAGCTTTTTCACATTTAATTTACATTTAACATTTGTTTAATTTAAGTTTCTAGCAGTCCATGGTGCTTTAGAGACATGGGAGGTGTATCATTAGTTGGTTAGAGGTGTATTGTTGAATTATTATTACGTGACCGCGGTTTGTCCGGCAAAATGGATAATCAGCAAGGCTTTGGAACCAAGGGTGCCGGAAAATCGGCGGTGTACCTGTACAATAAAATACATTCAAACTAGAAATAACCAAACACACTAACCCTAACCTAACAGTGTCTACTCCAGTATGACCTCACCTAAGTGAGGTAGGAGGAAGTTTGATTTATCAGACATTCTACAGTATTACAGTACTAAATTCTGTTTTATTTCACCAAAGTTACAAAGGGTTTCCCTAATAAAAAGACAACTAATGGGTTTCTTATTTGGCACAACATTTGTGTATGACTGAATTAAACTTTATATTATTACCAAAATTACATACAGTACTTGTACTCATATATAATATTTTGGTAAATTTACAAATAATATACCCTATATATTTTTTTTTGGCACTATAAATGGTAAGAACAGCAAAACATCCAAATTTCTGAAGGTCTGTGTAACTGAATTTTACATATCCACAACACCCAAATGATATTAGAGTACTATACTGTATAGTACATACAGTACAGTGTACAGGCATCCCCCGGGGTTACGGCAACTCGGTTACGGAAATTCGCTCTTATGGATTTTGTAAATTATGACCCATATATCTGGGATACGGACAAAAAATTTCCCATTACGGAAATTGGGTATAAAATATTATAAGCTTTTTTTTTTTCAATACCTGTACTATAAGAACAAAATTCAGAGATGTTAAAATTTCTTTCGTGTGAATTTCTTGGTAGTTGCTACAAAACTGCAGTGGGGACGCCGCGTACCCATGCCACGCCAACCCGTTCTGTTTGAACCCACGTGCGGGGTCGTGTGCGATTGGTCTCGCGACACTTACATACTTCTGTATTCAGGACTGTATTACTGTGTACCCTTATTCAAGATAACTGGAAAGAGGCCATCAAGTTCAAGTGAAAGCAGTGGTGCTAAAAGATCCCATAAAGGAATTACATTGGACATTAAGCTTGATGTTTTATGGAGGTTTGATGCGGGAGAAAAACTTAGCCAGGTTGCAAAAACATTAGGCCTTGCTACGACTACAGTGTGCACAATACGTGATAATAAAGACAAAATTAGGTCAAGTGCTCAATTGGCTACTCTTGTAACTGTCTGTACATTGTTTTTTCATAGACGTAATGTGATGCTTAATATGGAAAGACTTGAATTCGTGAATTGAAGGCCAAACAAAACGGAATGTGTCGCTAAGCACGATGATCATTCAGGAGAAAGCAAAAAAGTTTGCATGAGGATTTGCAGAAAGAACAAGGTGCAAGTTCTGATGCAAAACCTTTTCAGGCGAGTAAAGGATGGTTTGAAAGGTTTAAGAAGAACCTTCATTTGCATAACATTAAGATGGTCAGTGAAGTTGCTAGTGCTCATGCAGAAGCTGCATGTAAATATCTGGAAGAACTGAAGAAAATTATTGCTGAAGGCAGGCAGCTACATACCAGAACAAGTGTACAATGTGGATGAAACCGGACTTTTTTGGAAGCGCATGCCTGCTAGGACGTTCATTTCCAAAGAAGAAAAGTCGGCACCAGGTTTTAAAGCTTCAAAAGATCGTCTAACTCTTCTTTTGGGAGGAAATGCTGCTGGTGATATGAAATTAAAGCCTCTTCTCGTGTATCACTCTGAAAATCCAAGGGCTTTCAAGGGCTACGCCAAGCCTAAACTACCAATGACTTAGCGTTCAAACAAGAAAGCTTGGATGACCACGAACCTTTTTCAAGACTGGTTCACAAACTATTTTGCCCCTGCTGTTGAGAGGTACGGTAACAAGCGTAATATATCCAAGAAAGCTTTGCTCCTCTTAGATAATGCACCCAGCCACCCAAATAACCCGAATGATCTTTCTGATAATGTACGAGTGGAATATATACCCACGAACACAACTGTCTTGCTCCAGCCAATGGATCAAGGTGTGATTGCAAACTTTAAGGCAAGGCCTATTACCGAAGAAGAACATTTAAACAGCTCATAGCAGCAATTGATGGGGAGGATAAACCAATAATTAGGGACTTCTGGAAAAGGTTCAACATCATGAACGGTGTGGAGAACATAGCCAAGTTGCTGGATGAAGTTAAACCATCAACTATGCATGGTGTGTGAAAGAACATATGGCCAGAGTGCATCAACGACTTTCAAGATTTTCACCAAGCAGAAACCATTAATAAGTTCAGCATTGTGACATTTGCAAATAATGTAGGCTTTGAAGAAGTTGTGCAAGATGATGTGGTTGAGTTACAGGGGTATTAGAGTCCCATAGAGAGGATCGCACTTGAGTTGACAACAAAGCATTTGACTGAAGGGTTTGCACTTGTAGAGGAAGCTTTGCAAATCTTTACTACTAACGATCCTGACCATGAATGCAACCTCAAAGTTTCAAGAGAAATGCAGAATAGTCTCAACTGCTACAGGGAGTTGTACAAGGACAAAATGCGCCGTCAACGCCAAACAACCTTGGACAAGTTTTTGGCCCCAAGAGCAAGGCCTGTAGCTGATGAAGTAGATGATGATGGTTTACAGGGCGAGGCAGGAGCCAGTAGTGCCCCTCCGTCTGCCTCCCAGTAACTTTGATTGCACCACCTTACCTCACCAACTCACCTAATGCAGCACTCAACATTGTTTGTGGTAAGTTAAATTCAAGTGTTTTGTATATTTATTATCATATTATATCATAAAATAATAAAAGTACGTGTAAAAAAAAAATTAGTTTCATTCATAAATGTGCTTGTATTACGTCTTTTTGACAAACAAATTTCCTTGGGAATGCATCTCAAATTATATAATGAAAGTCAATGGGGAAATTGGTTTAGTATTACGGACAAATTTTCACGAACACACACCTTCCGTAACCCCGGGGATGCCTATATTACAATTTAACTGAGTTCATCTGTATAGCTGAAACTCCTACATAGTCCCATCAATATTGTCATAAATGCAACTGAATAAACAGAGCTGCTCCTCTTTATTCTGTACTGCCAGTTTCACATTATTTTTATTAGAAGTTTCATTTTCTTACTATTTCTTTCATTTCTATATATTTTGTGCTTAACAGCTACTTTTTTTGCATATGGGTAAGTGAGGGACTTACAGACACCCATAAGTAGGTGCTTTCTTAAGGCCTCAGAAATGGTTCCCTTCTGATGTGTGGACTTGTAATGTATACACTCAGTTTCAAGCTTCCTACTGTATAGTGTTCTACAGTTCTGTACACAACACACCAACACATATAAGACAAATAAGTGATTCTTTATAACTTAAGGAAGAGGATTTATCATAATTCACTGACTGTAAAATGAGAATTTACTTCAAAACATCATGTATTATAGGAAGATTTTTTTTTCTTAAATAACATACGAAGCAGCACTGAAGTAAGATATCCCCTTTTATACTGTAGCAGAGGGGAAGAAACATGTGACCTGTGGCACTCTACTACAATAAGACCCCCTGAAAGAGCTTGCCTTATCCTGGAGGGGGATCTGCATCCTGTCAGATCAGTGTACAGTTGTTGTATAAACATGTACTTGGCCAGATGACCTGATTTGAAGCAGAACCTAAATTATGATGAAAGATTGTGTAGTTAGTTAGGTTAGGCAATATTAGGTTAAGGTAGGTAAGGTTAAGTTAGGTTAGGTAATATTAGGTTAAGGTAGGTAAGGTTAAGTTAGGTTAGGTATATTTAGGTTAGATTATAATTATTAGATCAGGTAAAATTAGGTTAGGTAAAATAAGGTTAGCTTAGATAGGTAGGCTTAACAACATTTCTGACATCAACACAGAGACGGCCCCCTGGATAGACACACTCTGCCATGAGGTGCTCTGGTGGCGGACACTCGTGCATCACACAATGAATAACCAATATACTATACAGCAAAAGTAATGTTGGATAGAATGCCAAAGTTGGAAAATTATTCCAATTATACAAACTATTTTCCATTTGTAGTTAAGTATTAGTATTCCTTAAGTGAACTACAGTTATATAAACAAAAACATATAATAATCATCACACTGAACTAACATAATAGTGTAAGTATTTTGATGCTGTATTCAAGATGATTGTTTACAACATTTTTCTAAATATAATCGTTTCAATAAATAAATTGATAAAGCAACTGCATTTCTTACCTGTACAGAGAAAAATATATAAATAAAAATAAAATGGTAAAAATCAATTGAATTGACAGATATATATGTCATGATAAGTGTACGAACAGGAAAACAACAAAAAACACTGAACTGGGAAGCAGGTCTTACTGCATGATGGCATCTAGTATTGTGTGCTGTTGGGTGATCAGTAGCAGCCAGGATCATAGTGTAAATGTGACCACAAGGAAGTGAACTACTGTAACCGCTGTCACACTGTAATCTCCCGGGTAAATAAGCTGCCCTCTGACCCTCAATAATTATCTCTCACGGTCAAACATTAACACATAAATAAAGACATCCCACCTCTACATTATATAAAGTAACAAAAAACAAAACAACATCAGTATTGGCACTATTAACAAAATAACAAAAACAAAAGTAAAAATAACTAGCTACCCCGTTGCTGAGTGAGCGATGAAGATGATGATGACATATTTTTAACAGAGAGTACAGTATATACAAGTTCATAAACATCTACTGTACTATTTATTACATCATCGTGCCTGTAAAGGAATTTAAAGCTAATTACTTGAGCTGCCAAGGAACTCCAACCATAAAGGCCAGCCTCTAGGTTCATTACCTTACAACACAGACAACAAAACACACACAAACATAAGTCATGAAATACTTAGAGTATTCAACCATAGTGAAACTGATCTATTTTCATGCCTGATATATTGCATGCTATCATTACACACAACCTCAACAACAATTTGAAAGCTTTTCTAGCTAATAAAATTACATAAAAGATGTTTTAAATATTGCATCAACAGCTTGGCCTAAAAAATTCTGATCTTCATTACCAACACAGGTTTGACTTATTGACCTTCTGTACCATAAATACTGTACTGTACTCCTACATTTTGTTCTTCCTTAAAGGTTTCATGATATGCACAGTACAGTGGTGGTGTTACAAACTTGTGATGCTTAATTGAACAGTAAGAGGCCAACAGGAATGGTACTATCCAAAAGCAGACCAATATTTAACTACTTTACAATGTCCTTACTGCAAGGTCAAGGTAGCTTATGCATGTACGAAGGTAATAGAAGTGGTTAAATGGGGTAATTAAAGCATGCAATATGGAGCAGTTTGTTATATAAAATGAATTAATGTTCACCATGAAGGAGAAAATTTAGGAATTATTCCTACATCATCAAATGTGATCAAGAATCATTGATTAGTTACAAAAACTGCACTGAGAAAAACAAAGCATAGCATAAAAAAAAGTGTCCATCAAACCAAATAGGAAGTACAGAACAGCACACCTCTTGTACTACTAGTACCTTGATGGTGAGGTCTGTGAGTCATCATGGTACTGTAATAACAACACACACACACACACCTACAAAGCTCATGAGTTGTCACGTCAAATATCATGTAGTATTCAAAATAATTCACAAGTGAACAATGTCTACATCCGAGCAGTAATACCTTTCCCATTACAGATTTATTATTTCTACTGGTGTCTCCTGCTGCTGTGTGTAAAGTGAATGTCAACTTTAAGAGGCCTTACAAGTTGATCATCACTACAAGAGCCGACCATACCACTGTAGCTGGTGAGAGACCATGTGTTCTTACAGTACATTGTAATTTTATATTTCAACAACTAAATCACTTCATACACTGGACAAAAACTATTAAATTTTAAAAGGGACACATGTCTACATGTACCTGTGGGTGACAATTATCTAAGTCACATTTAGCATCGCTCATGTGATCAAATATCTTACAGGGCAAAGCAATTTAATAAAAGTGTTGATAACGACATACAATACGCCTGCCATGTAAACATGTATTTGGAAAGTGATGTTACAGCCTAGCAACTGAAATTCTATCTTCATTACCAGTAACCCTGACCTTTATCCTAAAATCAACACTTCTCCCCTTGTCCAAGAGTAACCTCCCTATCTCAGTTGGAGTGCAGGATTGCATGTTCTCCTTTGTGCACTAACCCTATGGCATTTATCTATAAATAAGTACACTATCTGATATGCTTATCAACTATGGAAATTTTTTTACTGCATTAGCATCCTGTCATGGGGGTAGGATAACCCACCATCTGCTGAAAACTAAGAATAAAAAGTCAGCACTTACTCAGCCACCCCGGATCAGAACATGATAAGGCTGTACGTGTCAGCATCATCTTCATCAATGTTCTACAGCTATTTTCCACACTTATGTGGGTTAGCAGCGATTACCTGATGGTAGCTATCCATACTACACAGTCTCTTACAGATTCTCTCATCAGGTTCATAACTCTAATATAATTTCTTACAACCTTGCAAGATGCAGATAATAGGAAATACAGCAATCAGGAGACAAGAAAGTAAAAGGTCTCCTCAGTTTGAATAGACAAAGTAGGAAGTGAAACACTGACACACAAAAAAAAATATGATGGGCACCATTCAGTTCCAGATGGCATGAGGGAGAGGGGAAGACTAAGAAGATAAAGGAAGGATAAGGTGAAGGATGCACTAACAGTTCTGAGTGAGGAATAGTCAAGAAGGAAACAGCTATGTTCATGAAAGAGTGAAGAATAATTTCGAGGGCAGGACGTGCTGCTGGTGAGTGACACTGGCTTATCTGCAGCTACAGCGGTAAAGTAGATTTGGGGCCATGTTGTGGAGAGGAAGTACCAAAGCAGAACACAGCTTTTATTAAAGAATGAGTGAATAAATGGACAATGTGTGTGGATGTGTGTTCTCAATTCCAGCCACTATACCATTATGTTGGAAAAGGCTTCAAAATATATATATTTATACAGAAGTGTAAACTGAACATACAAAGTCTAACCGGTTCTTAAACACCTCAAGATCCCACAAACAGAAGATATAAGATGCGAAAGATACAACAAAGCTCAAAGTGTTATGGTAATTAATAAAAAAATTCTTGATCAATGTTCAATAATATGTTTGGTATGACATTAAAATCTGTCCTCCTCAATGCCTCCTGTACAAAAATCATCAATTCAAGAACAAATAATAAAATCCTAGACATTAGTATGGCATTCAAGACTTTATATAGACCCATCATCCCTCCTCTATTCTCTTGAACCAATCAAAGCAAAAACTATAATACACTAAACAAAAAGATGATGTGAGACATAATTCAAAAGCAAATAGATCAAATGATGGAACCAACACATAAAAGTTATGTGAAAAGTCGTGTAAACTAGATGGATATTTTGGGGCTTTGGTGTACACGAAGAACATCACTGCCGCAATATACATCTCTTATAGGAATTATAGTGAATAAGTGACAGCACATGAAGAGCAAGTCTGTGTTTACTTTTGTTTCTGGCCACCCTTTATGATAATGGGTTAAAGCTTACACACACACAGAGAGAGAGAGAGAGAGAGAGAGAGAGAGAGAGAGAGAGAGAGAGAGAGAGAGAGAGAGAGAGAGAGAGAGAGAGAGAGAGAGAGAGAGAGAGAGAGAGAGAGAGAGAGGGGTGGGGGGGGACATTACAACACTATACTATATAGCACTGTATCTAGTAAACTCTGAAAAAAGAAAATCTGGTTACATCTGATGAGTATGTTCAAAATTTGGCAACACATCTGGATACTCGAGCTTCCTTCTCTGGACTACTGTATCTCCCTCTGGCTCAACAACTGAGTGATCCCTGGGCTCTGATTATAAATGAATTGATCTGTCTGAAATTAGTACACCTCTCTACACTGCCTACATAGATTCAACCAGACTGGAACAGACGTGCAGAGTTTGTTAGTGAATCCAGTACCTCTGCCTCTGAAAACAGTAACTTTTTAGTCCAATTTTTATGTGTGCATTGGTTTTCTAAGCTGTCTAATATTTGTCTTAAAGTGTAGAAATTATCCTGAAATGGAGAAAGGTAAACCCTCAAGCCTCAAAGGTCTTGCTGATTTTACAGTAAATAAAGCAAAGAGCTCCCTCAAATTTTGTGAGACAGCCCCTACACATATACTGCGGCCCAGAACACAAAAGGTGCCTGCAAAATATCGATATAATGCAAGCGTCAATTTCCGATTCAATCTAGTCTTGTCCGGCCTTCATGACCTTGGGAGCTGAGACTGCTCTGGACTTACAAGTTATGGTGTACAGTAGTGTAGTTGGCACAATATGGTAACTTAAATGAGCATCACTGATGGAAGATTAAACACCACTGAGGTCTTAAACACCTGTTATAAATTCATGAAAACTCTGCTTTAAAATGAAGTATCTCATATAAATCAGGAATTATTATGTTGTTAAAAATATTTTTTAGATGCATATAAAGCTGCCAATAAGTCAGATACAACTTGGAGGAACTCGATAGACCCTGACCTAGATACAGAAAAGCAGAATTAATTGGCAATTTCACAACCCCTTTTCACAACTTGCCTTGTACATAGATAAAGAATATTTAAAATTTCTGGCAACAATACATTTTGACACAATGTATTTATGTACTTGTAGCATAAAGTATGGAAGAAGTAAAATTTAATCTACTCTTATCAAAGTAACAGCAGTACTGTATCTATAAAAAATATCTAAATATACTTTGTTACACATTTCATGTCAATCTATTACAAAGTATAATGTTATGTTATGTGTTGTAATGGAAAATATCTCTTTCTTTACACAGACACCATTCAAAATTTACATATCAGCAAAATTATTACTACATCCACTGTTTATCTGATGTAGGGAGGGACATGGTAACCAGGCTAAGTATAACACCACCTGCTGCATATTACAGATAATTCCTTTTCTTTAAAACATATTCATCAGTAAATCTCACCTTCAATTACAGTATGATAACATATAACAATGCTTACTACTCTACATTATCTAACCACCAATGTTCACCTTAATCACAAATCTAACAAGTCTTGACACTACTGAAAATGAGTAATTAAAAATTGAACACCTAACTGCTACAGTTTTACAAGACAATAGTGTTTATGCTGTGACATAAACAACAAACCGAAGTGTTAGAGCTTCCAATGTGGGATCTTATTTGTTACCTCGTGTCTGTGAACCCGTGTAATGCGACGAGGTTGACGGTGAGGCCGCTGCGTGACCAATATTATGATTGTGCATGACTGTCAGGTGAGGTGTGCTGTTACCATTGATGTCTCCATTGTTGTTGATGTTGTGGGTGTTAGTGAGGAGCGGGGAGAGCAGGGAGAGAGGCAAACCGTCACTCACGCCCCCGACGGTAAGGTCGTCACGCGAGGAGTATGGAGGAGGTGGTGCTCCAACAACCTTGAGAAAAATTCACACAAACTATTAATACTACTACAAAACTTCCTGAGGCCATCCTACCTTGTCATTGCTCTTTGAAAACTTGATTTGGAAGAATAATATCCCAGTGTACTTTTATACACTAGAATGACTCAGTCAACCAACTTTACTTACCTAAGGCTATAATGAAGTGGATAAAATAATGAAATTGTTCTTAAAATACTAATATGAATTTCCTTTGAATAACCTTAATTCACACTTTAACTGTGGAAAATGGTTTACCCCACCACTCAAAAATGCAACAATGAATCAAATTTATTGTTTTCCAATTCTCTAACTCTTCTTCTTGATCCATACGTAATTCTTTTATCTTTCTCTGCTTCTTCTTTTTAACGTTCTCTCTCGGATACATCTACTCAGGTAAACCCTCACCCCTTCCTTATAAAGTAGACTGGTGTTGAGTAAATTACCTCACCACTCTGACCTTCGTGTGATGGCCACCACAACAAGCACCAGACCATTCACATTTACAGGGGAATGATTATTGACCATAAAACCCGTGATAAATTGTGTTAACAACAGATCTCTAAGACAAAGATGTTAATTAAAATTCACAGCTGAGTATTACATAATCCTACATACAAGTAGCTGACCCACATCTCTCTAATTACCTGTCTTTGTTTCCTAAATTTGTCACAGCAATAAAGTTTGTGTTTTCATCAGCATTATACTCCATTTATGAACAAAATATATCAAAACCACTAACACTATCAATAGTCATTGATGATGTGCATTAATTATCAACTTAAGTACTGATGTGTTTGTATAATCAAGGCAAATTAACTGAATCTCAAGGATAACAAATAAACATTACAATGCGACAACACTTCATGTGGGTTAACTTGCCTGATGGTACGAGGGAGGTGGACCTGTAGGGCCATTAGGAAGCTGGGAGTAATGTGGAGGCTGAGAACTTGAGGGAGGACACAAGACGACTCCACCACTAAACGGTCGCTGTTGACGCGTACACTGGTGGCGCTGTTCACGCAAAATTTCCGGAGCTAATAAATCGGAACGTAATCCAGGGATTATTCTGGAGTACAGGTTATCCGCTGACCTCAGCTGATACTGATCTGTGGTTGACGGAGGGGTGATAGAGGAGCTCAGGCCAAATGGACGGAGAGTTGCAGATCGTAGTCGATTTAGGTGATAGTGAGCACGAGAGGAGGTACCGTTTGAGCGCCACAGGTGGTATCGCACTCCAACAATAATGGCTACTGTTACTAAATTTGCGACTGCCACAATACATCCTGGAAGAAATATAGAGAGAATATTTATAAACACAGGCACCGCCTTTAGGTTAAGACACAACGGAATAAGGAAAGAAGTGTAGCAGAAATTCTGTGCTACTTGATGACAGCCCATGTTTGCCCTAACTAGACGATGATTCTGCCCACCACTTATCTTTATCTGCAATCTATAAAAGTTCCGAACACTAATGAACTGAGGATGACTATTCAGAGAAAAAAGCATCATCTATGGTTGCCATGGGACTCCAAACCACCTAAAACACACCCATTTATGTTAAGCTGATACAGTAACTGCAACTGGAAGCTTACTAGAAAGTACAATAATAACACACCAAAATCAGAGTTATCTTACCCATAACAAGCGTTGAATCTGGTTGGTTGTTCCACTGTTGGTGAAGGCTGGGTTTTGCCTCCAAGTAATAAAGGTCCTGATCAAGGAGAGCTGCAAAACAAATATAAGTACAGAATATGTTTGAGGCAACAGTAGTGAGAAAAGCTTACTTGTGTGCTGCAAACTAACACTAAACATATCCAATTTTCAGATTAACTTTGTACTATAATGCATATAGAGGATAATGAGTAAGGAAATGTGGGTATAAAGATAATAAGTATGAGTATAAAGAAAATAGAAATTCACCCTTAAATTATTTCCCCAATTGAAATCTTTGGCTATATACAATATCTTGACTGTAAAACAAAGGTGCATACTGTATCCATACAATAAAAACAAAGACTCAACTCTATAATTACAGCACAAAAAAAAAAATTTATCATTACTGTACAGCAAATAAAAAACATTAAACAAGACTATTTACAGAAGACACTCTTCATGTACATTGCAAGGGGCCTAAAGTTGAAAATGAACTCACACAAACACATACAGTATGAACACACACACACACATGCACAAACACTCTTCATTTGCTGTCAGCTATTACCTCTTACAGCTGAAACAAATGAGCTATGGTGTCCACTTTCACAACAAAGCCCCAAACATCTATACCTGGTTTCTGAAATAGTTGTGTGGTAAAAGTTTGTTACCAGGGCACCCCGTAAGGTATTTTTCTCTTTATAATTTATCTAAAATATAATAACCTTAGATTCTTTTGTCATACCTTATGACTATGAAGCTTGTCACTCATGAATTTTGCCACTTTCTATCAAACAATTGTATCATCTCTCCCAAACAGAAACGTAATACATTATACCAACTTTACTAGGAGGAGGAGAATATAAATAATAATACAGTTCAATAATAACAAACACAACAGCAGTAGCAAAAATAATAATCATAATAATACAGTAAGCCTTCGATAACTCGGCACATATGGCGCTCTGGCCTTGTCGAGTTATCCCAAATTCCAACTTATTGAGGCACTTTCCCCCCTCCTACAAAAATACAACACTAAAAAATTATCGATCGATAAATGTGTACATGTAATTACTAAATGTAAAAAAGTAACACTTACCAGCACTGCAGGTGAAGAATGGAGCATCATAGTAGGTGAGACAGAGGTATGGTAGGTGACAGAGGCATGGTAGGTGACACAGAGGCATGGTAGGTGACACAGAGGCATGGTAAGTGACACAGAGGCATGGTAGGTGACACAGGTGGCCAGATATACTGAGATTTTCCCAGATAATTTTATATATCTCTGCATTTCCCGAGTTATACTATAATACATTCCGTGAATATGTCTGTGCTGAGTTATAAGAAATTTTGAGTTATCAAATGCCAAGTTATCGAGGGTTTACTGTAATAGCAATAATAATAAAAAATAAATAAATACAAATAAAGAAAGAACATTTAATACCTACCAGGGTGGACCAGCTGCCTGCAACACTGTATTGTGGCCTCTATGGTACAGTTTGGAGGAGACTGATCACGTTCTTGGCAGCATATATTACGAGCCAGGCAACGTCCGTCATTGCAAGCCAGCTTATTTGAACAGGCATCTGCACCTAAGGAATACAAGAAATTTAGAATGAAGAGGATGTAGATAAATGAGTGAAAACTGAATAATAGGCTTAATGGCTTCACTTTTATTTCCACTGCTCTTGTTTCTGATATGTGCATGGGATGTTGTTGTCATTTATATCTTCACATCTGTATTGTATGCTGAAGGTTTAGGGGTACTGTACTGTATGGTCTAATTTGTGCTGGTATCTTGCATATTTTTCCCTTAACCTCATCCTAAAGACTTGCCCTTAAACTTATTCAAATCACCAAGACTTGCCCATCAACCTCCACCTAATAACTAAGACTTACCCCTCAACCTCCACCTAATAACTAAGACTTGCCCCTCAACCTCCACCTAATCACTAAGACTTGCCCCCAGAGCCAACTCTAGGTGAGACATGATTTATGCCCCCTCCCCCATTATCTCATGGGAAAACATCCCCATCCTGCCCCTCCCAGTCCCATCCTCAAAAGGAAAGCAAATCAGTACCAACAATTTGTTGTTGCTGCTATTTATTATTACTTCAGTAATTTATATATCATTAATATTTCTTAAATCTAGGATCAAGAATTTCTGCTTCCTGGCTTTCTTTGAAGCAAATTGTCTATAATGTTATTCCTATGACACTTGTTTCCCAACAGCATTATTTATGCTAATGACAGTAAGCCCAGTAAGCCTATCATGAGCCATCTTAGACCTTAAGTATGTTTTGATAAGCTTAAGCTTTGAGAAGCTCCTCTCTGCTGAAGCTACAGTTACAGGCAGAGTGACTGCTATCCTCAGAGCTCTCCACTTGTTTGGATAAAGCTCTTTAATCTACTTTTCACATTTATATTTAAGAAGTTCCAATGCTGTCATTTTATCAGAGGGTAAGTCTGGTAGATTTCTCATCTCAAAGGCCAGTTCTTTTCCATCAATATTTGACTCTCCACCATAGCTCAGGGTGTCACTCACCTCCTGACATTGTGTTGCGAGTGAATCAATGGACAGTTCTTTGAAGTGAAAGAGACCTCCAAATTTGTCTCAAACCTCTCCCAGGCTCTGGAATCTTTCATTGAGTGATGTGATGGCAGAGTCTACCACCATATTGAAATTGGCTCACCTGGAGCTTCATATCCAAAGTGTATCTTTGCCATTCCAAGTCTCTTTTCCTTTAACACAGCCTCCACATTCATTTCCTTGCACATGTCCTTAGCTGATGCTTGTGCTGAGACAAATCCATTCTCACGGTAGCTCACCAGGGAGGCTTTAGTGTGCTTGAGTAAGCTCATAGCCAAATCAAGCTGCATGGTTGTAGACTGCATGAGTTTGCTCACTTGTTGTATTTGTTGCGGAATGTCATACCATACCATGGTGCACATAAAAAAATGGTAAGACTCAACTTCCTCTGCCAGTGACTGGGCCTCTGTCCTTGTGACAGGGTTTGTGAATTTGTTCCTCTTATCCAGCAGGACCTCCCTTACTTGTTTAGTTTGACAATGGACAGCCTCTATAGCTTTGATATGGCTTTCCCACCTTGTATCTGACCATGATTTCAGGGAGATGTCTACCCTGTTCTTCAGTATTGCCCATTGTTGTGTTGCAGCTGAAAACATAGTACTATAACAAATATGTCAGGAAATAAATTATAACAACAGAACAAGAATTAATAATGTTATTGTACTCGACATAGAAATATTAAGAAATCAGTAATAATTAATTTATTGTAATGCTTTTTAAGGTTCAAATTTTTATTATAGGAGTTCCTAACTCGGCAGATACCTGTAACTTGAAAAATTCACACTCAGCCAGCCTCAGAGATTTTTAACTAAATTTTTGAAGGAGGCATCAGGGGGTCCCTTATAAGCTGCGGGGCAGCCTAGTCCGTCTATGCCTCAAGCCGGGCCTGCTTGCCCCTCAACCTCCTCCTAATCACTAAGATTTGTGAGTGTCTTAACTGAGATATAAGAGTGTCTTAACTGAGATATAAGAGTGTCTTAACCGAGATATAAGAGTGTCTTAACCGAGATATAAGAGTGTCTTAACCGAGATATAAGAGTGTCTTAACCGAGATATAAGAGTGTCTTAACCGAGATATAAGAGTGTCTTAACCGAGATATAAGAGTGTCTTAACCGAGATATAAGAGTGTCTTAACTGAGATATAAGAGTGTCTCCTGTATTCCAAAAATGTGAGAGAAGCAGCTGACAAAGAATTTCTCCTGTAGGTGAGCAGAGCAAGGGAGAGAACCGCATTTATACGAGCGGCATCGAATTGCAGGAACAATGAAAATACATCAGAATCACAATGCATGAATAAATTTCTGTATAAAATCCGCCTGCTTTTTATGGTAGATGACACACACATGTAATGTGATTGGAAGAAAAACTTAATTAGAGCATCAACGGTAAGAAAATAGAGCCAGAAAAGATATTACGCCACATTGACAATAAATAAGACTCTTATCACTGTGGAACTGAACACTAACTTGAGACCAGACTGCTTGAATGACCAACTGGTATTTTCCCTCGAGTGTATCAAGAGGCGGGTTCTGACACGCTCATAAGCATGGACACATATCACCAGGGATGCCGGGCTAATACAGTACATGCAGCTGTATCCTTCACATCAACAAGGTGAGTTGAATTAAAGAAACTTCATTAATAGAGAGTGCAGGAGAGTGTATCAATTGTCTACTCACCACACTGCTCCCTCGTCTCGTCAGAGCCATCAAGGCAGTCAGGGCGGCCATCACACTTGTAACGGGTTGGGATACAGCGTCCGTCTGCACAGTTGAATGCATCAGAGGAGCAATGGGACACCTGACCACCTGCAATTATTTGAACTCACATGATGTCCTTGTTAACCCTTTTATAAGAATATGTGTCAAGGTTAATTTAAGGCAATAGTTTTCCAGTACTGTACTGTGTATGTACAACCATCAGAGACATTTTGGGAAACAGGTCAAAATGGGAAATATAAAAGAAAGGGAAGGAATACACATGAATACATAATAATTAATTTACTATAAGTAGACCACCAGGCATTCCTGAAAAAATTGCCCTATAAACATTTTTATGGCATTTCTGTTAAAAGCAAACATCCAGCTAAATCCATCACTTACAGCATAAGAATAAAAATGTGGGTGAATGCCACCCTTGAATTTTGACTTGCTCATTTTTAAGGTCAAATGTTTCATAATTGTTCAAAATCATATTTTTTCATATTTATCACTTACTAACATCTACTTCAAGATATGTCCCAAAGGCGATGTTGTCTGTTATTCCCAAACATAATTGTGACTTTACAAACAGTATATACAGTATGCATGAAAAATGTAATTGCAACCTTTTTTCTCAAAATCAACGGAGTAAAATGAGTCGACACCTCCATAGAAGAGGCCATTCTCAATAATTTTGCCAGGAATAGCAATGTCTACATTCTAGACAATGTTGCCTTGAAGCGAATGGTCCACCTTCCATATTCACAATGGGAGGACTGCACATCAACTTCAACTTACTGAAAGTCATTGGGCAACACATGGAGAATGTTGGTCTCGATAATTTGTAGACTGAATCTGGTGTGTATGTTACACATACCACTGAGACCATGATGGATGGCAAAGCATACTATCGAGCAATACAGGGTCACAGGCAGGGTTGTTATAATTTAAATCACATGATTTAAATCGATTTAAATCAGAGTAAAAAAATCATGATTTAAATCAAAATGATTTTTTTTACTAATAACTGTTTTCTCTTTTTATTCTACATGATTGAAAAGTATATGCAATGCAGCAGGCTAATACAGGATGTACCTCTCTAGTCCGGCATTCTGTGGTTTGGAACGATTTTAGTTTGTCCAATAGGTAGATAGGTAGCTTTTTATTTTTTTTTTTGCTTATCTGAATTATTATTTTTACAGGAGTATTAAATTTTTGCCCCTCAGGCCCCAATGTGGGTCAGTGACCTATGCCCGGGTGGGCTAATCCCCGTAAAAAAACAACAACAACAACAACAAAGCCGCGGGAAATTAAGGTTTGTTTACATCCGGCAGTTCGGCTGCTCTCTCTCTCTGCTTGTCTATACAGAGTACAACATTTAACCCTTTAATATATATGAGCAGTAAATAAGTGTTGCTTTCATATTCTTATGTAGAGTAATGACGATATGTTTTCACATGTGCGCACTTACATACGCGCAGTCTCACTTTTTTTTTACCATTAATGGTTAGCAACTTATATTGTTCCATTTATTAACACTAAATAACATTACAGGTACTTCAAACAACCATATTAATTTTTTTACATTAATTTTACTACAGCTACAATCAGGGTCTTATTTTCTTCAGTTATATATGTAGAACCAATCAGTCACTGGTTTTGTAATCAACGAAAACAATGCTGTCTCATTTCCTTGTGTGTTTTAATATTCTACGTATTATTAATGAATTGTATTGCTCATTTTGCACACACAAACATTAATTCAATCAAAAAGACATTCAGTAATAAATAATAATGAATCTTTTGTACATAAGAGAAATGACGCTGTTTACATGATTGTGCACGTCGTCTGAACGTTGGTGGGCCGTTCAAACCAGTCGAAATTCGAGTTTCCGCCGTAAAAATTTTTAAATGTGTTTTTTTTGTGTGTTCAAATAGAAAACGTAGAATTAAAAACTGGCGAAATTTGAGAAGCTACTGTACGACATTTAACCCTTCAATATGTCTTCAAAGAGACCATGAAGCAGAGAAAGTGGTGCTAGTGCTTCCAGGCATAAGCACAAGTCACTATCTATCCAGGAAAAGGGTGAATTTCCATGGTCCGGCACCAGTCAGGTCCCGAGGTTGCCGGACTAGCGAGGCACAACCTGTAACATTATTTGGATTTACATAATTATGTACTGTACTATAGTCTGTTCTCTCCAGTTTTGCGAAACTTTGATCATATCATAAGGTCTCATTATTAATGTATATATTTACATGAAATATATTGTCAACCAAGATAATAAATACTATTGAAATTCAGAAGAACTGTAGTATTCTCTTCTCCCGGCATTATATATCAGTCAATAAGGAGCAAGGGGATGTAAATTTTTGCAAAGCTAGAGTGAACAGGCTGTAGGCATTAGGCTATACATATTCAGATATTCTATTTTTATCACTTAGTATGTTCATTTTAACAGCGGAGAATCGTATTTATCTTGTTGACTCTATAGACACAGAATCAAGACACACAGCTGAATATCTGTTGAAATTAGCTGAATGTGCTACAAAAAAGTGTGAAGACAAATTTGGATGCACAGTAAGAAGCTGTGTAACAGATAATGCTGCTAATATGGCAAAAATGAGAAGTGAATTCGGACAAGATTAATCCATTATAACATATGGTTGCTCTGCACACATGTTAAATTTGCTTTCACAAGACCTGCAAATCAAGAACATTAAGGAGCACATTACTGAAATCATTAAGTACTTCAGAAATCATCACATCCCAGGATCTTTCTATAGAAGAGCAGGAGGAACAATGCTAGTAATGCCATCAAACACATGATGGAACACAGTGACAGATTCTATTGAATCTTATTTAAAGAACTGGGAAACCCTTGTCAAAGTGTGCAAAGAAAATAGTGAAGACATTGATAAGAAAATTGAAAGAAAAGTTAATAATAAGGCATTAAAAAGAACTGCAGAAGACTATTTAGAGAGACTTAAGCCTATTGCTGTGGCATTGGACTGTGTCCAGAGAGAACATACCCTATTAAGTGATGCTGTAGAAATCTGGGTAAAACTGAAAACTGATATTAAGGAGTATTTAACAGATAAGAAGGATATGGATAATTTTGAAAAAAGAATCAAAGTAGCATTGACACCTGCCCATTTTCTAGCTAATGTGATAGATCCAAGGTATGAGGGCAGACATCAGACTCCTGAGCAGCGAGACATTGCAGAACAGTATGTGTGCGAGTCTCTTCCACATTTCCTTTCAACATTAATGTCCTTTCATGGAAGAAGTGCACCATTTAAAGAGGTCTATTTTGGTAAAGATGTTGTAAAATCTCTCTCACCCCTTGCTTGGTGGCAGTATTTTGCCAATGATATGACAGAAAATGTAATGGATGTTCCTAGGCAATTATTTACAGCTGTTGCATCATCAGCAGGGGTTGAGAGAATTTTTTCCACATATGGATTTGTACACTCAAAGGTAAGAAATCGCCTAGGACAGGAAAAGGCATCTAAGCTTGTCACAGTACAAAAGCATTTCAATGTTCAACTAAGCTTATTTAAATGTTTTGAACTATTTTTGTTGTTTACAGAATGAGAATATTGTGTTGACTTGAAGTTATTACCGGTAATTCTTAATACACTATAAACCTACAAATGTAAGAAAATAAACTTGTTACCAGTATTACTTTTTTTTACAAAATGAGAATATTATTCTGTTGGCTTGAAGAAATTAAGTTATTAATTTTTGAAACATTGTAATCCTATAAGAGCATTTATGTTAAATTTCATTATTACGTTTGGCTTTGTACACTCAAATGTAAGATATGTTACCAGTTTTCTTTTATTTTACAAAAAGAATATTATTGTGTTAAATTCCATTGGTACATCTACTGCATAAATATCTTTATGCCAATTTTCTGTTTATTATCCTGAATAAGCTTTGGTTGAAAAATACTGTTTTTATGGCTTAAAAATACTATTTTAATGCAATTAGTAAAAAATAAAAAAATCCGATTTAAATCAAATAAATTGATTTTTTTATTTAATTTTTTTTTAAATCATGATTTTTTCCAACCCTGGTCACAGGTTGACCTATGATGCTCTTTGGCCTCTACTGTGGCCAATGTTTGAGTTGTGACTGACAGCAAATGGTCAAGCAGGTGATGCCAAAGTCAAGGAACTTGCCCGACTGGTGACCCAGCAGTTTAGACAGAAAGACGGCTCAGATAGGGTCGATCTCAATACAGTAGTGGACAAGTTGGCAGAGGGTCTTGGTGATGATCAACTCCAAGACCTCATGGTTGACATACTGTACATGAAGATGGAGGAGATCTTGCTGGACTTCATTAGAGCAGAGAGGGATGGTAACTGAAACCTGCATCTGGAAACATTTGCTACAATACTTCAGTGGCTCACAATAAATGACCACACAAACTACCTAGCCGACATGAAGAGGTTAAGAGAAGACAGCACCAGAAGTTCATGGAAGGAAACTTTACGGTGATGAAAAATCAGTGGCTTTTCAACTAGGTTCCAACTGATCAAGCCATAGAATGGATGAATAAAACATGCAAGATGCACTATGGAAATACAGTACTGGCATCACAAGAAATGACCAGGCCAGGGACAAGTTTTGCATTTCATGGTAATAAAAGTGTTCACACATCTCGTAGGACACAAGGAGTCTGTTTGACCTGGAAAATGATGAGGAAGATGCCACATTTGTTTCTTCAGATAATCTTCCTTCCTGGATAAAACATGATACTGATAATGTCAAGAAGCTGGTGACTCAGTTAATCAGTTTTAATGTGTTCAAGACAAATGCACTCCTGGTTTGTGATGCAACAGAAGACATAGATGAATCAGAAAGGACAGTTAAGAGTGCCCTCACTTAAGCTCTGGGAAAGCCTCCTGGTGACTAAGCTGTGGTCTTCGAGCATTCAGTGACAAGACAATATGGAAACACACAATGAGGTTGGACATTGTGTTCGACCACTACACTGGAATTCACTCTACAAAGGCAGCTATAAGAACCAAGAGACTGGGGTAGAAGAAGCCCATACGGAAGCTCATTCATGGACTGCACATTCCAATGTCACAGGTCTGGAGCTAGTTTGTTGCACTGGATGAAAATAAGGCTAGCCTTGCATGCTTTCTCTCAGAAGCCCTCATGAAAGGTGCCAAAGAGCTACTGCACCAATACAAGTTGGTGGTGGGTGGCAGCTTCACTGACGTGAAAGATGCAGTCAGTGGAGTTGGCCATGATGGGTCCCTTGCACACGTTGAACAATTCGTGTGTCATCTGTATGATACTGCAGACCAATACACCATCGATAATGCTTTCCTCCATCTATTTTCTAGAGGCGAGAAGGGTCTTAAAATGTTGCTCCAACGAGAGATGCCCTGGAGCTTCACCTAGCTTGTGCCAACTACCAGGCCAAGATATGGCTGCAGGCAGAACAGGATGACAGCAAAACCCCTCTCCAACTGACACACCAGGCTGGAAATTTACATCAGTTCACCTCCAAGTAGTCTGGACCCGGCTACCACCTCTTACAGATGCATGCTCACAACTTGTTACTTGTGGCTGCAATTCCAAGTGTAGGGCAACTCGCTGCGCCTGCTGCACGTGGGACCTCAAGAACATCCCTGTCTGCGGCTGTGATGCCACTGAATGCTGCAATTCAGCAGGTTGGTGAACATTTAGAACATGTTTGAACATTTACAAAATGTATACCAGCATTTCAACCAAATGTATTGTAAGGGGGTTTATATTCCAGTTTAATGATTGTTGGTACAGTATTGTTCAGTGTTGGGTTTGTTCCCTGTATCTGAAGCAGGTGTTGCTCATGGGTAGCTCGAACGGAGTCATAGTGCGGGCTGTAACCGTATGGCTGGTCACTTGGCTCCCTTTCTTTGACCCAGTTGGTCATCTGCTACTTCATTTTTATTCATGGTCACATTGGTGTGAACTGCTGCACTCCTAGTGTTGTATGTCAGCACGCCAGCTAGGACACTGTCAGCCCTAGCCTCTGTGCTGTTCCTCCCAGGTCCATTACCAAGTACCTGTGCCGGTTAGGAGGATACATGCACGCCTGTGAAGTTGTAGAGAAGACGCCAATTTACTACCTGTGCCGTGTGTATATACAAGACCCAACGCTTGACATCCAGTGTCTACACTCCCGACTTTTGTCCCGACCGGCAGTCCGGCACTTCCTTACCACATATGTTTATGTTACTCTGTACAGTACAGTCTTCAAGCCCATTATCAGTGTAAACACTGTAGACCTCTTTTGCTACATATATCTATAATCTTGTTCAATATCCTTGGTGAAAGTGGAAGTGTTCCACCTGACAGTAATCTTTAAAAGAACCAGGCGGCGTTAACATCTAAACCCTCGACACGTATCTCACCCAGAGACAATGTTCTCCGTACACTATGTTCTATGCTGTAATAAACATCTGAATGCACTACAACTGGTTTTCACAAAAGCTATGGTTGAGTACAGTACTTGTGAATTCACCTAATAGTGACAAAATACATATTTTGGAAATTTTTGGTTAATGAGACCTTGAAAAGAACCTCTAAGTTCAAAATCCAGGGTGGCATCCACCCACATACTATTCTCCATCACATAAACAATTGATCCAGCATGGATGCAGACTTTTAACAGAAAATTATGGCAAATTTATTTTTTGTGTACTTGACTGGTCTGCTTTATAGAAGGGTTATATTCTGTTTAACATCAATAATAATTACTCCAGATACATCAGGATAGAAAAGAAGAGGGACAACACAAATCATATTTTATTTCATCTAGTACTCCCTTTGCTCCAAGCCAATCACAGGAAGCTGCTAAGGTTTTGTTAGAGGTTGGCACACATCAATGATTAATATGTGCTTTATATGAGTGACTTTGACTGTGATGACTGAAAAAAAAGAAAAAAAAGAAAAGAAAAGAAAGTGGACCAAATGAATATAGTGTACAGTACAGTATGCCCTGACAATTTGCAGACCTCGATTATTCGCGGAAGACACCCTAGATGTACCCAAGAATTTTTAAGAGTAGTTTTAAAGTTGCTGGCATTTTCGCGGCTGAGACAGGGAGCCATTCATTCTAGAGACAATAATTTTTTTTATCTGTATTGTATATGTGTATGTTTTGTGTGTGTAGTCACACACATAAAACACATACAAATAAATAATAATGGAAAAATCCTCTCACAAATAATCAGAAACAAGAAAACAAAATGTAATAAAAGTATTAGTCTACCCTCAAGTCAACTCCGTGCTCTCTAATAATTTTAATAACAAAGCACAGTGTTAACTTGAGGGTAGATTCTTACATTTTTAATTCATTTTTGTTATCTTGTTTCTGATTATTTGTGAGAGAAATTTTCCCATTAATATTTATTTGTATGCGTCTGTGTGTATATGTACGTATATATATATATATATATATATATACAGTATATATATATATATATATATATATATATATATATATATATATATATATATATATATACACACAAAATACAGGTAAAATAAAAAATCGTCCTAAGGACAAAAAAATAAAAAGAATATACATTTCTTTGAGCATGAGTAAAAATGCACCCCCCCCCCGGTCAGCAAATGTTATTCGCAGATTTGGCTATTCACAGCCATTTTGAGAGCATAACTCCCACAAATTTGAAGGGCATGCTGTACAGCTCCTACCCGACTTACAACTTGCCTCAGCCGTAAGAAAATTTGGTCAAATTACGTATTTTCGAGTCCCAACGTCAGTGTACTGACAAAATTTTCGTTTGTAATTCACTTTAAAATGGCTGGCATGCTTAAAAGTGCCGAGAAGAAAAAGAGACACCCATTTTAGATTTTCTATGTATTATTTAAGCATTTTCGACTTGCGACCTGAAGTTGAGTCGCAAACCCCGTCGTAAGTCGGGGAGGAGCTGTATTCAAAAGTTGATCAATTTTAACTCTAAATTCTATTTACTGTACCATTTTTATCAAAACTCAAGACTTTCAATGACAGGTGAATATGTTATGGTCAATCAGTCTGCGTGTAAGGTTAGAAACAGCCTGGAGGATGTGGGAGGGTACTGTACTGTACAATGTCTCGAGAGAAGTGCAGTACTCACGCGGGAGGATGACGACGTACACTACTGTCTTTACCGGTGAGTCAAGTTCTGCTTCAACATTGCATGTGTAGTTTCCTCCATCTGTCTCTTGCAGGTCATTAACAGTCAGTGTTGCTATCCTGGTACCTTCGTCCATTTTAACTCTCTCCTGCCTGTGCACCATACAAACAAAAAACATTGAAACAAGTGAGATACCATGACTAAGTGCTCCCAACAGACCCTACCACTGCTCATGAAGTGTGTACTGTACAATATAGTCTCGATTTACGCAGATTTGGTTTACGCGGCACCTTGCCAGACCGACAATTTTTATTTACACGGTTCATTATGCGGGAAGCGTAAGAGAGAGCAAATATTTTATCTTTTGTGCCAAATATATGATGTTTATATTCAAATTATTCGCAGTCTTGCAAGGAATCCAGCACTGTCAATTATAGTATCCTAAACATAGTCTGAGGTATTATTTATTACTAAACATAAAAACTTAGTTTTTTCTCCCAAACATTTCTCAGGGAGGGAGCACCCAGCGAGCGTGGAAAGGGGGGGGGGGGGGGGGGGGCAGGAGGTGGGGTATTTTGATTGACAGATAGTGTCTGGGTGAAGTATTATTTGTTTATTTACTGAAGATATTTGTTTTTAGCTCATAAAATTCATAGAAATTACCCGGCCAGAATATAATTTACATTGCTGGAATTCTTATAAGATGGTGATTAATTTAAATATAAACATCCTAAAATTTGCATTTGACATACAAATTTTAAATCTAATTTAAGAATTTTATTAAAAGAGGAAAAATTTTATCTTTTGTGCAAAATATATGACGTTTATATTCAAATTATTCACAGTCTTGCAAGGAATCCAGCAATGTCAATTATCTTATCCTAACTTTAGTCTGAGGTATTATTTATTACTAAACCTGCAAGCCTAGTGTTTTTCCCCAAACATTTCTCTGGCAGGGAGGGAGGGAGGGAGGGAGTCGAGTCCATTATTTGAATGGACATTAACCGGCAACTGTATTTCTCTTAAATATTAATTGTGTGCATACCATCATAAAATTAAGATATTAATTTTACTACAATGTAACTATTGTGTCGGAAAAAGTGTAGTCTGGGGGTCGGCCCAGTCTCTATTTCAATTAATCCCATATGTTCTGTTATTTCGTTTACGAGTTTCTCGTTTTACGCGGACCTCCACAGGTTCAATTGACCGCGTAAATGAAGACTATACTGTACTGTAGTGCTTACCAGTGAGACAAAATATCCATGTGAACTGTCTGGCCTGGAGGGGATGATACAGGACATCCACTTGGTCATCAAGTACAATTAAGTTAAATTATTCCTATAAACTACTGTACTGTACAGTACTTATGTTTCTTTATAAATTTTCCCTTATTATGCTAATATTTGTTGTTCTACCACATGTACTGTAGTTAAGAATATAGTAGAGGAGGTCCCCAGGTTACGTACGTCCGCCTTACAAGCATCAGCCAATATAAATGGCAAGGGGAAAAATATTAATAATTCAACCAAAAACAAATACAGAAATGGAAAAAATTAAACAAATCAAGAGTGAGAAATGATATACAGTGGTCCCTCGGTTAACGAATTACCTTCCATAAGAATCTTCAATTCGGTTAACGAACAAAAATTTGGTTAACGAAATTCTTACGAAAACATGTCAACATCTTTTGGCTCGCTCACCAGCTGGAAGATTAGTCCGCCAATACAGTAATCGGTTCTAGGGCTTATATTCGTTTCCATTGGAGTAAATATCAAGAAGGTTGTGTTATTCAATACTGTACTTTTCCAAGTTTTATATTAAAATTATTAGTCATTTTAACACATATCTAGCATAATTGCAGTACAGGGAACTAGTTTCTGGTGCGCCCATCAGCCACTTCACTCACCCACTAAGGCGTCAGTTTGTGTCTCTGTTCAGTGGAGGAAACTTGTGGGTCTCTTGAACACAGAATATTTTTACGTTTTTACAGTACAATTATTGGTCATTCTGAAATTTATTTAACATATTGACAATATATAGTGCAGTGCAGTGTTGATTTAAAGAAAATAATCTTGAATTACACCTAGTGAACTTAAAATTTTATTGGTGAAATGACAGCATCAAGCATGGGGTGATTTATCTTCCATCCCCACTTCCTTCTCTTCTCCCTTCTCCTCCACCTCCATTTCTAGTTCCCTCGGTTAACGAACACAATTCGTTCCGGAAGGTAGTTCGTTAACCGAAACCATTGTTTCAATGGGATTTTGGGTAATTGGTTTCAGCTCACCAAAAATTACATACAAAGTAAAGAAAAAAAATGCAGTAAAGCACACTTACTTTGAGGTGTGTATGTAGAAGGATCCTGGTTGATGATGATGGGAAAGCATGCCAAAGCATGTTGAAATGTAATTCGTTAACCAAAATTTCGTTAGCCGAGGGACCACTGTATATATATATATATATATTATATACAGTGGTCCCTCGGTTAACGTGAATTACACAAAAGTGCTTGGGAACTTCGTGTTTTCTTCTTTCCTTGTGGTTATCAGCATATACCTGGATCACACGCAACTACAGTGATTTACTTGCATATATATATATATATATATATATATATATATATATATATATATATATATATATATATATATATATATATATATTGTGATATTGTGTGTAAATGAGACAGGGTCTACCATTAGACAATACATTATGCTTCCAATATCTTCCCAGGAGGCAGTACCTCACTGTTTGATACCTTTACATGATGACTATTTTTTACTATCATTTATTGTATTTTGTCATTCTATTTCTTATTTACTCTTAAATTCAGTGATTTTAGATGTAAACAGTATTTTCTCGATTTAACGAACTACTAATTCAAGCCACCCCTTTCCGTTAAATTAAAATTTCTGCTAAATTGAATTTCAGTTATTTTCACTCTATTTAGCAAACTAGTTCACAAAATTGAGCAAGATTCCATTATATCTCGTGCCAAATGCACCACTTGGCATGTGGGGTTTGCTTACATCCACTCAGTTTGTGTCCTGACACCACCATGTGTGTTGTTCACAGCTACCTTTTGGTCTACATCCAGGTCAACTAACTACTGTGCTTTGCCATCATGCCGAAAGTCTCTCAGAAGTCTCAGAAAGGAAGTGGTGTGGGGTAGAAAGTCAAAAGAGTGTGAGTATCAATTGGAAAAAAGTTTGGAAATAATAGAAAAAAGTGAAAACAAACACTGAACCCCTAGTTTAAGGTAAGCCAAGAATAATGGTCTAAAGGTTCTATGTATAGTATATCATGCACCTGAGGTGTCTCTGTAGGTGTGATAGTATCAACGGAATTAATCTCATTTAGTGAAAAATAACAGAAAAATTTCTTCCGCTAAATCGAAAGTTCGTTATATCGGACTCCCTCAAATGAAGAGTATACTGTATAAGCACTTCGACTGATATAGTGGGATTTTAAACACTGTTCTGTAAGGACAGTATGCACATAGGGTATGTGCTTCGACTTAAGAACGTGCATTGGCAAGGAACTCGTACGTAACCCAGGGACTGCCTGTAATGGTAACATAAAACAGCAAAGTAAAGGTACAGTAGCAACTAAGAGTACAAGGGGTCCCCAACTTATGAACGCCTGCTGATACGATCAAGGTTAAACTTTAAATTTACAGTATTTTATTTACCTGACGACTTACCGGGTATTTTTTACTTTCATTTACTGTGTTTTGTCATTCTATCTCTTCCTTTCTCCTAAATTAAGTGATTTTAGGTGCACATAAGGACTTAGTCTATGATATAGCAGGATTTTAAAAATTTTTCTGTAAGTACGGTATGCACATAGCATGTGTTTCAACCTACATACATTTTCAACTTGAACATCCTCAGGAATGGAACCCGTTCGTAACCTGGGGATCCCCTGTATTGTCAAGAAAAGGGTTGTAGTACAGAAAAAGAAAGAAGAAACTCACGCATTTGTGGGAACAATCCAGGACATGCTATACTTTGAGTCATCTTCCTGTTTGTAATTCACGGAGCAGATCAATGTGAGGGTGTCCCCCACATACTTCCTCAGTGGCCACTCATTAGGCTCCACCTTCAACTGTACGCTGGAGCAAGAATCTAGAAAACAAATTTATGATTCAAATAATATTTAAATAAAAGTAAGAACAATAAAAATAAAAGTACTGTAAAGCGATAAATAATAACTCTGCATTTAAAGTCTTGAGCAATAACTTAATGTGTACAGATGACATGAGCCAGAATGATACACTATAGAGGACTCCTATGGATAAATCAACATTAAAATTTTCTTAAGATTTAATACTATACTGCCACTGAAACAACTGTCAGAGATACAATAACAAATTCGGCAAATGGAACAAAAGAAGAGGCAAACAGATGGATGTAAAGTTTACTTGTGGGTACAAAGATAATAAGCCAACAACTGAAGAACACAGAGATAAAGTGATACAGTAAGTCCTTGCTTAACGTCGGGGTTACGTTCCTAAAAATGCGACGTCATACGAAACAACGTTAAGCGGATAAATTTTCCCCATAAGAAATAGATAAAATATGGGAGTTACGTTTGTGAGCCTCCCTCTGCCCCATGAAATACAATACATATACAGAAAATCATTGCCATTTCTAGAGAAAACAGTGCATACATATACAACTACCCAGTGTATTGGTACTCACAGATGGGCAGAGGTGGTAGAGCGAGTGTGTGGTGGGTAGTGAAGCAGAGGAGGTGGAGGGTGGGAGCGGAGGAGGAGGAGGGTGGGAGCGGAGGAGGGTGGGAGTGGAGGAGGAGGAGGAGGGTGGGGAGTCACTGAGACTCTGCGGCTGCCTCCTCCTCCTCCTGCGCTGACTGGAGTTCCTTCACTGCTGCTTAGTCCTCCCCCGTTGATGTTTGCTCTTCTTCCGTTGTTGTTTGCTCCTCCTCGGCTGCCGACTGTTGTGAAGATGAAGATAATGATGCCCCTGCTGCTGCTTTTGCCGTCCCGTGACGAAAAAATGAATCCAGCGTTCACTACTTGGTGCTACTCTTCTTCTCCTTATACATCTCAGTATAACAACCAAGACTGTCATCAATGCTGTGCTGAATCATTGAGCTACATTCTCTGTTTGGGTTGTCATCTACAAGGATATGCATACCTTGCTGGATCACGGTGAACACTTCTGCCATCCTCTTGGTAGTTAGCGTTCGTTAAGGTTCTTCTTCATCGTCTTCATCCTCAACGGGACTGTGTTCTGTTAACAGTTGCAAATCTTCTTTGGTGAGCTCTCCTGTATGGGATGCCAGGACGTCCTCAATATCCTCTGATTCCAGCTCATTAAAGCCTGCCTGTCTAGCCAACCTTGAGGATGTCCCTATTCACTGCTGGGACTAAGTCCGTGAAGCCCGTAAAACTGTTGACGCACTCGGGCCACAGTTTACCCCACACACCATTCAGGCAACTTCCTGAAACCTCTTCCCATGCCTTGCCAATGTTGTTAATTGCCTGAAGAGTGTTGAAGCCGCGCCAATATTCTCGGATCGTAAGTTTATTATCTCCGTCTGTAACTTTGAGCAGCTGGGCCATGGTCCGGCATAAATAATACACCTTGAATGCAGCGATGACTTCTTGGTTCATAGGCTGCATCAGTGCTGTCGTGTTGGGAGGCAGGAATAGAATCTTTACACTGCCATGCAAGTCGTCAAGATTGGGAGGACGAGCTGGAGCATTGTCAAGGATCAGAAGAATTTTGAATTCAAGTTTCTCCTTGGCACAGTATTCCTTCATTGCAGGGACGGCGTACACGTTTAACCACTGGCTAAAAATGGAGCCGATTATCCATGTCTTGTAGATCACTGGAAGGTAATCCTTAGAGTAACCTTTCAGGGCCCATGGGTTGGCAGCGCGAGAAATCAGCATAGGCTTCAGCTTGAAGTCGCTGGCAGCGTTCTCGCCAAGCAGCAGCAGCAAGCGGTCTTTTGCCGCTTTAAAACCTGGCGCGTTTTGCTCTTCCTTTGAGATGTAGGTCCTCTCAGGTATTCTCTTCCAAAAGAGACCAGTCTCATCCACATTAAAGACTTGCTTCACTGAGTAGCCTTCTTCCTCGATAATGTTTTTTGAATTCAGGCGGGAATATCTTGGCAGCAACAGTATCTGAACTAGCAGCTTCACCAGTCCTCTTTATGTTGTGGAAGTTATAACGACGCTTAAATCGTTGAAACCATCCTCGGCTGGCCGTTAAGGTCTCTTCCTTCGATCCTTCACCCTCTTCTGCCTTTAAGTCGTTAAACAAAAATCTGGCCTTATGCTGGATGGCCATAAGACTCACAGGGGCACTATGTTGATTTTGGTCCTCCATCCACATTGTTAGCATCTTTCCACCTTTTCTATCACAATGCTTCTAGTACGAGTTGTCTTAGTAGCACTCAGAGAAGAACCACTTCAAGCATTAACCTTAATCTTGTCAGCGTTGGTCCGGATAGTACGCACCGTTGTGGGGGTTAGTCCAAGCACAGCGGCTATGTCCACAGCACGTTCCCCTTTTTCAAAACGGGTTAATACTTCCATTTTCATAGCCAGGGTAATGGTCTTACGTTGGCTCGTTACTACACTAGCATCAGCAGCACTTGATGGGCACTTGGAAGACATTTCAAATGACTAGAGTACAGTTTTAAAGCAAAAGCACTTAAGCACACACAAATGATGTGAAGTCGTAACAAAGACTGGCTCGGCGTCACTTGGGGACACTGTGAAGTTCCGCAAGTGAGGGTAGCGTGCCGAGCCAAGAGAGCATAGCTTGGATACACGAGAGAGGGTGATGTGCTGTAGAAAGTCGTCCCTGATGATGCAAAATGACGTAGTATCCGATCACCGGGACATTAAACGAATTTTTGGTCTAAAGTTTAGACATAGTAACGAAGCAACGTTAAGCGGGACGACGTGAAGCAAGGACTTACTGTACCTGCTTTTGTTGTACCACCAAAACCATTTTATCAGAAATTATCATACAGATAGATAAGAGGTTAACATTTGCAAAGGGTGTACAAGTATTTGCCAAGTAGTCATGATACTGACAGCTGTGTCTTCTTGTTTCACCTTAATAAAACCCATGTTGTTCTGCTTCCCTCACTTATCAGATTTGGTTTTTTTCAATTTCCACTGTAACTTATGTATATTCTTAAAATATACTGTAGATGAAAACAAAAAAATAAATAAACAAAATAAATAAATATTGAAGTGATAACCGTGGTAACATTATGAGATGTTCTTATTACCACCATGCTGTGAGTACTATTCCAGATGATACTAAATGTTAATCCACCATGCTGTGAGTACTATTCCAGATGATACTAAATGTTACACAATATATATCAGGTGCCTACAAGAGAGCTCAGGCTCTCAACTGGCTCAGCATGTTAATACTGTATTATTATTATTACTGACTCTGTATCTGTGTTTTTCTGGCAAAATTATCTGTTTCAATATCAATTAAAAAAAAACTCCATCCGCAGAATTTTCCGGGTATCGGAAAAATTTTCTCTGAATTTTCCAGAAAAATCCATCTCAAACCAGAATTTTCCGTAAAATTCCGGCTTTGGGAATGATTTTCCAAGAAAATTTAACTTCCGGCTAATGAAAAGTTCTGGGTTTGAGGGATTCCGGCTAACAGAAATTTTACTAACTCCCACAATCTGGTAATGAAATGTTCCACCAGGCCCAGTGAATAACATAGAGATATTTTTACAGTACCTACTGTACACTATTTAAGAACCTTTAAGCTGTATATCACTTTGCACCATAAATTGCACATTTTATATTACAATAATACTACTACTACTACTACTACTACTACAGTAAACCCTCGATAACTTGGCATTTGATAAGTCGTAATTTCCTATAGCTTGGCATGGATATAGACTCGGAATGTATTATAGTATAACTCGGATAATGCCGAGATATAAAATTATCTGGGGAAGATCTCGGCATATCTGGCATGCGGGTAAGAGTAACACCACGCGGAACACTGGGAGGTTGGGCCGCGCTCCAAGCATGAGTTAGTTTGGCGATTGTTATTGTTGCGGTCAGGTGTGCGCGGCTTCTATCTCCACACTTTGTTCTCTGCTTGTGTTCTCCCTCATCAGACATCACTCATATGGCATCTGCACCTTCAAGGAGCTATAGGAAGGGCATGAAGCTCAAGTTCCTGAGTCTTCAGGATAAAAATAAAGTGTCAGGCTGAGTGGATGCTGGAGCATCCATGCATATGGTGTGTGAAGAGTATGGGATCAAGTCCAGCACATTTTATGATATAAAAAGAATCGGGACAAGATTCGGAAGCACTTTCTAACTCTAGAGGACGCTGGAAGCTAAAAAAAAAAGTGCAGAAAAGAATTGGGCCAGCAAAATTTATGGATTTAGATCAAGCTGTGTACAAGTGGTACAAGCAGGAACATGCACCAGGCATAAACGTACGTGGCAGGGACATTCAAAATGCCGCAGCTTGCTCAGCACACCTTAAGATGCAAGGCTTTAACACAAGTGCTGGTTGACTTTTTAATTTTAGAAGTCGTCATTGTTTGGTTAACCGGAAAGTTGATGGTGAGTCTACTAGTGCTGATGAAGAAAGTGTTGAACCCTTCAGGAAGCGTCTTGTGAAAATTATTGAAGACGCTCAGTTATTGGTCAGCCAGATATACAATGCTGATAAAACAGACCTTTTTTGGAAGGCTCCTCCATCCAACACCCAGGCTTCCAGGCACAAGACACACGTAGCTGGTGGGAAGATGGCAAAGGATTGCGTCTCGATTCTTGTCTGTGCCAATGCTGACGGCACCCATCGGCTGAAACCGATGGTTGTGGGAAAGGCAACCAAGCCCCAGGCTTTAAAAAATATCATGAATGCCTTATCAGTGATATACAAGGGGAATAAGACTGCCTGGTTCACTTGCAACATCTTCCACACCTGGTTTCACATCCACAATGTACCTGTCATCATCAAGTATCAGACAGAAGAGCCAGGTATTTCGAGGGATAATGTGAAGGTCAACCTGCTCCTTCACAATGACCCTGCACATTCTGCCTTGGAGGAGCTTGTGGGACATGGTGGTCGTATCAAGGTCTTGTATCTTCCTCCCAACACCATCTAATTAATACAGCCAAAAGACCAAGCAGTGATAGAGGTCTGCAAGTGACACTATAGGTACATGTACCAAGGAGAGTGTCTTGTGGTGTTGGAGGACAAGGGTGACATGGAGGCTGACATGAGGGAGCTTGCACTTTGGAACATTATAAAGCCTACAACATCCATAATGAAGTGTTTAACTGGGCAGAAGCATGGAAAAACCTTAGTGTAACTGCCCTAGCCACTGTGTGGAACAAACTTTTGAAAGGCACTGAAGTCGAGGTTGACTTTGCAGGGTTTGACACTGACGATTTTGTTAACTTGCTACACCGAGATGGCGAGACTGGGATGTCTGAGGACAATGTTGTGGAGTGGCTGGAGGAAGACAACACAGAACAAGGATTTTGTCATACCACAGAGGAGGAGATAACTACAAGTGTCTCTGAAGAAATGACAGAAGAACAAGATGATGAAAATCCCAGTCCACGGCTGAAGCTATATCATCTCAGATTTCACTTGGACATGGTCTTGGAGGCAGTGGGGCCTGACCTAGAAAAACACTATTCATTTCTTAGAGACATCACACACCAACTTTAGGTAAGGGAAAATATCTGACTTCCTTAAACCTGTGTCAAGGGTCCCAAGAACCAGTCGTCCTTCCTCCAGAAGTGTAGCCTCCTTAGTGATACCTTCAGTATCAGGATACTCTTCCTCAAACTCCACTTCCAGCAGTGCCAGTTTCCTACACAGTATTTCCCCAGAAGTGCCACATGTCTTGCTGTCATCCGACAGTGAGTGACTACTGTATACAGTGTACTGTACATCTCATAGTGTTAAGTGAAAATACTCTGTGCAGTAATGTTTAAGTGAAAATACTGTACAGCATTGTGCAATAGTGTTTAAATGAAAATACTTTGTACAAGTAAAATTTTTGGATTTTATAAAAGTGAACATATTACAGTACAGTACAGTACGTATATTGTATGTAAGTGCCTCTATCACCTCCGCCACCTACCATGCCTCTGTGTCACCAACCATGTCTGTGTCACCTACTGCACCTCTGTGTCACCTACCATGCATGTGTCATCTATGATGCTTTATTCTTCACCTGCAGTTATGGTAAGTGTTAGTTACATATTTTACATTTAGTAATTACATGTACACAGATACGAGTTAATAATTTTTATTGTTGTATTTTTTAGTGTGAGAGTGTGTGTGTGGGGAGGGGAGGGGAGGGGGGGGGGGGGGGGGGAGGGGGGGTGGGAGGGGGGGGGGAGGGGGGGAGGGGAGGGGGGGAGTGCCTCGATCAGTCAGAATTTGGGATAACTCCTCAAGGCCAGAGCCCCATCTGTGCTGAGTTATCAAGGGTTTACCATACTACTAATATTTTTTAACCATTTAACCCCAATGTCCAGCACAACTGAGCTATTCTGGAGCTTTCTCAGTTTTAACTGTTCTTGTTACGAACAACCTGCGCCACTTTAGCACCTGCAGGAGCACTTGCTTGAACAGAATCCCGAATTGGTTGTTCATTCTTTCTTATGTACCGCACTCTGGATTTGTTAGTATAGTTAGTATTAATATCGTTTTGGCCATCCAGCGAGATTAGGTCTAAGTTAGGTTAGGTTAAAGCCATATTTTTACATTGGTTTTTTATGTGTTTTGAACGATCCTGACCTTCATTACAAATTGGTGGATGACCAAAACGATAATTTTACCGAGTAATTATTTACAACCTTACAGCTGCTGATTTTTCACTGAAAACTAATTAAAAAAAATGCAATTTAACTGTCCTTTAAAGAGGACACAGTCGTAGTTATGGCAAATGTGTTAAAAACTGTTTATTTAAAAGTTCAAGTAAAGTTAACCTCACCTAACCCTAACCTAAACTAACCTTAACCTAACCAAGCATAACCTAACACCTGCCATGGGCCAACTTACTGTTACTGAGGATACACCCCATTTTATAACCAATCCACATCGTCACCGACCCGGTTAGTCACCAAAACCCCAATTCGTCACCAATATCAAATCTGTTTTGTCACCACTAAGTCACTGGTAATACAGTGACCCCTCGTTTAACGAACACCTCGGTTAATGTAATTTCGATTAACGAACTGCCTTCCATAAGGATCTTCAATTCGGTTAACGAATAAAAATTCGGTTAAAGAAGTTCTTACAAACCGACCTCAACATGTTTTTGCTTGCACTGACCGGGCAACCAGCTTTAGTATCAGTCCGCCAATACATTAATCGGTTCTAGGGCTTAAGTACCTTACTGTTTTAGTAAATATCAAGACGTTTATACTATTCAATAATTTTAAAAGTTTAATATTCAATTTTTTAGTAATTTTAAGAATTATTGAACAAAACTGAAGGTAAAGTGACTAGTTTAATAAGCGGCATCCAGCCTCTTAACACAGCAAACAGGAGTAAGTCTCTCTCTGTTTTCACTGGAGGTAACATCTTGCTTGAGACTCTCTTCAACTAAACGCTTTTTTTCTGTGTTTCCAAGCAAATTATTGGTCATTTTGAAATATATTTTACATATTGACAATATATAATGCAGTGCAGTGTTGATTTAAAGAAAATAATCTTGAATTACACCAAGAGAGCTAAAATTTTATGGGTGAAATGGCGCCATGGGGTGACTTCTCTTCCACCCCAATGCCTTCTCTTTTTCCTTCTCCTCCACCCCCATTCTAAATCCCATCATCATCATCATCATCCAGGAGCCTTCTACATACACACTTCAAGGTAAGTGAACTTTTCTACCATTTTTGTTGAATTTAGGAAATTTTCGGTGAGCTGGAACCAATTACCCAAAAACCCATTGAAACAATGGTTTCGGTTAACGAACGACCTTCTGGAACGGATTGAGTTCATTAACGGAGGGGTCACTGTAGTGACAAATTGTAAGTTGTTATTTTACACGAATAGAAATTACACAAGTATACAGACGACTCGAGATGTATTGTGTTATTATTATACATGAATATTTTTTATTTAATAAAGAAAAGGATTAAAACATTGGTACATAAACAAAATATAGAACAATAATGAAGGTTATTTGGCATCAGCGCATGAACCACCGAGCAGTGAGATGTTTTTATTTATTTTTTTTCGTCTTTAATAAATTGTCTTAGTGTTTTTTATTATTTTCTATCCCAAGCAACAGTAATTTTTGTGTGTATATTACTTTTATCCTCTTCACCACCGATAAGCTTGTTAGCCACTTGGTCGATCGGTTACGTCTCTGTTACACACTGTTGGCCAGTACTGGGCAGGTACTGGCTCTGTTATGCACTGGGGCAAGTACTGGGCATGCACTGGCTCCTGAATGTATCTGAACCTGCTCCAGTGCTTATCCAGTCTGAGCACAAGCTAAAATCGTGCACAAGAAAAGAAAATCATGGCAAACAAGTCCATCTCTGGAAACTATGGGATAAATATGAAGAAAAAATATCACCAAAGCTAATTTCCTAAAAAATATTGTCATTGTCTTCTGCCAAGCTCGCACGAGTAAATTTTAATCTTTCACATATTGTTTGAGTGAGATGATAGCAGGCGTATGAACAATGTTTTTATTTTCGTCTTTAATAAACTGTCTGTGTTTTTGATAATTTTCTATCCCAAGCAACAGTTATTTTCGTGTATATAATAATGGGAATGAACAGGGTGACGAAAGAGGTAAAGCAGTGGTTACGAAACGGGTTAAAGCAGTGGTTACGAAACGGGTTAAAATTACTGGTGACGATATGGGGAGACCCTGTTACTGAGACTGGGAGAAGCAGCTGTGAATTTCTCCAGATTTTCTCCAGATTTGCCTTTTACAGTATAGTCTGCCCACCCCTGTCACTAGCAATAAACCAAAAAAAAAAATTGTGGTGGAAAAATAGTGTGTTCTTGCTAGAATCGTTGGCAGAATTAATCTACATGTTAACCCAAAGGAAAAGCTATTCTCATACTAAAGGAACCAACCAAACTAACCTAACCTAACCTAAAGTACAAGTTGGATGAGGAAAGGAAGAGACAAGGGACTCCAAGTGAAGAGTATAGCCTCAGGTAATCATGGCGGGAACCCGAGGACAGCCAATAGACGAATATTAACCACATTATATCTATGGTTATTATATCCAACCATGAAATAACACAACAAGTACTTTAGGTAACAAGAGTAGTTAGGGAAGGATTAGATACGTTCCGCTAAGTCGGAGAGCCCAATACTTTAGCTTCGTTTCCTCTTTATCTAAGGCTTCTGTACCTCTGGAATCCTTAAATAGTGTCTGTATAAAGTTATCAACCCACGATGATGTAAACAAATAAACTTACCGATGACCCAACAGCAAATGATGAGGGTTAACACAGCTGACAGACTGAGGGAGGCCATTTTCTCGACATTATTGTTGTTTACATGTGAGAGGATCTCATTTGACTCTGACCATCATAGTATACACAATGGAAACACACACACACACATATATATATATATATATATATATATATATATATATATATATATATATATATATATATATATATATTTGAATTATTATTGTTATTATTATTATTATTATACACGCTAACAACACCGTTTTCACAACTCAGCCAAACTACACACAAGGAACTATTCACACGGATACGCTAGATTTTGGAGATTATACAGGTTGACAGAATAGTTCAGGAGATTAATGACTTTCTTAACAAGATAACTGACACTAACTAAACTACAAATATCAGATTCTCTGATGTTTGGGCATCAAAATAATCTAACTTCATACCACTACATTTTCGCCCCCGTTGTGGATCAGTGACCTGAGCCCGGGTGGGCTTGAAGTGGATTCCTCCCCTACAAGAACCGAACCTTCTCGAATTCCCCAGCCTACGCTTCCAGCGCCGCCCACGGAGCGGGGGTCAACTATATACCCACGCCTACCCCCGCCTTTTAAGGCCTGACACGGCTGTGACCACTCTCTTTCTACACAGTGCCACCAGCAAGCAACACCTCCTCCTCCGCCAGCGACCTTGGCGTCCCTCAAGCCGCGTGTCCCTCCTCTGGGCACCCTCACCACCCAGCTCTCTCTACTCAACGCTTATTACCAGGCTACCCACCCAGCAACAAGCTGCATTGTACATCCAATACAATATGTATACAGTGAGCCCATTGTGAGTTTCCTTTCTCCATCCCATCCTGAGTGTGAACCAATATCTCACCACCCTACAAATGGTGACTCCCGGAGATTCTCACTCACACAGGATGGAGGAGAAACTGATCACTCTCCCAGTCTTCAAGCAACAGGGAAGACTGGCTTACCCACGCAGAGGCAGCTCTCATCGGCTCTAAAACTACTGTCTCTACACCACAGGTTAGACACCCTAGAGCGGCTCTGCTACTCTAAGCAGACAGCCGCTCCTCTTCCTGCCCCAAGCACCACGTCCTACCGACCCCAACACACCCATCCTGCCTTAAACGCCGCCCCCGGCCCAGCAGTACCCCCTGCCGCTCCTACTGACGCGGCCCCTGCTCCTGACGCGGACCCACACACCCCTGTTTTCTCCCTCAGGTACCCCTTGCTACTGTCCTGCACCCTGCTGCTGTCGTGGACCCTGCTGCTGGCATGCACCCTGCTGCTGTCATGGACACTCTTCCTAATGCAGCCCCTGCTCCTGACCCAGGCCCACACACCCCAGCAGGCGCATCTGAGGACTCTGTACCTGTCGCGAGGGAAGCACAACATTCATCGCCTCCACAACCCTCCTTCTCCCTCTTTTCTCCCACAGATCTCGTGTATCTAGACAGAGTTGCCCCCCCCCCCCCCTAGCGGCCGTTCTGCCTCACATGTGGCACGCAACTCTGCCAACCTCCAGCCTTCCGCCGCGCCCGGAGGGGAAGGGGAGTATTGTAGTGGATTCCTCCCCTACAAGCACCGAACCTTCTCGAATTCCCCAGCCTATGCCTCCAGCGCCGCCCACGGAGCGGGGGTCAACTCTACCCACGCCTACCCCCGCCTTATAAGGCCTGACACCGCTGTGACCAGTCTCTTTCTACACAGTGCCACCAGCAAGCAACACCTCCTCCTCCGCCAGCGACCTTGGCGTCCCTCAAGCCGCGTGTCCCTCCTCTGGGCACCCTCACCGCCCAGTTCTCTCTACTCAACGCTTATTACCATGCTACCTACCCAGCAACAAGCTACATTGTACATCCAATACAATATGTATACAGTGAGCCCATAGTGAGTTTCCTTTCTCCATCCCATCCTGAGTGTGAACCAATATCTCACCACCCTACAGGCTAAACCACTTAAAAAAAAAACTGAGCTCGTTAGCCGCTTGAGACGTCGGTCACGTCTGTTACGCACTGTTGGTAAGTAATGGACATGTTCTGTCTCCTGAATATATCTGAACCTGCTCCAGTGTTCGTCTAGTCTGGTCTTGAAAGAGCTCACGCTCGGTGCCGTCACAATACTCACTGGCAGATTGTTCCACGAGTTCACAACTCTCACTCGGAAAAAGTTACCCCTCGCAGTTTTCTGGCCTTGCGGCTTCTTCAACCATGAGCTGTGACCCCTTGTGGGGCTAGCGACCGCCAGCTCCAGGTAAGGGCACTCGACTGAGTAATGCCCTTTGAGATGCTTATTCTCCTCAATTAGGTCGCCCTGTGGAGTTATGAGATATTGGTTCACACTCAGGATGGGATTGAGAAAGGAAACTCACAATGTGCTGTCTGTATACATATTGTATTGGATGTACAATGCAGCTTGGTGCTGGGTAGGCAGTATGCTTACAAGCGTTGAGTAGAGAGAGCTGGTTGGTGAGGGTGCCCAGAGGAGGGCACGCAGCTTGAGGGACGCTTGGTCGCCGGCGGGAGCAGGAGCCGCCAGGCTGGCGCGGAGGAGGTGGTGTTGCTTGCTGGTGGCCGTGGGTAGAAAGAGGCTGGTCACAGCGGTGTCAGGTCTTATAAGGCGGGGGTAGGCGTGGGTTGATAGTTGACCCCCACTCCGTCAGGCGGCGATGGAGGCGTAAGCTGGGGAATTCGAGAAGGTTCGGCTACTCAGCGACAAACGGCGCTTGTAGGGGAGGAATCCACTACAATACTCCCCTTCCCCTCCGGGCGCTGGAAGAGGCTGTAGGTTGGCAGGGTTGCGTGCCACAAGTGATGCAGAACGGGCGGTGCATGCCACATGTGAGACATAACGGCGAGGGCGTGGATGAGCCGGCCGCTAGGGGGGACAGCTCTGTCTAGATAAACGAGATCTGTGGGAGAAAAGAGGGAGAAGGAGGGTTGTGGAGGAGCTTCGTTAGTGGGGATATTGCATGTTGTTGGCATCCAGGTTGAATGAGAGCTGGACAGCGAGGAGCCTGCTTGGAGGAGGTGTTGCGTGTTCAGGAACTTTGAGAAGAATGAATTTCAATGAAGAGACTGCGAGCTTATATACACAGCAGCCGGAAGTAAACCCATGGAAACTCGCCGGTTTCTTGACTTCGTTGCTAGGGTAGACGTAGCAGCTGGTGACCCCCCCCCTGAGCAGTTGGCTGGTTGCTAGGATACTGTCTCATTGGAATGTGGATGTAGTTGTAGGGGAGAGATCCACTACAATACTCCCCCTCCCCTCCGGGCACTGCAAAAGACTTTTTGTCGGCAGGGTTATATCTCACATGTGAGACATAACGGGCAGGGGTGTTGATCAGTCGGCCGCTACGGGAGACGACTCTGTCTGGAGGCACGAGATCTGTGGGAGAAGCAGAGGGAGAAGGAGGGTTGTGGATAGGAGAAGGTTGTACTGGCGAGGAATGTGGTGCTTCTATCGCCGCAGGTGGAGGGGGGCCGGGTGGGGTATCTGGGTCATGAGGGCCGGCTGCGGGGTCGTCAGGAGCAGTAGGTACCTGAGGATGAAAAGAGGGTATGTAGAAACGTTGAGGGCGAGGTGGTGCTGTAAGTGGCAATGGTGGGCAGACTGGCGGAGGGGGTGCGGGATGAATGTGTTCAGGGCGGTGGGAAGGCTGGCGTGGGGCAGTAGCCTTGAATGCAGAAACCGCCTGATATAGTGTTTGCAGTAGGTCGTGACGGGCAGCAGGAGTGAAGTGGTCAAGGTCAGAAGTAAGGCGTGTGATGTGCTGCTTGACAGTGGCGGAGGTTATGGCGCCTACCAGTCTCCGTCGATGTTGCTTCGCCTGTAGTTGCAGGGAGCCTCACAGCGTCTAGCTTTAGCGCCGAAACGTTGACGGTACCAAAAGAAGGTAGGTACATTGTGCTGGGGGCTGGCGGTGGGGTCAGGGGCAGGATGGGGGTGTTGGGGTTGGTAGGACACAGTGCATGGGGCAGGAACAGGAGAAGAAGCAGGCATGGAGGAGCAGAGCTGTTCAATGGTGTCCATCCTGCGGTTCAAAGTTTGCAACAGGTCCCTGATGTCTTGCTTCTCTGGTGGAATGCTACTTCTCTGAGGAGCGTTGATCAGGTTGACGAAACCGGGGCTAAGTGGAGGTGTAACCACTGAGTGGTTTGCGGCAGCATGGCACATAGCAGTGTATTCGTTGAATATTCTATTTGCCGCGGTTGCGTAAAGTTCAGGTGTCGAGTAATCTACTGCGGACAGGGTGATACGTACTTGTGTGGGGAGCTTTTGTGCGTGAAGCTGGCGCAGGATAGGTTCGGGAAGTCTGTCTGCGTGCCGGGAGTTCAGCCTACACATCATCTCCCAGAGAAGTCCCGGAGTCGAGTTTCCAAAGGAGATAGAAGATAGGTTCTGCAGGAGACTGGGGCGGGTCCGTCGGTAATGCGTTTTTAAGGCGTCCCGCAGGGTGGCGAATTTGTTGTTCGCTGGAAGTTTGGAAGTAGTCCGTGATACATACGTGGCGACTTCCGTGGGCAAGGAGGAGAACAGGGCACCGTACTTTTGCTCGTCAGTAGCTTGTGAGCTAATGAGGATTGCTTCCACATGATCTAACCAGTCCTCGACGTTGCGGTTGAAAGTTGGTAGAGAGATCCGTCCGTCCTCCATCCTGTGTGAGTGCGTCACTCCGGGGTCACCATTTGTACGGTTACGTGATATTATATTGTCTAGCACTCAGGATGGATTGATGGAAACTCTAGGTGGTGGTTTTGTTATATAAAATATATTATATACAAGACAGTCTGGTGCTGGAGATGCCGTGTGGTGAGAAGCTTGGTCAAGAGACACGTTCAGTGAGTAGCATATTTTAGAAGGTAGATGTGGAGGAGCTTCGTGAGAGGGGATGATGCATGTTGCTGGCCTCCAGGTTGAATGAGAGCTGGACAGCGAGGAGCCTGCTTGGAGGAGGTGTTGCGTGTTTAGGAACTTAGAGAAGAATGAATTTCAATGGAGAGACTGCGAGCTTATGTACACAGCAGCCGGAAGTAAACTCGTGGAAACTCGCCGGTTTCTTGACTCCGTTGCTAGGGTAGACGTAGCAGCTGGTGACCCCCCCCCCCCCTGAGCAGTTGGCTGGTTGCTAGGATACTGTCTCATTGGAATGCGGATGTAGTTGTAGGGGAGAGATCCACTACAATACCACCCTCAGTGTCAAGACCTGACTAAATTACTCAGAATAGGCAAACTGTACTCCAAGCTTTGTCAATAAATTTGTTAAACTAAAATGGAATAATTCCACAATTAAATACATTTATAACAATCATAGCATTATCATTGTTACCGCCACAGTAGAATAAACTAGAAGGGAGAGAGAGAGAGAGAGAGAGAGAGAGAAAAGGGGGGGACAGGAGAGAGACAGAGGGAGTGTTGACAACGAGCTTTGCTGAGGTGTTAAGAGAGAAAGAGATGGGCCCCCCGCCTCCGGCTGACTAGTTCCATCAGTCTCTAACTGTCCAGTGAGCCATCAAGTCAGGGAGTTAATAAGTCCTACATTAGACCCGAAACACTTAAGTTTTATATGGTTTAACACCCTTCTCTACTCAAATATATTATATGTAGTCGTTAATAGTGATGGAACATACGATTGAATTAATTATCTCATACGTAACATATGTAATTCGGACTGCAGGTTTGGCCGAATAAAGAACAATCGAGTTCCTACGTGCAAGGGTCTCATCCCACAGTCGCTCATCGGGCGGTTAAAATCATGTAGTAATAATACACTACAATACAACTACACTACTTAAGCCATATTACTTTGATACAACATGATAAAAATTTCGAACAATGAAAAATAAACATACAAAAGAAGGTATTTACCAAGTAGCTTCCTCTGACTGCACGTAGGGTGGTGAGGTGGAGGCGATACTTGGTAGTGTTGGTGATACCCTAGCTGTCTGCCAGCGCTTGTGGGTAGTGACACTGTGAATGCACACAACTGTACACCTTTATGACACTTTGTACCTTACATATATACTTACACTATTTACAAGGACGAGCCATATTGTTTTCTTAGAGCGGTCCTCCTCCATAAAGCAAGGTTTACAAAGACCAACGTCACACTCCTTACACCACATCGTTACGTCCTTATGCTTAGCTGGGTGCTTTGTGGTGTTCTTGCAGACGTAACACCTCCTTTGCACCTTACGACTACCTGCGAGTGTCGGATGGTCGTCAAGGTAATGACGAACAACCCAGTCATGTGCAAGGAGTCTGTCAGGTAGGCCTGCTTGGCTGTGACGTCGTGGTAGAGCTGCCACGATGATGCCATACTTCTCAAGGAGTTGTGTTTTCACTTGCTTCTGAAAAACCCCGAGAAAGGGTTTTTTTCCCGGTTTTCACTAGGTACAAGTTGTACGCATTCAGGATGGTGATGTCCAAGAGGTGCAGGAACATTTTTCTTAGACTACTTGACACATTTCCGTACACACTCAATTGCGCAAACTGCATGACACTCTTGTCCACCAGCCGCATGTTGACATTGCAGTGCACGACAGTGTTAGTTTTTTTCATGACCTCTCCTGTGGTCCAGACTCCAGTCCCCTTTTCAACTGTCCACCATTTCACCCTTGTGCACGGTTGACAGCACCTGCACAGTACGCTCATCTTGCCAGCGGTTGCAGGCAACTTGTCTGCTTGTTTCAGCTCGATCTCTCCTCTTGCAGGTTTACCAAGAAACACAGGCCAATGTTTCCTGTTCTTGCGTACAGTCCCACAAGAACCGGTGTCATGTTCCAGTAGGAACTTGGCCGGGGCAGGAGAGGTCTAATAATGGACGAGTTGACGGTCGGATTTTTTTCGTAAGATGGCGAGTCAATGGGTAAAGAAAACGCTGAAATTCACTATGGTATTTATATTTTAAAATAAAGCGAACCAAAAAGTGTAAAAAATGATTAAAGTTGCTAAAAAGTCTCTTGACTGTGAAAAGCTCTGTGATTGGCTGTGACGTCACTGGCTGGGGTGAGCTTCCCAGCGAGAGGCAGTCAGCTGTAATAGTCCAACCTTCTTTGTTCTTTTATCTTCTTCACCACTGATCGGCTCGTTAGCCGCTTGGGCGATCGGTCACGTCTCTGTTACGCACTGTTGGCAAGTACTGGGCATGCACCTACTCCTGAATGTACCTGAACCTGCTCCAGTGTTGGTCAAGTCTGTTCTTGAAAGAGCTCACACTCGGTGCCGTCACAACACTCTCTGGCTGATTGTTCCAAGAGTTCACAACCCTCACTCTGAAAAAGTTTGCCTTCACAGTTTTCTGGACTTGTGGCTTCTTCAATCTTGAGCTGTGACCCCTTGTGGGGCGAGCGTCCACCAGCTCCAAGTAAAGGCACTCGACTGAGTAGTGCCCCTTGAGACGCTTATACACCTCAATTAGGTTGCCCCTTGCCCTGTCTGTAGTATAAGCTATGCAAGTTCAGGCACTCCAATCTCTCAGGGTAGTTGAGGTGCCGAATTGCAGGCACCAGTCTGGTAGCCCTCCTTTGAACATTTTCAACCAACTGACAGTCCCTAGCGTATCCTCGGTGTTCACAATAGAGGATGCGATTAACCTTCCTGCGTTTGAGGACAGACGGTTCGACACAGCGCTGACCCACATTGTGTTCACAGAAGAGGGTATTAGAAATAAACTGTCAAAGCTAAAGGTTCATAAGAGTCCCGGCCCTGACATGGTGCATCCTAGATTACCAAGAGAGTTGTACAACGAGTTTGCCGAGCCCCTGAAGATCTTGTTTTGTAAATGCCTGTATGAACAAATGGTCCCCAGTGAATGGAAAGTGGTTTATGCGAGTCCTATCTTCAAGAAGGGCGATCGTCAATCCACGAACAACTATAGACCGGTGAGCCTGACCAGCATAATATGTAAAGTACTTGAGAGTATTATCAGAGATACCACGATGGAACATCTATTACGAAACAACCTTGTAAAGGATTGTCAACACGGTTTTATGACGTGGCGCTCCTGCTTAACACAATTGCTCAAGGTATTGGATATTTGGATCCATATTCTGGATCCATATCGACAATATTTACCTAGATTTTGCCAAAGCTTTCGACAGTGTACCCCATGAAAGGCTGAAAATCAAACTGGAAGGGTACGGAATTCGGGGAATTGTCCTGGCGTGGATAGAAGACTTTCTACATGACCGCAAGCAGTGGGTGGTGACGAATGGCACGAAATCGTCATCCGTACCTGTCACAAGCTGGATACCACAGGGCAGTGTATTGGGCCCGCTGTTGTTTGTTTGTTTCATAAATGACATGCCTGACGTTGTACACTCCTCCATACAAATGTTTGCCGACAACGCCAAGTTATTTTGGGAAATCAAGAACCAAACGGACTGTGAAGAGCTGCAGAAGGATCTCTGTGGGCTCAAAGAATGGTCGAAGAAATGGCTGCTGAGATTCATTGTCACGAAGTGTAAGATGATGCACCTGGGGCGTACCAACGGTAAGGAGGCGTATCATATGTCCCAACGGGATGAAGAAACTGCACTATTTGAGACAATGTGAGAAGGACCTAGGTGTGCATGTTGACAATGAGCTGAAGTTCTCGGGCCATTGCGAGAAGAAGGTAAATCAGGCAAATAAATTATTGGGTCTTATGAGAAGGTCGTTCAGATATCTAGACGGTCCGTCCCTCGTAACGATCTTCAAGAGTGAAGTGCTTCCCCATCTGGAGTACTGTCACCCCGTCTGGTCCCCGAGATATGCTTGGGATTGTCAGTTGGTTGAAAATGTTCAAAGGAGGGCCACCAGACTGGTGCCTGCACTTCGGCACCTCAGATACCCTGAGAGATTGAAGTGCCTGAACTTGCCTAGCTTATACTACAGACGGGAAAGGGGTGACATAATTGAGGTGTATAAACATCTCAAGGAGCACTACTCAGTCGAGTGTCCTTACTTAGAGCTGGCGGACGCTCGCCCCACAAGGGGTCACAGCTCAAGATTAAAGAAGCCGCAAGTCCAGATAACTGTGAGAGCAAACTGTTTCGGAGTGAGATTTGTGAACTCTTGGAACAATCTACCAGGAAGTGTTGTGACGGCACCGAGTGTGAGCTCTTTCAAGACAAGACTTGACCAACACTGGAGCAGGTTCAGGTGCATTCAGGAGCCGGTGCATGCCCAGTACTTGTCAACAGAGACGTGACCGATCACCCAAGCGGCTAACAAGCCGATCATTTGGTGAAGAGGATAAAAGAAAAGGAAAATTAATCAGAGACGTGACCGATCGCCAAAGCGCCTAACGAGCCGATCAGTGGTGAAGAGGATAAAAGTAATAAGACAGTACTCCAGATGGGGAAGCACTTCACACTTATAAGACCTAATAATTTATTTACCTGATTTACCTTCTTTTCGCAATGGCCCGAGAACTTCAGCTCATTGTCAACATACACACCTAGGTCCTTTTCACATTCAGTCTCAAATAGTGCAGTTTTTTCATTCCGTTGGGACATATGATACGCCTCCTTACCGTTGGTACGCCCCAGGTGCATCCTCTTGCACTTCGTGACATTGAATCTCAGCAGCCATTTCTTCGACCATTCTTGGAGCTCAGAGATCCTTCTGCAGCTCTTCACAGTCCGCTTGGTTCTTGATTTCCCGAAATAACTTAGCGTCATCCGCATACATTTGTATGGAGGCGTGTACAACGTCAGGCATGTCATTTATGATACAAACTGTAATTCAGGACCAAATACAAAAAAAAAAAATATTGAAATATAAATTTGGAACATAACCTTAAGTAAGGGAACATAGCTTTTATATACTGAGAAAAGGTGTAGGAATAAACTATTTGTGTAAGTGAATATTCATAGAGCGAACAATCGTGTAGCAAGGGATACTTGTAACTGGAAATATAAATTACGAGACGAAAGTGCTAATAAGTATTTTTTTTTTGCTCAATTTTCCGATATAAAAATCAATACTGTATAGAGTTCACTGATATTCTGTATTGATTCCTAACTGTTTGTTTTTTCACGAAACGACACAGTTATCAAGCCAAAGGTAAGGTTAGGTTAGGTTTTTAGGTTAGGTAAAGTTTGGTTAGATTAAGAAATTAAAGGTTAGCTTAGGAAAATTTAGGTTAGGTTAGGAAAGTTAGGTTAGGTTAGGAAAAGTTAGGTTAAATTAGTTTAGGTGAGGTTAATAATGGGAATTTTCTTGTAATTGGGTACTAAATAAAGTAATTAATCTGAATTTTTGGTTGCCTGTTCAGTGGGCTGCACACCACTTTGTAAATGTTTAGATCAGTCTCTGGAAACTACGTAGCCTAAACAAAGGACCTTATATTAATGCTGAACTATATATCTATACCTGGATAGATTATATAATTGATAATTTCACTTCATTAATATTATCATTACTATTATTCAAACTTGATCTAACAAGCACAAACTAAGATGTAAAACAGTGATCGTTGCCATCTTGCAAAAAACAGCAATATTCTTTATATCACTACTAAAATAGTAGCCTGTTCAAAGCAACTACAATAAATTGCATTGGTTAACTGGCAATAATATTTTTTCTATTAAATGAGGTAATACTGGTGTAAATCAATGGCTACCACCATCGCTCTTACTGAAGAGCGATGGTCACGTCCCCAAGGTTATCAGAGGAGGACCTAACATGCCGGAAAGTACCACGTTCCCTACGGCACAGTGACTCCACCAGCAAGGCGTACGCATCAGCCAGCTCAGCCGCACGCCCTAAATTAACCTCTCCACGCTCCTCCACATGCTTCAAGATGTGAAATGGTATCTTGCTCTTCCACTCCTCCAGGACTACAAAGTTTAACAAATCCTGAGGTGGCCATTAAGAAAACCTAGATAAATTGATTAATGGTCAAAAGATACGATAAGTGGATTACCCTAGAAAATATCACCGCAGTGGATACCCAGAAAGTCCAGGAAACTACCCAAGTTATACCTAGGGAAATAACACTTATGAATATTGTTCTTCTGAGAAGATCCTTAGATAAGGATAAGAGACTTGAAAGAGGTAGGGCGTATTACGGCATTAATATAAAGATCCGGATTAACAACCCTTGAGTTACTTGATTATTGACCCTGAATGAGATAATGAGAAGAACAATAATTGAGGCTTTATAATTATGGGGTCCTGGTAGAGCGGGGCATCCCAAGATATCACTTCACCCTAAACTAGTGACTATGGAACAGCCTACTCTGGAGCGAGGGTACGGCATTAAACAGATCCGGATTCTTCCCTACACTCGATAAGACTTACTACACGACTGCCACGTGTAATAACAGGTAAGCCTTATGACACTTGGAACCTAATATCCTACGTCTGTCACTCTTACTGTACGGTAATACCAATATATGCACACACATATGAAGGAAACTTTAAACCACCGTAAAGCAATTGTGAACAGAAGTGACTGGGAGGAATAATTAACACTGAGTAACAAGGGGGGGAGGGGGGAAGGAATATGGCACTTAAGGTCGTGTCCTGTCACGGTCGCCATTTGTTACGAGTTGGGGATTTAGAATATAGTTAAAAGTCTACCCAGATCCCAACAGGTAACAACAATAAAAAAACAAAGACAATCGGACTATAAAAGGGTAGACAAAGGATGCGAGTTTTTGTTGTGTATAATAAAGTACCATAAATTCCTTAACAAAATATTCAGCTTTCTATAATTTACCCTTAACCATACTTAACCTAAACATTAACAGTATATACATATTTATACAACATACAATAATTTGAAGCAAGGTGGAGGTAGGGGGTGGCAATACAAGATTACAAATACTTAAGTGCGGAGCTGAGACGGCTGACGAGTAAGGCTGAGTATTGTAGAAGACGATAGGTGATCCTGTGGTCACTTCCCAGAGTGAACTGAACTCTCATCGAACTGGAGCTTATGAAGAAGACTTGGAGGAGGTGACGCAACAACCAGGATATGGAGAAGGGAAACCCCCAGACTGGTAACTAAGAGTAGTCATACTCGGGTTTCGTCCCTAGATGGCGTGGTTCGTAGTGCTGGGTAGGTAGATCAGGACAATTGGTGGCGTGGTTCGTAACACAAGTCTAAAAAACATTTTTATTTACTTTGATTTTAAATTTATTTTAGAAAATTTAACGACAATATTTTTCGCCGCACCAAAATATACACGAAATAGTGTAGGAGGGATACAACTACTGTAAATACTACTACTGTTAATGTTTTGTTTTTTTTAAATAGGTCTCCAGCCTCCCCCAATAGCCACCAATTTATTACCTTAAAATTAAATATCCTAATACACAAGTAGCTATCCTAGCTGTGTCGAGTTAGTTGAGCCGCAGATCTATGCGGCATTCAGTGACTGTTGCCTCAGTCAATATTACTACTACTATTCTACTAAAGGCGCAGTTCACTCCGCTTAAAAAGTAACGTGCACCGAACCACCCAAGGAAGACACCAGTAAAACAACCTTGAAATAAAGAAAAACACTTCGATAAAATGAGAAAAAATTTACAACAATTACAAAAGAGAAGGAGGGATTGGGGGGAGGTGTGAGAGAGGAGAGAACTGGGGGAGGGATGAGGGGGTGACGGTACTGGGGGGGAGAAGTGAAAGAGGAGGGAATAAAGGGGGTTTGAGTGAGTCAAGTTACTGTGGCGGCTGAGGTTATCTGTAGGTCAATCAGAGTAAGGGAATTCTGACCACAACTAACTCTCTCTCTCTCTCTCCTATTTTCTACACCTCTCCAGTATCGCCCCTTCTCTCCCACACCACTTAAATCCATCTCCCTCCCACCCCCTCCCTCACCCCTCCCCTACCCTTCAACCCCTCATCTCATCCCTTCCCCTCATCCCCTACTCTCACCTCCTGTTCCTGTCCCTCACAACAGGTAATTACAAATAGCAGCAGGTGGTGTGATACTCCTGCAGGTCCACCAGTCTTACCTCCCGCTGCTACAGGTGGTGTGATACTCCTGCAGGTCCATCAGTCTTACCTCCCGCTGCTTGTGGTACTACTACTACAGGTCCACCAGTCTCACCTCCCGCTGCTTGTGGTACTACTACTACAGGTCCACCAGTCTTACCTCCCGCTGCTACAGGTGGTGTGATACTCCTGCAGGTCCATCAGTCTTACCTCCCGCTGCTTGTGGTACTACTACTACAGGTCCACCAGTCTTACCTCCCGCTGCTACAGGTGGTGTGATACTCCTGCAGGTCCATCAGTCTTACCTCCCGCTGCTTGTGGTACTACTACTACAGGTCCATCAGTCTTACCTCCCGCTGCTACAGGTGGTGTGGTACTACGAGCGACGTCCCTCAGACACGTGACATGCACTACGCACGAGTGATGTCACACAAACAGTGATGTAATACACGAGCGACGATATCACACTAACGCGCCCACAGTGATGACACACACGAACGACGTCCTTGCTTGAATACTGAAATAGATACATTCCATTGAATGTATTCTACTTCGTATTCTCAACCTGTAATACAACTGAAGTAATATAAGCGATGTCATACAATCACGACCACAGTGGTGACACACGAGCGACGTTCCTCAGACACGTAAAGTGCAATACGCACGCACGAGTGATGTCACACAAACACGACTACAGTGAGACTCGAGTTGATGTCATACAATTGGAGTTGATGTCACACAGACGCGTGCCATGAACACGAGTGATGTCACACACGAGCTAGGATGTCACACTAACACAACCATAGAGACCCACAATCAATGTAGGGACTCGTTACACAACGGATATATATATATATGTATATATATATATATATATATATAAAACTTGAATGTTGAACACACTTAACCCACAAATCCCTTTCATTTATGTATTTCTTCATGGTTCCTTATCATTTTTTGATATACAATGGTGTCACTGGTATAGGAAGATCAGCTGTTAGTTATAATCACTTGCGTGCGTGTCCTAGTGAACGCTAACTACCAGTCCGACCAGACCAAACACTACGACACTGTCCTGGTGTTCTGAAACCTTAGCTCACTAGGTGCCGGCCTCCCTGTTCGGAAATGAACGCTCACAGCCCCGAACGCGCAGACCGAAGCTTTACGACACTGTCCAGGTATTTAAGACACTTCACTCAAACATAGAGCACCCCAAAGACAAGGACTCCGCCACCACCCTCGACACTTACCTGCAGAACACCACCACCGTCACTTCAACCAAGCTAGACCCCGCCCAGAAGCTGATGAAGTCGGTAGTCCTCCGATACCCAAAGGATCTACCTCTCGAACCCCTGGAGAACCACCCGAAGATTTTAAAAGCCGAGAGATGCTCTCCCATGTCCGACAAGACGGCCACCACGAATCAAGTGCTCATAACGCACTACGGCTCACCCCCCAGCACCATAGACCTCAAAACCTGGGGGTCCTACGAAGTGAGGCCCTTTGTCCCAGAGCCCCTGCGGTGCTTCAGATGCCAGAAATACGGGCACCATCAGACACGGTGCACGTACAAGGAGATCTGCGCAGTCTGCGCACAGAAGCACGGCACACACTCCTGCCTCACCAAGCTGAAAAATGGAGAAAAAATTGCCCCCAAGTGTGCCAACTGCGGGGGCAAACACCACGCCTGGAATCCTGGATGCTCCGAGAGAACAAAGAGGGTCCAGGCAAACCGACCAGCAGCAAGACCGGCACCCACCGCCTACACACCAGCCCCACCAAGTACCTTCGTGTGGGGAACCCAGAGGCCAAAACAACCAAGACAACCTCCTCAGCCAGTCAACACCCAAAGTGCAGCCCAGTTTCCTGGCCTCACCACGGCCACACCTCAGCCACCCAAGCAGCAGACAACCACGAGACAAACAAAAGAAGCACACACCAAGGCACCAGAAGGAATGATACACGTATCAGACCTAGCCAAGGTACTGACAACCTTCGCGGAGGGCCTAGCCGGACTACTGGGCCACAAGATCCAAGCAACACAGCTCCAAATACTCATGGGGAGCGTCCTCGGGCAAGTCGCCACAGCTCCAGCCACCTCAGTGGAGGAACCCACGCCGGTCCCCACACGAGTGACAGCCGAGGTACACTCCACACCGAAGAAGGCCACCAGAGAACCCAAGATACCGACAGCTCCCAGAAAGAAACTCGACGTCTCAACTCCCCTGAACCGAACCACGGCTCAGAAGACAAGAACCACAGAACACGAAGATATGGACCTGATCCAGCTGGAACCGGACTTGGACATCTCCATCGAGGACCACCAGAAATCCCCGATGAAACAGTGGTGGAAACCACCAGCACCCTGAACATCCTAACATGGAATGCTCAGGGCATTAAAAACAAGAAACACCTCCTACAAGAAGCAGCAGCCAAGGACAAGCTTGACATCATACTTCTACAAGAAACACTATTACAAGAACACCACTGTTTCAAATTCAGCGGTTACAAGACATACAGGAGGCATTTCACGCAGGCGTCAACAAGAGGATGCATGATCTTGGTCAAGTCAAGCATACCCTCCGCCGATGTCACGCAGCAATTTCCATGCGGCGAAAACATCGAGACACAGGCCGTCAAAGTAACCCTACAAGAACGAGAACTAACGGTTCACAACATCTACAAGAACCCAAGGGGCTCACTGGAGGTTACTCAATTATTTGCTTCGGCCGCTGACCACGCCACACTCATAGGAGGGGATTTCAATGCACATCATCCCTTCCTAAGCTCGGCAAGCCCCACAAATGAAGACGGCCTACACCTATACACCACCTTTCAAGATACACCCGAGATCTGCCTCCTGAACACCGGTGAGCCCACCCACACTAGGGGAGGAAGGCTAGATCTAACCTTCGTCTCCAGTGCACTACAGCCTTCGGCCTCCTGGCAGATACACCCCACGCTGACCAGCGACCACTTCGCCACCCTGACAACACTGAAGGTGAATAAACTCCCCACTCCACCCCCCCCGAGATGGAGATACAATACCCAAAAGGCAGATTGGGGACTCTTCAAGAAACACCTAGCTAACTGGCGCGAAAAGTCACAGCCGGCCGGCCCAGCACCCGTGGATGAGACAACCCTCCACCACCAATTGGTCGAGGCGTTTCACCAAGCGGCAGAAGAGGCCATCCCAAAAACAAAACCAACATCAAGACAGTACAATGACTACTGGTACTACTGTCCCAGGGTGAAAGAACTCAACCACAGAGTGAACATGGCCCGAAGAAACTACAGGAAACATCCCACGGCAACAAACAGACATCTCCTGCAAGTCATAGTCAAGGATACCAGGGAAGAGAAGGAAGAAATAAAACACGCAAGCTGGCTCAAGTGGTGCTCCGAACTCAACGAGCACACCTCCCTTGGCAAGATGTGGGCCCAGATCCGAAGGGCATCTGGGAAGGCAACACCACCACCACCAACCCATCCCAACCCAGAAGAGGAAGCCGAGAGACTTGCAAAACTGTTCGCTGACCGAGCAGCAACAAAAAACCTCCCGAGACAGGCGGAGGAGACACAACGGCGTCTGCGACAGGTCAGACTCCAGATGATCGAAGAGGCCTGCAACAGTGAAGATGACACTGACAGACCATTCAACCAGCAAGAACTCCAAAAGTCGCTAAAACGAAGCAAGGACACAGCTCCTGGGGCAGACAGGATAACCTACTCGATGCTCTTTCATGCCGGTACAGCCGGACATGAGGCTCTGCTGCAAGCCATCAATGCTTCGTGGACAGCACAAAGACTCCCACCGGAATGGAAGAAGGCAGACATACAGCCCATTCCGAAGCCCAGAGAACCAGACAAGCCGAGGCCCATCTCCCTTCTCAGCTGCATAGCGAAGACGGGAGAAAGAATGGCTCTCAACCGACTAAAGTGGAAAGTAGGCAGCCCACACCCTCACATCTTTGCTTACACCGAGAACACCGGCACAGGCAACAACATCGCCGAGATACTCAGCACAGTGGACAACAAACCAGCTCTGGTGGTCTTCCTCGACCTGGAGAAAGCCTTCGAACTAGCCAATCCATTGGCCATTACAACTACGCTCGCAAAAAAAGGCGTCAAAGGAAGGTTGCTGGGGTGGATCCAGAACTACCTCACACAAAGGGAAGCACGAGTACGCTTTCAGGGAACAACCTCAAGCTACAGGGTCCATGAAAACGGAACCCCACAAGGAGGCATCCTCAGTCCAATGCTGTTCAATGTCCTGATGGAAAACCTAGTCAAGCTTCCGTTCAGACAAACAGCCAAGCTCCTATGCTATGCAGACGACTTACAGCTCATAGTAAGAGGATCGAACAGACTAGCCAACACGCAACACGCACTCCAACTTATAGAAGAGGAGTGCAACAGACTTGGACTCAAGATAAATCCAGCCAAGTCGAAAGCGATGGCCATCTGCACTGACACACCAGACAAGATGCTCTCCATACAAAACACGCCGGTAGTCTGGACCAACGCCCACCAGTGTCTTGGAATCTGGTTTGACCAGAAACTCACCTTCAAGCCACAACTCGAGTATCTCAGGCACAGGACGAAGAGCAGACACAATATAATGAGGTCGCTCACCAGCAAATCCGCAGGAGCAAACCTTCATGTGCTCAAAGCCTACTACACGGCCGCCATCAGATCGCTGGTAGATTACAGTGCTCCAGCACTCATTGGACTGAGAGAAGACCAAATGGCTAAGCTAGAAGTCATTCAAAACAATGCTCTCAGGACCATGCTCGGAGCACCCATGTGGACCAGAATTTGCAACCTGCAAATGGAAACCGAGCTACCACCCCTGGCAGTACGAGTCAAGCAGGTGACAGCCGGTCTCCTCGCCAAAATCTGTAGAGCAGACAAGCCCACAGCTGCCAAGATTCGAATCAGTGCCTCCCTCCACCTCGACCACAGAGTGCGAGGGGCCACCTGGTCGCACGAGGCAAGCGAGGTCATCCGACACCTGCAAGCAGAAACACTCGTCAAGAACAACCAAGACACACGAGACAATGGTTACGCTGTTCCTCCACCATGGAGCCCTCCACCAGCCACACTCAAATTCACCGACCTAGGTGACAGTAAGGCCAACCTCCAGAAGGAGGACCTCCAAAAAATAACTCTCAAGGCCATAGCCACCGAGACACCGGCTGATGCAGCATCATACTTCACAGACGGCTCGGTGGACCCAAAACATCATAGATCCGGAGCGGCCTTCTACACCCAAGGTCAGACCCTCCAATGGAGACTTTCCAATGACTGCTCCACCCTACAAACAGAACTGGTAGCAATCTCAAAGGCCCTACAACACGCTGCAACCCAACACAACAAGTCCATCATAATTCATACGGACTCGAAATCGGCCATGCAGGCGCTGCAACACAGTCAACCAAGAGACAACGTCCACATCATCACCTCGATCCTCGCACAGCTACAGGAATTCCAAAGCCAAAACCGACCAGTCGTCTTACACTGGATTCCCAGTCATGTAGGGATCGGAGGAAACGACGTGGCAGACGAAGCAGCCAAGGCAGCTACACGTTCCAGTAGCGTACACATCCAAGTTCCAGCAAGTGTGCAACAGATAAAGAATCACCTCAGAAAGACCAGCAAGCTCCACATCAAAAAGAGCTTCCTTCATGCACTCAACGCCGGGTCCCAATCAGCCAAATGGTACCTGGCGGCCACAAAAGGGGAACCACCTTTCGCTGACAGGAAAACCCCAAGACAAACCCAAGTCAGTCTTCATCGACTACGACTAGGGTACAAGTGCTCCTGGCAGATGATCGGCAATGACGTCATGGATTGCACCTACTGTCAGGAGCCAGCAGCCAACCCACTTGAGCATTATCTCCTCGACTGCGAGGTCACACAAAGCCTCCGCAACAAAATTCAAATCTCCCCAGAAACACACACAACACCAGCGGCCACTCTAACCCGAAAGGCCCATACAGACCACTTTCACCACCTACTCCGGGTCATCACACGATACCCACCACCCAGATAGCTTAGTAAGCATCCTTTCCCAGCAAGTGCGGACCCCAGTTCGGGGGGCGCGCCACTCCGAAACTGACCACGTCCAAGAGTGGGGGTTGGTGGTAAGCGTCCACTGATCGGGGGTCTGCTCACACTTGCAACCTGCAGTATCCTTCCATCTGCAGGTGGGACCACCTCCATCCCAATCCGGTCTGGCTGCTCCTCGAGCTCCAGCCGGAACCACCAAACGGGCCGCCTATAGGCAAAGGCCCGTGTCGGACTACGGTCCGACAATCTCAACAACAACAACAACAACATAGAGCACTCGCTATCACTGTCTCCCTGCTGACGACGCACGTGATCCACCCACTGTGGGTGGGTGGGTGATCCACAAACTACGGGTGGGTGGGTGGGCGATCGACGAGCCTATGCTCTCCCACGCTGAACTCCGGCGTTGGTCCTTAGACAGTCCTCCCGTATACGTTTTGACTGTTAACGCTCATAGGATCGTTATTGGTTTGTTGCTGGAGAAATAAACCCTCAACGTTGACGCGTACCATATAATTCGGTCAAAACATGTTAAAGGACAACTCAGGACACATAGAATGAATAATACAATCAATATACAGTACATAGCCTGTTAACATCTTAAGTATAACTCGCATATTACATCTGTTGATACATCAGGAGACAAGTTGTATAATATGATCAAATTACAGAACATAAATATACTTATTAAAGTTATATAGAGTTTATATTTACGTTCTAGGGTCTTGGGTTCGACCAGCGTGTTGTTTCTTCTGCAAGAATTGGTAGACTACTGAGCAATCGCCATCCAATCGCAGCCCTAAACGAGGGCATCCGTTTTATATTAGACGACCAACAAACACGTTGTCAGCACTGCCCCCCTTCTCACCCTCTCTCTCTCATGTTTATCTTACTGTGGCGGTAACACTGGTTGAATCAGTAAACTTTATTAATATTTGGTGTTTTAAAGCCTTTGCATCATTTCATGTAAAATTTTAATGTAAACTCTGCATTCATAACTTGTGGTCAATAAAATATTTGTCCATCTAGAGTGTAACACTACACACTCGTGCATAGTGTGTAACACTACACACTCGTGTACAGCGTGTAACACAACACAGGGATACACTGGCGGTGGGGCACTACAGGTCCTTGTCGCTGCTGCTGGAAAATACGTCAACGATGTACTGAAGTCCTTGACGACACTGACGGAGGCTCCTGAAGCCCCTCTGGTTGATGAGGAAGGTGTTTGTGCTGGTGTATATTTTGCTGGCCAGCTGCCTGACGATGGTGTCGTCAGTCACAGCCTGACAGTCCTCGACGCCCTGAGTCAGCACCCTCGTTAGCCCCTCCAGCAGACGGTACACATCGTCAATGTTCTCTTGGAAGATGTCTTCAGTGAGCGACTGATCTAGGAAGACTTGCTCCATAGCGATGATGTACTGCTGCACCCAGCCCGTGATGTTGGCCAGCTGTTCCTTGGCCTCCTCCTGGGTGGTGGGTGGGTGGTGGGGCGGGGTGGGCAGGGTGGGAAGAACCTCAGCACACTCACTTGCGTCACAAACCTTCACATAATCCTTATCTGTACTTGGGTCAAAGAATGAATCAATGAAGTCCCAATCAGTCTTGAACTTATTCCTGACCTGGAGGATGAGCAGAAGAAAGGAGTTAACACAGCTACTCAACAACTGACATTGTTGGCGACGGAGCAACAATGACTAACGTAGAATTAGTGTGCCATCGTGTTAGTGCTAATGTGGTCAACGACAGGCAAAAGTTAGTGTTTTTACTGAAGACTAAATTGTGTCAAGTTTTTATAAATTTACTTTGTCAACATGTGTTACGTGGTAACTGTGTAAGTTTATCTTGTACCAGTATATCAACAGAAATACATGTTAAAACATACAGCACTGTTATTATACGAGAAAATATAAAATTTACCAATTATTGGCCAATAAAGTGAAAGGGAAAACTTACATAATCATTCTTGAAGTCGTCGATGATGGACATGATAACCTTTGCCTTGTTCACGATAACTTCTTGAAGGGTTTGGTTACACAGAAGCTCTCTGCCTTGTGACGACAACCTAGGGAGGTTCTGGAAGGAAGCCGTCGAGTTGTGGACGCTGCTGAAGGTAGGAGGGAGGGTGGTGTTGGTAGTCTTGTCCTCACTGGAGTTTGAAGGGAAACTTGTGTTGGTGGTCTTGTCCTCACTGGAAATAGGAGAGAGGCTGGTGTTGATAGTCTTGGCCTCACTGGTGGTAATAGTTGTGGTTTCAGTACGCGTGGATTGATGACGGGGTGAGTCAGACTGATAAAAAGAGTCCAGTGGGTGGAGAGGTGACAAGGCCGACACTGTACTGGCGAGGGCCAACAAGAGAACCCAACTGACCACCACACGATGACCGCTATTGACACCTTTTTCAGAGGAAAACAAATGTTAAAAGTCAGTTTTCTATGCAGGTGGACCTTCCCTAAACCATCAGCCTAACCAGAGATGTCTGCCTTTGCTAACACATCGCCTAAACATCGAGATCTACCTTCGTTAAAACGTTAAGGTATATCCTCACTCAGAACCTATCAGCCGAAGTTAGGTGGAGGTGTTGGGGAATATATGTTCATGGTGTGAAGAGGGGGAATGGTCGACTTCGGGGAGGGGCGTTTGTAGGGGGTAGGAGGGTAATATGCCATGTAAATTGTTCAACAGAGATGGGGGGGGACTGAAGACAACAGAGATGGGGGGACTGAAGACAACAGAGAAATTAATAAAAGGAGGGGAAGGATGGATGTAATTTTTTCAATATATTATCTTAGGTGTAAAGGCTTTAAAGAGTAATAGATGAGGCCCCTTATTTTATGATTATTATAATGTGCCATTTATAACCTTGATATTAGCAGATATTCTGAGGTCAGTAGTAATTACTTTTTACTATACATAAATGCTTGAGTACAATACTGCATTCAAGAAAAAAGTATGGAATTTTCTGATGAAAAAGGGGGGAACGGACTCCAAGGACCCCCTGGATCCGCCCTTGTATACCCTTCAAATATGCACAAGTTCATTGGTAATCACATACCCTTAAAAAGTTTGGCAATTAGGGACAATTAAAATCCCTTCTTAAACTCTTACTTTACATTACGGATTGTGGTTAGGGAGTACGAGAGTCCGGTAACACTCACCCATATCTGCAGTGCTTAAGGGAGACAGCAAACAGCAACACAAGGGGATAATTATATGGTTAGTCCAAGCAGGAAGACTGTCTTTAATCCAGCAAACAGCATATATTTGTTATGAGTCTAGTATACAGGGGAAGACGGAGGTGGTGGTGGTGATACGTCAGAAGCCGTGTATGCTGTGATGCCATAAGCAGACTATCACTTATATCTCACGCTCTTATCGACTCGTCCCTCCCTCCCTCCCTCCCTCCCTCTTCCCTCGTCTCATCAAACCTTCCCTCACTACCGTCTTCGCCCATTCATTAATAACGCGCCCCGGGACGTTAATCTTAATATTTCTGACAGACCATCAAGTACCTGTTGAGCGTCTCCCGTCTGGCGCCGCCCCTCACACCTCCCGATGATAGTCGCCAGGATGTACTATACTGTATATGGCTGGTGAACCTTATCTAACAGCCTTACGAAACGTCATTGTTTTATATGTGTGTTTATATATTATTGTGCGTGTTTATGTGTGATTGTGTGTTTCTATGTGTGACTGTTTGTGTACGTTATTTGTTTCTTCTCCGTACAGTTCGTAAAGAATAGTTAGTGGTGACGTCATTCCCGGGAGATAACTTATGGCTCCTTGAGTAAGAATTCTTTATCCGTTAGATTGTAAACTATAGAAAGGTTGAGCCCAACAGCTTACGGGAGTCCTTATACCTTAAACAACTTCCGTTTTGTTGGTATAGAGCATTCATATTCAAGAACATAAATATATCAATATGCACTAATATACTCATTATAACTGAGCTTCCGTCCACAGAGTCTATATTAACCTAACCATGGTAGATAATTTATTCACTTTAAATTTTCCAGCATGATGAGGTCATGTCCCAGCTGGTTGTGTTTCGCCTCCACCAAACTCACAGTATCTAGGCGACCAACGGCTGCCAACTGTTACCTCCCTCGATCTCAGTTAAGAATAAGCTAATAAAATAATATGTGAGATGTTTTCAACTTGAGTAAGGTAAGAACAAACAAGTGATGTCGATATGTTAAGTCTTTGTGCTGAACCTAACATAACCTAATCTAACTAATCACTGATCCCGGAACTTAACCTAACCTAGAGTATACGCTATACCTACCCTACCTTAATCTAGCCTAATCTAGCCGAAGCTAATCTAACCTTAGCTTCACCTTAACCGAACCCAACCCAATTTAACATATTCGTAACATAACTAAACCTAACACTCCCTTAACCTATGATAACTTACTGTTCACAATCTAATCAATTCTATTCTAAATTAACCTAATATATTTTAACATTTACCTCTAACCAGATCTAAGTTATACTTCTAATATATACTGACAGTGGAAACATCATAGAGCTACCAGACGTATGAGGGTGACTCGGCTTGAACATGAATATTAACACAAGTGCTAAAACCTGGACCTTAGTGAGACACCCTCGCCGACTACATATGAAACTTTTGATCTAAATGCAATTTTGATCATGGTGAGACCGACGATACCCCGTGTACTGACACCGGTCAGCTGTACGACACTACAGCTGCATCAGGGAGGCCCACAACACCCTATGATCGTCCAGCTGTACAACACCACAGCTGCATCAGGGCTAAGACCAGTCCCTCCCCAACCAGCTGTGCAGCACCATCTGGGTTAAGACCAGTCCCCCTCCAACAACAGTTAAAATATCAGACCTTAGTTAACTTGTATGTTCACCATATGATTCCTCCTCTTTTTGTATTGACTGCTTACGTTAAAAGACTCGCTCCCCAATATCTCTATGTATAGTCTGTTCACTTGACGCCTGCAACCGAGGCTTTGGGCAAGGATTCTATACTCTAGGACCTTGTAACTGGGTACTAAATAAAGTAATTAATCTGAATTTTTGGTTGCCTGTTCAGTGGGCTGCACACCACTTTGTAAATGTTTAGATCAGTCTCTGGAAACTACGTAGCCTAAACAAAGGACCTTATATTAATGCTGAACTATATATCTATACCTGGATAGATTATATATATTATTATAACTTGATCTAGCCACAGCGCCAGGAGGAGTTATACAAAATATGACACCTACACTGTGGAATGCGTTGTGACCAGTAGGGCATTAGATTGTTCTTCACCTGATTTCGGTGTACAGTATGTTTATACCGCTACAGGGTGTACCTCTTTATGGTCTTCAAGAAAACTTAACCTGCTCAAAATGTTATCAATTCTCTGGAAGCACACTTGTGTATATGCATAAATGCACCGAGCAAAACTGGTGAATTGAAGCACTTGGGTCTGCATGCTAAATTTATGGCAGGCACTATGGCTAAACATCTCCTATCGATAGTCTTAGAACTTTTACCCTTCCAGTCCATCAAATTGCACATGAAACGCTCTCGAGAATCAGGTCTCAGGGTACTGTACTTCATTCTCGTCTTTTCCATTGTAGGGGACTCATCACAATTATATATTGATCAAGCCATATATATGACATGTTAGATCTCACTACTTGTATTAGTTACCTTGTTAGTAATTTACCTTCCACTGAGGATTTTGAATGGTGTCACGAAAATTCACGATGTTCGACTTTCCGCTGATGCTTATGATTGTTATATCGTCATCGTAATGTTTCTTAATCATTTGCTTAGAATACCTGAATGAATATCCATCTCGTCCATTGTCTCCACGTACTCTGACAACGCTGCAAGAGAGTATTGACATTCATCACTCAAGCAAACCAATTATTTTTTTTAAAGATTCTTCCTTTTCATCTCAGTTACGGAGAAATACTTTAGCACAATTACGATGATATTTTGCCTGGACTAACACTAAATCAAAAGCATGTCGTATTCTTTCTTTAACAACAATTCCCCAGTCACCTTCTCTATCTGTGCTATGTTTCAAAACGGTGTTCTGAAATTGCAAGGTTTCTACGCTCATTTCGCCTCAAGTGTTTGAGTGGCATTTTTTCCACAATTATATCTTCTGAATAAAACCGACAATCGTGTTTAATACAAAATATAGAAACACCTGATGCAATAGTGGTGCCTCTTATACCACACTAGCAAATGACTTCCTTTTTGTAGCCGTTATCGTGCTCTCACGGGCAGTTGTTGGGGTGGCGGAACAGTTGTCCGGGGGAGAGGGCAGTTGTCCCAGGGGGAGGGGGCAGTTGTCCTAAGGGGAGGGGGCAGTTGTCCTAAGGGGAGGGGGCAGTTGTCCTAAGGGGAGGGGGCAGTTGTCCTAAGGGGAGGGGGGGGCAAAATAAGAGGTGAGGCTTGATCGTGGTAACCTTCCCCAGGTTCTTAATAATAAGCCTCATTAACTCAAACTAAATGAGATTCATAGCGAGGAGAAATCATACAACGGACATGTCAAGGAAATACAATGAAATATTGAGAGCCACGGCCTAAATCAACCTAAGCCCTAACATCAGCCTTAATATGCACTTGAACAGTCCACAAAGTATACACCACTTATCTCCACAATATTGTCCTAAGTCCAGACCAGCTGAACTACATCCTCAACCCAGCCAGGCACGTCTGTTTCTGCCTTGGTCTCAAGTCCTGTCTCCACCGGCTGAGTTGGTGACCAGTGCCCAACACAGTGCTGATACCATGTCTTCAATTATGGGACTATTTTACTTGTCTACCACACAAAATTAGACTAATTTATTTACAACACACATATTATCAATTACAGTAATATATAAATATATAACATATTAAACAAGGATTACCTACATGAACAAAGTTATACAGTATATAATATAACCCTACTTATTGAACAAACAGGGTAATTACCTCTGAACAATTAAGATAATTACCTCTAAATCAAAATATACACGGTGCTACATATTATATATATATATATATATATATATATATATATATATATATATATATATATATATATATAATTTGAGTTGAAATGCATTATGGGAACCCTTTTGACCTAATAATAATGGTTGCCCCTTGTGTAACGAGGATGGCCGGCCCAAGGGCCACCAAAGCGTGAATATGTTAAAGGTGTAGAAGCTGCCGCCAACACAACAACCACACCCAAAGTTAACGAGCTGCATGACCCAGTGTAAAGGAATAATCCGAGAAGACCGGACAACTTGCCAACTGCACTGGCTAACCATTACACCCGGAATACGATTCGCAAATCGATTAACATCCAGGTTCCCAATTACTGCTAGGTAGACAGAGGCCAATGGCGTGAAGAAATTTTCCCATAGTTTCACCCTGCCCGGGGATCGAACCAGTTCCGCTCACTTGTGAGGCGGGTATGCTGTCCATTACACCATACGTCGCCCCCCCCCCTTTTTTTTACCTAAACAACATAACAAAACTTTACATAGGCACTCTTGACACTCATCCCGAGATTACTTTGCACCCTCAACCTGCAGCAGCCCTGTATCGTCCACACAGCAGGATTTCAGGCAGTCATCACACCAGGGATCTTTCAAGCACTGGTGATACTGGAGCTTGACAGGAACAACAACAGCTGGGAGGAGGTGGTCCGGTGGGAGACACCATAGCTGTACACACTTACTTCATACACAGCTCTGGAATCCCTCAACACGCTTCCCCACTTCACCATCATGCCTTTGTTACAGCAGGCGTCCTCTTCACAGCACTCGTTGTACCTTAGAGAAAAAGATTGGGTATTCCCAATACTCTTCTGCATTTACACACCGTTTACCCGACCCTTGAAGGGTAAGTGTATCACACACTGAAACAATAGGTTGTGTTACGGAAACTAAGCAATTGTGGGGTTTCGTGATGTTGAATAGCACATAGGATGGAGGTGAGAAGGGAAACTCAGCTATGGCGGTTTTCTTATATAAATATATTATATACAAATCAGTCTGGTGCTGGAAAGTTACTTAGGTAGGAGCTTCTTTAGAGGAGGTGTAGCGTGTTGCAGGGCTCTAGCTAGAATGGACTTCACGGCAAGACTGGGAGCTTATATACACGGCCACCGGAAGTAAGACCGGAAGTAAGCGTCGCAGGTGGCCGACCCCCCCCCCCCCCTCCGCGAGTCTTGATGACGAGGCTTGTCAGAGAAACTCACCTGAGCCCGGCCGCGAGTCTAGACGGTTAGGCTTGTGGTGAGAGTATCCACTACACAATCAAGAAGGCAAATAATGTCTTAAGTTACTTTGCTTTAACTATTACTATTATTGTAATTTCAAAATTTAAATGATTTCTTTACCTGTGTCTGTCTAGGGGCTTTTGGGTTAAAATGATTTAGTTATAATACCATTGTAAAACTCATGCCCAATTACGGAACAAATGACAATCTGTTTGTATTGTAAAGTTTTCTAGTTATGTTTTACTATAGGTTTAGTTATTATAGCATTACTTTGCTTAATTGAATAGTAGATACCACACTCACGGTTGACATGACAGTACCCAACACAATATAAATAGTAGGACGTGAAAAATATGTAAGTGATTTTTAAATAATATTCTTCAAAGAAAATCAACACAAAACACAAGGGTGAAAAATACTGTACCCAGCTGTACTAATACACGTTACAATAGATGACCAGTAGACACGCAGTGAACAGGCAGCGCAGATTACAGTGGATCACACCCCACAGAGCAGACAGGGTGAACAAGAGCCGATAATGGTGAGAGTGGGACCGATTTATTTATTTATTAGCTCACCCGGGCACAGGTTACTGACCCACATCGGGGCCCGGGGGGGGGGGGGGGCTACTAATAATAACAATAATATTAATAATTAGTTCATAGTAAATAAAATTTATAATACAAAATACAAAATTAAAAATAAAATAACATTAATAATAACAACACTGATAATAATAATGCTACTACTACTAATAAAGAACCATAAAGAAATGAAACAATAAAAAAAGATCAATAGTGAGAAACGATATGCTGTCAAAGTAAGAGGAACAATTGAGACCCTGCAATTGTGTGTAACTGAGGAAGAAAGTCAGATCAGCAACCCGGGACTTGGTCACAATTTTCGTGATGCCACATGGCAGCAGGGTCTCCAGTATCATTAGACAACACATTATGCTTCCAATATCTTCCAAGGCGGTAGTACCTCCCTGTTTGGTAGCTGTTTACTACCTACTCTTCTGTCAGAGTAGACATCACCTGTCATAGATGGCGCCCCCAATAGCTGGCAATGGTTTTCCACCAATGAGGAGCCATCTCCTGACTCATTCTCTTACTAGTTGCCTGCTGGTTAATTAGTGGTTGAGGGTCATGTGGAGTAATCCGTGCAGATAAAGGTGACAATGCAGTGTATTTACATGGAAGTGTGACCCTTCTATGTTACAGTTGCAAGAACACAAATAAAACCAGCATAAGCACCAAGCCTCCGCCTTCAATATATTTAATGATTACCTTCACAAAATGTTCGTCTTCTAAGGGAATATGTTTGAGGGGAACAGGTGGAATGACTTGGATGCGTTTCTTCGCCAAGTGACATACATGACATGACTCATTTGCAGGTACATCTGGGGGTCGAAACTTCTTATGAACACCGGGTTTTATATAGTAACAACAAGGCTCAGTCTTATTCTCATACTCCAGAACAGCTCTGGCCCACAATGGAACTAAGGTCTGATCAGCTTCCTGGGCCTCAACCAACATTTCACGGTAACAGACATCATTTATTTCCCTAGACTCAACGGACTTTAAAACCCACAGTCATCTGATCTGGTTCATCAGGAAATAACCCATCGAGATCATAAGTATCCAAGCTGGAACTTTATTTGCTTGGCTGGGGATAACAGCACAGGACGGGAATAACTCTGGAATTTTACTCTCAACCGCAGCCACAGGATCAACACTCAAAGGATTAGTACACACAAAATCGCCAGGCACTACAAGGCTCCCAGCAGTATCATTTCCTAGTAAGAAGGTCACAACGTCAACTAGCAAAGACTCTTTAACACCCACAGTTACTGGTCGAGAGTATGAGGTAAGCCTTAAGGTATAGTCTACACAACGGAATAACAATGTTCCCGCTAACTCCCCACAACACAACATGTCCTCCTATATGTGTCTTCTCCACAAATGGGAATAAAATTTTCACCACAATACTGTGTGACGCACCAGTATCTCTAGGATACTTACAAGAACCGAAGGACTATCCTTTGCTATAGACACTGATCCACTAAACTGGAACGGCTGGAACGATAACAGGGATTCTTTGCAACTTGGTCCTGCAAAGACATATGGGTTATGGGTGACCTAATAGAGGTGTATAAGCATCTCAAGAGGCACTACTCAGTCAAGTGTCCTTACTTGGAGCTGGCGGACGCTCGCCCCACAAGGGGTCACAGCTCAAGATTGAAGAAGCCGCAAGTCCAGAAAACTGTGAAGGCAAACTTTTTCGGAGTGAGAGTTGTGAACTCTTGGAACAATCGGCCAGAAAGTGTTGTGACGGCACCGAGTGTGAGCTCTTTCAGGACAAGACTTGACCAACACTGGAGCAGGTTCAGGTACATTTAGGAGCCGGTGCATGCCCAGTACTTGCCAACAGTGCGTAACAGAGACGTGACCGATCGCCCAAGCGGCTAACGAGCCGATCAGTGGTGAAGAGGATAACAGAAAAACAAGTATCAGTACACTAAACATTTAAAAAATTTAGAAGCGTTAACACTAAACCCAACAACCAAATCGAGTACCAACATACACGTAGGTAACCACTCAACTTCTTGTAACAATAACAACAATAAATTTTACATGACATCTAATACACAATATACGTAATGATAGATATTAACCAATATTACTTCATAAACTATCAACTAGGATTGTATCTTATATTTAAGTAATAAATTTTATCTAGTAACTTTCTCTTACTTGTGCATAGTGTAACACTACACTCTCGTGTATAGTGTGTAACACAAACACACTCGTGTACAGCGTGTAACACAAACATACTCGTGTACAGCGTGTAACACAACACAGGGATACACTGGCGGTGGGGCACTACAGGTCCTTGTCGCTGCTGCTGGAAAATACGTCAACGATGTACTGAAGTCCTTGACGACACTGACGGAGGCTCCTGAAGCCCCTCTGGTTGATGAGGAAGGTGTTTGTGCTGGTGTATATTTTGCTGGCCAGCTGCCTGACGATGGTGTCGTCAGCCATAACCTGACAGTCCTCGACGCCCTGAGTCAGCACCCTCGTTAGCCCCTCCAGCAGACGGTACACATCGTCTATGTTCTCTTGGAAGATGTCTTCAGTGAGCGACTGATCTAGGAAGACTTGCTCCATAGCGATGATGTACTGCTGCACCCAGCCCGTGATGTTGGCCAGCTGTTCCTTGGCCTCCTCCTGGGTGGTGGGTGGGTGGTGGGGCGGGGTGGGCAGGGTGGGAAGAACCTCAGCACACTCACTTGCGTCACAAACCTTCACATAATCCTTATCTGTACTTGGGTCAAAGAATGAATCAATGAAGTCCCAATCAGTCTTGAACTTATTCCTGACCTGGAGGATGAGCAGAAGAAAGGAGTTAACACAGCTACTCAACAACTGACATTGTTGGCGACGGAGCAACAATGACTAACGTAGAATTAGTGTGCCATCGTGTTAGTGCTAATGTGGTCAACGACAGGCAAAAGTTAGTGCTTTTACTGAAGACTAAATTGTGTCAAGTTTTTATAAATTAACTTTATGTCAACATGTGTTACGTGGTAACTGTGTAAGTTTATCTTGTACCAGTATATCAACAGAAATACATGTTAAAACATACAGCACTGTTATTATACGAGAAAATATAAAATTTACCAATTATTGTCCAATAAAGTGAAAGGGAAAACTTACATAATCATTCTTGAAGTCGTCGATGATGGACATGATAACCTTTGCCTTGTTCACGATAACTTCTTGAAGGGTTTGGTTACACAGAAGCTCTCTGCCTTGTGACGACAACCTAGCGAGGTTCTGGAAGGAAGCCGTCGAGTTGTGGACGCTGCTGAAGGTAGGAGGGAGGGTGGTGTTGGTAGTCTTGGCCTCACTGGAGGTAAGAGAGATGTTGTCGTTGGTAGTCTTGGCCTCACTATAAGTATGGGTAATGTTAAAGGTAGTAACCATAGCTTCAGTAGACGTGGGTTGTTGACGGGGTGAATCAGGGTGATAAAATGGAGCCAGCGAGTGGAGAGGTGACAAGGCTGATGCTGTACTAACGTGGGCCAACAAGAGAACCAAACTGACCACCACACGGCGACCGTTACTTACACCTTCTGTGGGAGAGGAACAACATTTTTAAAACGTTAGCTATCATCCAGGTCTTCCTTCACTAAGAATTTACTTAATTTCGAGGTGGACCTTACTTTAGCGTTTAACTATTTTCGAGGTGAACTTCGTTAAAACTTTGATAGACACAATTTGGAAAGGGAAGATATTTAAATGAGGAGACAGGAATATGTCTTCTTTCACGTTCGGGATATACGAGAGAGAGAGAGAGAGAGAGAGAGAGAGAGAGAGAGAGAGAGAGAGAGAGAGAGAAATCCTTGCTTGCGGTATGAAACAAAGGGAATGGGACAACTGGCCTCCGCCATCTGGCCGCAGCCCAACTGGCCGCGGGAAACTCGCCGCGGCCGACTGGCCGCCGCGGACTGGGGGTAAACTGCAAACGCCTAATTTTGCTCTCTCAAGGCAGCTCCTTAAACCCCCACCAGCGAACGATTGATTCTCGAATGATTAAAAAACAAGTCAATTCTGAATTCAACATACAAAAAACAGTAAAACTATGTACTAAAAAATAAAATAAGAGAAACTTAGATAATAGAACTTGAAAGAATCCTCACAGATGTATTAAATCTTGAATGAAAAATACAGAATCAACAAAAGCGTTAACATAAGATGGTAGGGAAAAATTAATCGTAGGAGTAATATATAGACCTCCTAATCTTGATAGAGTTAACGAGCGACTTATCCGGGATAAAATGCACAGGACATCCAGTCATAGCAACGTCTGTGTAGTAGGCGACTTTAACTTTAGCCAAATAGATTGGATCGTCCTTAGGAGTAACTCAGAATCAGAGGATTTTCTTGAAAAAGTTCATGGCCGTTTCCTAAATCAACATATAACCGAAACCACCCGGGGTAATAATATACTCGATTTAGTTCTGTAAAAAAACAGAAAACCTCATTAATAATGTCGAGGTAAGGAACGAACTTGCTAACATCGATCACAAAGAAGTATGTTCCAAATTAGAATTTAATGGGAGCCGCAAGGAAAATCCATCAAAGTCCCAAATTTCAGAAGGGGCCACGTGAGGTGACCTCACACAATGCACCCACAGAGGGCGACCTCACTTTACCTGAAGACCTGATAACGATAACCTCACAAAATATGACGGTTGAGGATGACCTGATCACGAGATCTAAGGTTGAAGAGTTCCACAACAATTTAAATAATGACCCGAAATGGATAAATAATTATTTAAAGAATATTATTAGACGAAGGAAGGCTATAGGTAGGAGAATATATCATGGTGAAGTTTATCTCCGAGATTATTATAAGGTATTGGCCAGTAGGGTTAAGACCGAGATAAGAAAAGCAGAGGAACAATGAACTGAAGGTAGCAAGGGAGGCGAAGTCATACCCCAAGGGATTCTATCAAATGTATCAAACTAAAACACAAGAAAAGATTGGACCAATACAGTCAGATATCGGCGAGCTAACTGATAACGACGGAGAAATGAGCAATAATCTGAAGAAAAAAAAATCAACAGTTTTCACCACCGAAAATTTAAACATGATACCCGAGGCACGGACTATATGCAGAGATAGTGAAGAAAATAGATTAACCGAGATAGTAGTGACAACTTAAGATGTTAGTAAGCAAATAGACACCAGGTCCCGATGATATATATGCCAGAGTATTAAATGAATGTAAAGAAGAGCTTAGTATGCCCTTAGCAAAGTTGTTTAACATGGAGGATAGCGAATGTAATAACGATTTTCAAGAGGGGAGATATATCATTATTCTCTAACTACCGTCCAACTAGTTTAACATCAATTGTAGGCAAATTACTGGACCATTATTATTTATTATAAATATAAACGACATAGATATAGACGTAGACAGCAACATAAGTAAATTTGCTGACAACACTAAAATAGGACGTGTAATTTAATCTGACGAGGACTCGGCAAAACTACGGGAAGATCTTAACAAAATTTTTGAATGGTCTGAAAAATGGCAGATGAAATTCAATGTGGATAAATGTAAAGCACTTAGGCTAGGAGATGTAAAAAGAGAAACCAGATACCAGATACACAATGATGTTATCGAGAAATCCGACTGTGAGAGAGATTTAGGAGTAATGATAATTAGGAATTTTAAGTCAATTTAACAATGTATATTTGTTAGAAACAAGGCAAATAAAGTACTTGGGTTCATACAAAGGAGTGTTAGTTACAAGACCAGCGAGGTCATCCTAAAACTATATCTTGCGCTTGTGAGACCTCACTTGGATTATGCAGTTCAGTTCTGGTCATCGTATTACAGAATGGATATAGAATTCCTAGAAAGAATTCAGAGGAGAATGACAAGACTAATTCCGGGCATTAGGAACCTTGAGCACAGAGACAGGTTAAAGCATCTTAACTTGCACTCCCTCGAGAGACATAGAGTGAGGGGCGATATGATAGAGGTGTATAAATGGAAGGCAGGGCTAAACAAAGGGGACATTACAAAGGTACTCAAACTATCCAACCAGGAGCAAACTCGTGACAATGGTTTTAAATTAGACAAATTTTGATTTAGGCGCGGAATAGGAAAACATTGGTTTGGAAATAGAGTAGTGGATGAATGGAGTTACCAAACATCATCATTAACTCGAATACGCTGGATAGCTTCAAACATAGGTTGGATATACAGTATGAGCAATAGGGGCTGAGTGTAAATGGGGCTGCCCTGTATGGGTCAATAGGCCCGCTGCAGTTTCCTCCATTCTTTTGTTCTTATGTTCTTAGTGTAGGTGAGTGAGTCAGACAACAGTTACCCATGAGGACGTGGGTAGACAGCAGACTGCAGACAGTAAACACAGGGAGGTATAGTCAGCTAGCAGACAAAAGGAGACGCTCTCAGCTCCGGGAAATGCAGGGCGGTGTGGTGAGGTGTGAGGCTCCCTGTGATCTGGTATCGACAGCGGACTCCACCCGACTTTATTCTATTCAACAAGACCTTATCATCTCCTTCATCTCCCCCCTCACCCCCACACTTCTTCATCCTCTTACGTCATTCTTTCGTCAATAATTTTTCCTGAAACGTTCTTCTCTAATTGATACAAGACAGTTCCGTCAAATATCTCCAGGATCTCCTCGTCTGACTCACGGAGGATATAGCCCTGACGCAGAGGTCAAAGAATGTTCCATCAGTAGAAAAGGTCATCATTGTGAGGGAAAAATCACATCTCAACATCGTAGTTATATTGTTAGGTGAATTATTGTGTTTATGTCTGTAATTTCAAGAGTTATGGGAATATCTTGTTAGGTGGCCAGTCTAGTGATGGCTGTGTAAGCCCTGGAGAGGTATGCATCAAATGGTATTAGTAATATTCAGTTTCTTCTTTTTTTTCTGTTATCCTCTTAACCACTGATCGGCTCGTTAGCCGCTTGGGCGATCGGTCATGTCTCCGTTACTTTTCCTTTTCTTTTATCCTCTTCACCAAATGATCGATTCGTTAGCCGCTTGGGCGATCGGTCGTCTCTGTTACGCACTGTTGGCAAGTACTAGGCATGCACTGGCTCCTGAATGTACCTTCTTTGTTGATACTAAGAATTGTACGGTAGGGTTATATACTGAATATGAAACTACTGTATTCCTATCAAATTTATCAATGGTATAGAACTATAGACAATACTCAAAATGATATCAAAGGAAATAAAAAATAATAAGTTTGTTAATATTTAGTAATAACTGGTCTGGTAACTTGAAGGGTAAATACTTTGGTAACCAGTGACGGATTTAGACCTGTGGAGGCCCATGGGCAGCCTCTCTGTGGAGGCCCCCCTCATTATAACTACCCAAGAGGGTGGGGTGGCGAGAGAAGCGAGCCTAAACATCTGGGAGTTCTGGGGGGGCGCTGTAAGCCCCCCGGGAAATTTTTGAAATTTGAACACTTCTTTGGAGAATTTTGAAGCCATATGCAGATATACTGAGGAAATTAGAACATTGAGAAATTTTTAATTAACTGTATATTTATTGAGTGTACAAATTCCCAACACACACACACACACAAAAGTGAGACATGACTGGAGTCACTCATGTGGTTTCAAGTCGACCAGCCCTGATATAGCTACTACCGCACATGTCAAAAATTTCCAAGAGACTTCACAGAAAAGAATATATTATTAGTTATTACAGAGAGATGATTCTTTGCATTATTAATCAGATAAACCTCTACTTAAATAATGGTTCTGTCCAAGACTGCATGTATAGGCTGTTAGGTTCTGAATAATAAGTTCTATATACAGGAGAGAACACAAACACCTGTATAGTTTTGTAGGTTCGGTTTACTGGATAAGAGTATGTACACAGAGGGAAGCAGCACTCTCCCTTGGCTAGGCTCCTTGTCAACTGCTAGAGGCGACGTATGGCAAGTGATACATTAGCAGCTTCCATACGTCGCCAGGCACATTAATTAAGCATGTGGGATATGGTAATAACATTGCCACACGCTGCTAGCTAGGCTGAATAAATAATACATAAATGGAGCACATATATAATATACATACATGATATATAATCCAGCATACATAATATACATACACCTCCCTCCCCCCTATACGCTCATAGCAAAGTCTTGAGCGGACCTTTTCTTTTGGATCCGTTCTGAGCGTCGAGGGACTTCATCACTGGGAAGGGTATGGGACTCAACACTGGTGGCGGGGCCAGCAGAAGGCATTGTTACGGGTCGGAGAAAACGGCGGTTCCTCCACCACACACGACCACTGGGTAACCGCACCTGGTAGTCCCGTGACCTGCCGAGACCCATGACTACGCCTACTTTGTCCCAACGTAGGGAGGTCGGGTCCTGAACACGGACTTGGGTGCCGACACTCAACCTGGGGAGAGAACGGGCGTGGTCATTGTAGCGGGCGACGACGTCCTGAACACGTTCGGCGGCTCGGCGATCACAATCCTCTGTCTTGGCCTGCCACTCCTTGGAGAAGGATTGAGGGTGAGCAGGGACACAAGAACGAAGGGGGCGTCCATACAAAACGTGGGCAGGGGAGCGTCCGGTGTAGTTAGGTGTGTTGCGGAGTTCAAGAAGACCCCTGTCGAAGGCCTCGCAGTCAATGTTCCCAGAAGGGGCCACCTTAAGGATGAGGTGCTTCAGGGATTTGACAGCAGCCTCAGCGTGGCCGTTGGACTGCGGGTAATGGGGCGATGACAACACATGCCGGACTCCCCATCGGTCAAGGAACGCAGCGAAGTCCCGGCTTGTAAACTGAGGCCCTCCGTCGGTTCGCAGGCGTGCAGGAACGCCCACGTCACGGAAGTAGTGGCGGAACTTGCTGATGGTGGCGGCAGACGTCGTGTCATTACCGCACTTGATGACAACCGGCCAACCAGAGAGACGGTCGACGATAACGAGGAAGGACTTTCCTGACACACAGAAAAAGTCGGCCGACACAGACTCAAAGGGGCGGGTGGGGTTGTCGTCACTCATAAAGGATTCCTGCTGCTGGCTGGGTTGTAATACGCGGCGGGGCTTACACACCTGGACAGCATTGGAGATGTCGGGGTCGATGCCAGGCCGGAACACAGTCTGTCTTGCACGCCGTTTGGTGGCCTCGGCTCCACAGTGACTGTCGTGGAGGCGAGCCAAGGCGTGGAGACTTGAAGCAGCAGGGACAACTACCGAAGGAGAGGTGTCACTGGCCAGAGGTAGGGGTAGGGCGGCAGCAGGGTAGTTGCTGCTCCCTTCGTGCACTCTGTTGGCGTGTTTTACCTCGAGAATCGGTGTTGGGAAGTCCTGGGAGATGATGGCCAACTCTTGGCAATGTCTGTAGGACAGCAAAGGAGTCGGGACGCCATTATGCACATCAATCCAGGCTTGACACGACCTGTTGCCAAAGGTGACGTGTGCATAGAGTGAACCTAGGGCCGGGGTCATCTGTGAACCATCTGCCATAAAGCGGAGATCCTTGGGGGGCGGTCCTAGATCACTTGGAGAGAGCCCCAAGCATTGCAAATGCTGGGGACCGATGACTGTAGCATCAGCGCCGGTGTCGGGCAACATCTGAAGACGGGATGAAGCACTGCGGTAGGTCACAATGACACTGATGTACTGGGGGACTTTGGTCCTGGGACGCTGGGGGGAGCACACATTCCTAATGTGGCTCGAGCGTTGTCAGGAGTCGTCGTGCCTCTGATTGGAAGACTGTGGGCGGCCCTCTCTGGTGGAAGGGGGCTGAAGCTTCCGCCGACGCGGTCCCTTGGGTTTGTTGGAAGGGCAACACTTGTCATAGTGGCCCAGACGACCGCACACATTGCACTGGACGCGTTTGGCTGGGCACCGTACTGTGAGTGACCAGTGGCCCTTACGGTCACAACTGTTGCAGGTAGACTGAGCAGCTGGACACACCTGTGTTCCGTGCTGCTTACCACAGTTGTTGCAAAATAAACCGGGCGTGGACGTGGTGGGCGAAGGCGTAGGAACAGACTTCTTGTCCTTCTTGTACCGGGACACAGCGCGTACAGCTGTAGGGGGAGCACGGATGGCAGAGGTGGCACACCTGGCAGCCTCATAGGAGCGACATATCGTCAACGCATCCTTAAGAGAAGAGGAAGAGTCGAGGGAGGTGAGGCGTTGGACAAGTTCCTCGTCCTTAACACCCATCAGGATCACCTGCCTCAACTGGGTCTCCTCGCACTGCTGGTGGTGGCCTGGGCATATATCTACCTCTTCCGAGGCTCTCTTAAGACGCACGTAAAAGGCATCAAAAGACTCACCCTCCATCTGTCTGCAGCTAAACAATTCCCTCCTGCGCAGAGCTTCATTCTGCTGTCCTTTGATGTGCCGTTGTAGAACGTCCAGTACCTCCTCTACAGACAGCGAAGAGGTTGGGGGTACCTGCAACGTATGTTCCAAGACACGCTGAATTTCCAAGGACAAGCACATACGCAGCTGGATGAGTTGTTTAGGCTGTGACAAACTCTGGAGATCCACCATTGTAGAATAATCAGTCCACCGTCGCCGCCATTCACGAAAAGTCTGGAAAGTCTCATCAGGCTTCAAGATGGGCGGCGTTCGAGCTGCTGCTTTAGGTGGGGCTGGGGGGCGTGAAGGAAGCATGGATGAGGTATCTGAACCAGTCAGTACCGAGGCAGTGTTAGAGCCAGGGGCTTGGTTAACAGTGAGGCGAGATATCAAGGCTTCAAACCGTTCACTGTCTTCCAATCTCCGTTGGTGGTCTCGTTCTGCCTCTGCTTGCCTTCTGTGCTCATCCGCCAAACGTCTGTGGGCTTCATCCTCGCGTTTCTCATCTCTCATAAACTTCAGTAAAGCAATTATCTCTGGAGACAACGCTGAATATTGAGGTGAGGGACTGCGCGATGTGGGGGCTGGAGCGTCGTGGCCGGCCTGGTCATCCATCTCTGCGGGGCTATCACCCGCCTGACTCATCCAGGCGCTGGGTCCACAGCTACGTAAGGCATGAGACATAACTACTTCATCTGTGTACTATGTCTTAAATCAGTGTTGACCGGTCAGCCCGTCGTATCAACAAGATTTCAGACAAAAAAAATTAATTAAATACACAGATAAGTAGATTATATATATAAAATATATATAAGGAAGCCGCGCGGTCAGCGAGTGTTAGTACATGTATGTGTGTGAGTGTGTGTCCCGGGCGGGCAAAGCGTCTCGCCCCAGCTGTGAGGGGGGGGTGGAGGCGGCGCTGTGAGGGGGTGGAGGGAGAGGCGCGGCGACTCCCAGTCAGTCCAGTTACCCTCAGAACGCGGTCAGAGACGGGTGCACTGAACTCTACTCCTTACAAATGCCCAGAACGTGCCGTATACCTTGGGAATCCTTTAGAACAAGGTCACACATGAATGGCACGAACACACAATGCACTAAACACTTCACAGAAACTCACTGACACTGCTCAAAGTTGCTAAATTCTTCGAGGAGAGGTGACGCGCGGGAGTTGACCCAAGCGAGAGCCGGCTTTCCACAAACTTTGCACTATCACTCGTAATTATCCAGTAAGACTACGCACTGCGCCATGTTAGGTTCTGAATAATAAGTTCTATATACAGGAGAGAACACAAACACCTGTATAGTTTTGTAGGTTCGGTTTACTGGATAAGAGTATGTACACAGAGGGAAGCAGCACTCTCCCTTGGCTAGGCTCCTTGTCAACTGCTATAGGCGACGTATGGCAAGTGATACATTAGCAGCTTCCATACGTCGCCAGGCACATTAATTAAGCATGTGGGATATGGTAATAACATTGCCACACGCTGCTAGCTAGGCTGAATAAATAATACATAAATGGAGCACATATATAATATACATACATGATATATAATCCAGCATACATAATATACATACATAGGCTTCTTTAAGTCCAAGGTCAAATAGATTCAGAATAGGTATTAACTCAACTATAAATAAAATTGAAGTTTTGCATCCAATAGTAAAACATTTGCAAGACATGTTCTTGGAAATGACAACTGACAAGATCATTCATCACTGAGCGGCGACGACTTCACTCAACAAGCACACATGACAATTCTCTCTCTCATTTTACATCTGCAAGACATGTTTATATCTACTATTGGGAACTTCACGAATCACGGGCGATGCAAGTCTCCTCTTTAATGGACAGACACATGACAACCCATGTGCAGATACCACACGACCCAACCCCCTCAGACCGACTGTCAACAAACACAACGCCCTGATGGCATTCGTAATGGAAGTGATAATGAAAAAATATTTTATTTATTTATTTTTTTAATCTCAATTTCGTTATTCCATGTAGTTCATTTTTAATCAATATATGTTTGTGGAATTCTAAATATATTATGAGCAACACAAACAATAGCATTCATTAAAAATATACTGTTCATAGGAAAACCAGGTATTCATGAATTTCAAGGAGTAGCTAGCCTAATTTCTATCACGCTTCTTGCTGAACATAGTTTTACGTGATGGAATAGATAAACATGAATTTTAAAGAATGAAAATAAAAATAATCCAAATGAATAAACAAATAAATAAAATATTGTAATATGTGGAGGCCCCCAGATTGTGGAGGCCCCTGGGCAGCTGCCCACTTTGCCCACTCCTGAATCCGGCCCTGTTGGTAACACTAAATAACAGTTGTGTGCATGAACCAGAAACTTAAGGACATTTGTCTATCGAAGATATATCTTTACCTCGCGAGAAGGCCAAAAAGATAACGAGGAAAACTTTTTTCTTAATATTTTTTTTTTACAATTTGTTTCCCGCCTGAACACTATTCTACAGTCGGTAACTGTTATTTTAGGTTTGGTTAGGTTGGGGGCCGACGAGAGCTGGCCAGGGTCCCGTGAAAGATAAAGTTATGGACCCCTTTTCAGATAAACTGTATTTAATATTTATATTCCCGTTTCCTGGGTTATCCAGAGGTCCAGACGCTGGGGATTTATGCCGGCTTCTCCGCCCTCTGAAAACCTCTGGTTAGGTTTGGTTAGATAGTTTAGGTTCGGTTAGGTAGGCAAGATTGGTTCATTTTACGAACGAATATTGCCGGATTTTGGTGAACGATTTCATCAGTTACACCTGGCAACTGCTGGTCTATAACTATCACCCCAATAATATAAGAAAATACCCCAAATTATTGCCCTAACCTAACCTAAAAGAAAATGATAAGTTTTTATTATCACCTATATATATATATATATATATATATATATATATATATATATATATATATATATATATATATATATATATATATATATGCAAGTAAATCACTGTAGGTGCGCGTGATCCAGGTATATGCTGATAACCACCAGGAAAGAAGAAAACACGAAGTTCCCAAGCGCTTTCGTGTAATTCACATCTTCAGGGGTGAGTACAGACAGTATACCTAGATCACGCGCACCTACAATGATTTACTTGCATATATATATATATATATATATATATATATATATATATATATATATATATATATATATATATATATATATATATATGCTGATAACCACCAGGAAAGAAGAAAACACGAAGTTCCCAAGCCAGGAATCCAATGCTCTGTTTGTTCATTTGAGGGATAACAAGCATTGCATTGACTGGGATAATGCCTCCTCAATATTACCATGTAATTCAATTGATAGTAGGAACATCATAGAATCTGGTCTTATTAAACATACCGAAGCATTCAACATGAATTTGAGTAACGGCTTGTACATGCTCTCACCCTCCTCTGTATATATTCATCTTGTTCTGCATTACTCTATCTAGTCTGTACTCACCCCTGAAGATGTGAATTACACGAAAGCGCTTGGGAACTTCGTGTTTTCTTCTTTCCTGGTGGTTATCAGCATATACCTAGATCACGCGCACCTACAGTGATTTACTTGCATATATATATATATATATATCCTCTCTCTGAAAAGAAGCAACTAAACTTCCCGGAAACTCTGCATGTAAACAAAGGAACGGATCTTGCGGCCCTAGATCAGTGTTCAAGACAGAACCGTCATTCCGTGTTACGAATATTGTTCTGTGTAAGTTGTTGATAAGTGTGTAGGTAATACTTAATGGCTAGTTAATCAAATAATGTCAAAGGGAAAAGGTAATTTTAATGACGATATTAATACGTAGGCATTACTTTAATGGATAGTTGCAGGCCCTGTTGATATCGAGGAAAAAACGTAAACAAAAATTATGGGTAACAGGTCAAGTGATAATACGTTTCAGGATTTGCCGTTATTAATTCATACAAATCAACCAGTGCATCAACAGATAACAAATCGTTCGTGTAACGGAGATGTCGCGTCACTTCATAAACGTAAAGAGACAGGACGTGTAATACGTACTACAATCATCACTAGAGAGGATCCGGAAGCCAGGCAGCCTATGATTGGTTGCAACGGCTGAGGTCATGTTTATGAAGCAGATTAATCGAACCAACGAAACTAACCTACGATGGCTATATTGATTACGTTTGGTTGGTTCGTGTTATTTGGAAAGTCGTTGTAAGAATCTTTCTTCTAATATTAAGATAAATTACGTCACAGACCACAACTAATATTGCTGCCGGGTCTCGCCAACCCTACTTTGTTCTGGTAACAATATAGCAGTGGAGTGGACGAAGTCTAGTGTATAATCTATCTTGAGTAGGTGCTTGTTGAACCGCAGTAAGAAGCTGTAACACCAACCTCGAGCGATTCGCAGTGGCACGTTCAAAGCAACATGCCCTTATACGGTAATGTATGGCTGTGGCTCGGTAAATAAGGTCTTTAATCGCGTATCTAAGATTCATAAATACACTAGTTATCAACAATAAAGTTATGAAAGATATCCTCGGAAGACATGTGTTAACATTATAATGCATTTCTGCGCTTTAACAACTATGGTCAGTATGCGCGTACTCTAGGTTAGTAGTAAACTAGACATTTTCAAGTAATAATTAAGAAATGCATTGTAGTGGAATTCTCCCCTACAAACGCTGTTTGTCGCTGCCTAGCCGACCCCACCTATTCCCCAGTGTATGCCTCGTGACCTAGGTCAACCAGCGCCGCCATACACCACGGAGCGGGGGTCAACTACTAAGCCACGCCTACCCCCGCTATTTAAGACCTGACCTCGCGGTGATCTGTCTCTCTCTCTCTCGCTCACTCTCTACCAACAGCCACAGCCAGCAACACCACCTCCACCGGCGCTGCCCGGCGGGCCTCGCTCCTCCGCCTGTCTGGCGGTCCTCTCTCCCGCTGGCGAGCATGGCGACCCACAAGCTGTCCTCCTGTGAGCATCCTCACCAACCAGCTCTCTCTACATCACGCTTGTAACCACGCTGCCTTCCCAGCACCAAGCTGCATTGTACATTCAATACAACATGTATATAGAGAGCACATTGTGAGTTTCCTTTCTCCATTCCATCCTGAGTGCGAACACCAAACATCTCATACCCCACAAATGGTGACTCCCGGAGATTCGCACTCACACAGGATGGAGGAGAAACTGATCACGCTCCCAGTCTTCAAGCAACATGGAAGACTGGCTTATCCACCCAGAAGCAGCTGTCATCGACTCTACAACTACAGTTTCTACACCGCAGGTCAGACACCCTAGAGCAGCTCTGCTACTCTAAGCAGACACCAGCTCCTCTTCCTGCCCCAAGCACCACGTCCTACCGACCCCAGCACACCCGTCCTGCCTCAGACGCCGACCCCGGCCCAGCAGTAACCCCCGCCGCCCTGACGCGGCCTCTGTTCCTGAGTGCGGACCCACACACCCCTCTTTTCTCCCTCAGGTACTCCCTGCTAATGTCCTGCACCCTGCTGCTGTCGTGGACCCAGCTGCTGTCACGAACCCTCATCCGCTGCTGCTGACACAGCCCCTGCTCCTGACCCAGGCCCACACACCCCAGCAGGCGCATCTGGCGACTCTGTACCTGCCGTGAGGGAAGCACAACATTCATCGCCTCCACACACACTTATTCTCCCTCTCTACTCCCACAGATATTGTGTATCTAGACAGTTGTCGCCAGCGACCGGCTCATCCACGCCATCGCCGTTGTCTCACATGAGGCACGCACCGCCCGTTCTGCCTCACATGTGCTATGCAACTCTGCAGACAACAAGTCTCCTACACAGCCTGGAGGGAAGGGGGAGTACTGTAGTGGAATTCTCCCCTACAAACGCTGTTTGTCGCTGCCTAGCCGACCCCACCTATTCCCCAGTGTATGCCTCGTGACCTAGGTCAACCAGCGCCGCCATACACCACGGAGCGGGGGTCAACTACTAAGCCACGCCTACCCCCGCTATTTAAGACCTGACCTCGCGGTGATCTGTCTCTCTCTCTCTCGCTCACTCTCTACCAACAGCCACAGCCAGCAACACCACCTCCACCGGCGCTGCCCGGCGGGCCTCGCTCCTCCGCCTGTCTGGCGGTCCTCTCTCCCGCTGGCGAGCATGGCGACCCACAAGCTGTCCTCCTGTGAGCATCCTCACCAACCAGCTCTCTCTACATCACGCTTGTAACCACGCTGCCTTCCCAGCACCAAGCTGCATTGTACATTCAATACAACATGTATATAGAGAGCACATTGTGAGTTTCCTTTCTCCATTCCATCCTGAGTGTGAACACCAAACATCTCATACCCCACAGCATCTTTAAGAAAAAATATCTCTGAAGGTGGAATCATTCCTCTAAATATCCTGGACTCAAATAAATAACAAGCAACTGCACACTCTGAGGGCTCGCCATCCCTGGTGAATCATATACATTAGTTTTACTTAGCAATTTCAAAATGAACTTACGCATTTCCTAATCTGTACGCCTGGCCAGTGTGTGGCCAATAATAAAATCTTGGCTCTATAAGAGAGTGTGATACTTGAGAAGTTGTTCTCTGAATCCTAGTGACATCAAGTGGTCGCCTCAAGTGACGCTTAAGTGACTATGAGTCATACTGTACATAAACGTAAGCGGAGAGATAACTACAGAGACAGGCACAAGGAGATAAAGAGAGATAAGATGAAGTAATGTCAACATCATGCTTGAAAATTGTCCTGTGACACGGAACTTAAGACACTGCTTCATTCATACACCGAAACAAGCAAAAAGATATCAGTTATAAACACGTACCAGAGCTGTACATGCACACTAGCTTTGAGATTTACATTCACAAACATATACAGTACACATACAAGCTATGAGAGATATACGCGTGCACTTATACACCCATATACTGTAGTACATGCTATTAGACTTTTTTTGCACATTCACACACGTAAATACATACAGGGTAAGCTGCTCTCATTAAACATCTTACTTCAACGTCCCCTCCACTGCCATACATGTACGGTCTAATCAAGACCCGCAAGCCTAATAACCCAGCAAGACCCATCATTAGCTCAGTTGGGTCAATCTCTTATAAATTATCTAAATGGTTAGTTTCTTTACTAAATCCCCTAGTTGGCAACATTTCTAACTCTAATATTAAGAATAATATGGATCTGGTTCAACTACTCAATAACTTACACATTAATTATGATTTTAAACTGGTCAGTTTTGATGTAACATCACTCTTTACAAAGGTCCCAGTTGATGAGTTACTGGAGTTCCTCATAGATTCCCTGGATAAATATTTCACTGCCCGTCTCGAAAGATGACCTCATCCAACTCATCAAACTATGTATCAAGGATTGTAAATTTGAATCCAATGGAGAACATTATGCTAAAAAAAATTGTATGGCAATGGGTAATCCGCTTTCACCATTATTAAGCAACTTATATATGGAATTCTTTGAGAAGAAACTATTAAATAACATTTTACCACCTTCAGCAGTCTGGTTTAGATATGTAGATGATGTAATATGTCTTTGGCCATGTAATGAGGACCTAAAGGCTTTTCTACCACAACTTAACAACTTAGCCCCCTCGATCAAATTCACTGTGGAATTAGAGAATGACTGCAAATTACCATTCCTAGACTGTCTGATTCACAGAATGGGTAACACCTTTAAGTTCAGTATTTATAGGAAACCTACTAATGTGTGTTCATACATTCATTATTATTCTGCCCACCACAATAGAGTCAAACAGTCAATATTTTCATCAATGTTTTACGTGCTCTAAGAATATGCAGTCCGGAATTCATTGATGAGGAATATAAATATATCTATAATATTGGCTTGAACCTTAAGAACCCGAGGTCTTTTATAGACAAATGCCTGAACATTACTAGAAATCTTTTTATAGAACTGATCCTAAGCCCACCCAAGACAATAAGAATCTCTTAGTATTACCATTTAACAAAAACTTCTCTCAAATTCCTATACAACTGAAAACCTGGAACGTTAATGTGGCATTTAAAAACTCATGCACTGAAAAACAAATGTTTATTAAGAACTCCCCCAACAATGCAGGCGGCTGTATTTACAAGGTTCCTTGCAGGGAATGCAATATGTTCTACTTAGGCCAGACGGGTAAAGCTCTTATAACTAGACTTAAACAGCATAAATGTAGTGTTAGGACAGGCCAGGAATCCAATGCTCTGTTCATTCATATGAGAGATAATAAGCATTGCATTGACTGGGATAATGCCTCCTCAATATTACCTTGTAATTCAATTGTCAGTAGGAACATTATAGAATCCAGTCTCATTAAACATACCGAATCTGTCAACATGAATTTGAGTAATGGTATGTACTATCGTGCACAAAAGTCGTGTCCACTACCCAGCCACAGTGAGGTTTCGAATAGCCTTGAGTCTTAAGTTTCGAAACAGCTGGGCGAAATGCTATGGTCGGCCAACAGATGTCGCCCACTGTGGTGTGTGTGTGTGTGGGGGGGGGGGGGGCTGGATGAGAGGCAGGTTTATTTATTATTTATTCCACCATAATTTCAAGCTGACTTTTTAACTACGTTTTGTCTTACAGTTGTTGCTTTATGGTTACGAATTCATGGAACAGGTGCAGTGTACTGGGTTCTCATTGTCCCTCAGGTCACAATGATACTTTAAAGAATGGAATATATTAAGGATAAAAGTGAAATATGCAAGGATCAGCTAGTTTTACTCAGCGACCACGTCACAATTTTGTTGTTATTCCGACAAAGAGATTATGGTAATATTTATTTATATTCCAATATGCAATATTATAAAATTAAAAACTTATGTTAAAAAGAGTGGAGTGAAAAAGTAGGATAGTTATTTTGTGGGTCCTTTTTTCTGACCTGACTTGACTAGTCACGTCACCACCCTTCTCTTAAGCTCCTCTACGTGTGTGTTGGTGTGTGGATTAGTGGATGTCATCATTATGACCTGACCTCCTGTTTTTAAGGTCATCCTGTATATTTAAGCCTCTCTCTGTCCATGTAATCCAGTTGCCTCTGAAGATGTCTTGAATAAAGACGAAAGCTAAGGTACTCCGTTGCTTCCATTCTCCCGTGTGATTTTATCAAGATATATACATATACATATATATATATATATATATATATATATATATATATATATATATACATATATACATACATATACATATATATACTTATACATATATATATATATATATACATATATATATATATATATATATATATATATACATATACATGTATATATACATATACATATGTGCACGCACAGACACACACACAAGCTCGAAAAAATGTACACATACAAAGTTCAATATTAGGGTATGGATGAGATAATTAGAAACATCAACAACAAAATCGAAAGATAATAATAATAATAAGGGAATTACCCTCTTCCCTCACCCCACTATTCCCTTTTGGCCAACTCCTTGAAAACCATCCTAAATTAACCGTATTTGTGTATCGTTTCTAGGTAATAACTTTTTTCGCCTTAGTGATAATATATAACAGTTTATTTACTCAACTTTGCTCTGTATATCTGAGTAATATAATGATAGCGGATATCAGTGTCTCCCTTCCCAGCCTGCTTCACTGAAATTGCGATTAATTTCGGGATAACAACATGTTCCTCTGACTGATAACAGATAACACATGCTATCAATTTAGGGTGAAGGTGTATCAGTGTTGAAAACAAATGCAACATATATGTTGGTTTCTGGATAGTGAACCAAGTGAGACTTGTGTTCGTCATGACGATACGATAAAATGAGCTTTTCATTCAATGAAAATGTTGTTGATGTACAGTAATTATTACGCAGTTACTGGGCTTCGGCAACTTAGGTCTGTACAAGCGTAAGCTATATACACATGCTGATCATTAACAAGAAAATAATTTTGTTTTCTGAAATCTAACTGTTAATATAATAATTAATTATTTATTTTTAAGAAGATAATTATTATACCGTATATTTATGTTTTTTATATTAACCTTCCTTACCAGTCTACTGTAGTGTTTCCGGTTCCGTAAGGTATGTCCCGATGTATTTTGCTTACGTTATGCTACGGCTTGTGTGAATTACTGCTGGTAATTAACCTACGACTGAAAGCGAGTTGGAGTATCCATTTTGTTATATATATCTTGATAAAATCACACGGGAAAATGGAAACAACGGAGTACCTTAGCTTTCGTTGTGGATTTTCACATAATATATATATATATATATATATATATTATGTATATATATGCATGTATATATATGCATGCAAGTAAATCACTGTAGGTGCGCGTGATCCAGGTGTCTGCTGATAACCACAAGGAAAAAGAAAACACGAAGTTCCCTGAAGATGTGAATTACACGAAAGCGCTTAGGAACTTCGTGTTTTCTTTTTCCTTTTGGTTATCAGCGCATATATATATATATATATATATATATATATATATATATATATATATATATATATATATATATATATATATATATATATATATATATTTCATGTAGAACCACAATGAAAACGTGGATAAGATAAATCTTGATAAAATCACACGGGAAAAGGGAAACAACGGAGCACCTTAGCTTTCGTCTTTATTCAAGACAACTTCAGAGGCAACTGGATTACATAGACAGAGAGAGGCTTAAATATACAAGGTGACCTTAAAAACATAAGGTCAGGTCATAATGATGTCATCCACTAATCCCCACACCAACACACACGTAGAAGGGGGGTGACGTGACTAGTCAGGTTAGGTAAAAAATAAGGGACTCACTAAATAACTACCATACATCTAGATCAAAGGTTTTCAAAGCATTTTTAACCTTGGGCCACTGACAAATAAATTTATGTAACATATTATCAGTTTTGAACTGACCATCACTAAGGTTTATTGATTTTAATTCCTAACATGAACGAACAAGGCACGGCTTTCAGATGCTGTTCTGATATTGTACTTATGTTGTTTGATTCTGAGCTGCAGTGTTTTTCCTGTCTGTCCTACATAATTACAATTACATTTGCTACATGGAATACAATAAACACTTCCATTTACATTCAAACTTGGGCTATTTCTTATTAACATATTGGTAATGGTTGAGTCATACTTGAAAACAACAGAAATATTTAGTAGCCTGAGGGACCGAACTAACGGGAAAAATTCATTACGATAGGGCAGAGTCAAAATATGCTTAAGTGTAGGAATTTGCCTGGTTTGAGAGGAATGAAAGGATTTTTTAGCCCTTTTAAAACAACGATCAACAAACACAGAAGGGTACCCGAGTTTCTGTGCATTGGAACGAATGTGTTTCAATTCATCGTCAATAAATTCAGAGTCACAAATAAGCAGACATCTTAAGAACATAGCAGAAAAAACTGACATTTTGGTAGACTCCAGGTGATTTGATAAAAAGTGTATGAAACTGTCTACCCGTGTAGGCTTTCTGTATACCTTAAATTTGTAGTTTTGGCCATTTCTCATGATAAGCATATCAAGGAATGGAAGGGATCCATTTATTTCTCTTTCAATTTTGAATGCGATACTTGGGACAATATCATTAAGCTTGTGACAAAACTAAAATAGACAGCGAGATAAAACTCAGAACACGACTACCTTAAATGTCTACTACGCGAACAGTAGAAGTATGAGAAACAAAATGGATGATATTAGGGCCTTGGTATGTACCGCAAAAATAGATATAATAGCATTCACTGAAACATGGATCAACCTAGACTCACGTGAGATACCTGTCGAATACCAAATTGCAGGTTACAAATTATTCCATACCGATAGGCAGATTAGGAAAGGAGGTGGAGTAGCAATCTACATCAGGGATAATCTGAAGTGTGAAATAAATAAGGAAATCAAAACTGAGCGGAATACAGAAACAATTTGGATAGAATTAATCGATGGTAGGGAAAAATTAATCACAGGAGTAATATATAGACCTCCTAATCTTGATAGAGTTAATGAGCGACTTACCTGGGATGAAATGCGCGGGGCTTCCATACATAGCAAAGTCTGTATAGTTGGCGACTTCAACTTTAGCCAAATAGATTGGACTGACCTTACGGGTAACAAAGAATCAGAGGATTTTCTTGAAACGACCCAGGACTGTTTCCTAAGTCAATATATAACCGAACCCACCCGGGGTAATAATATACTCGTTTTAATTCTGTCGAACAGAGAAAATCTCTTAGTAATGTCGAGGTAGGGAACGAACTTGCAAACAGTGATCACAAAGAAATTAGATTCCAGTTAGAATTTCAGGACAGCCATAAGGAAAATTCCACTAAAGTCCCAGATTTCAGAAGGGCAAACTTTGATAGTTTGAAGAAGCAGCTGAGAGAGGGGGTATCATGCTTGGGGGTGAACTACATGACCTCACATGAGGTGACCTCACTCAATGTACCCACAGAGGGCGACCTCACCCTACCCGGAGACCTGACGGTTGAGATAGACCTGATAACGAGATCTGAGGTTGCCGAGTTCCACGACAATTTAAATAATGAGTTACTTAATGCACAAAGGCAGAACATACCATACAAAAAACTCAGATCAAACAACAATGACCCTAAATGGAGAAAAAAATATTTGAAGAACATTATTGGACAAAGGAAGGTTATAGGTAGGAGAATAAAAAGTGGTGAAATTTACCTCCGAGATTACTATAAGGTATTGGCCGGTAGGGTTAAGACCGAGATAAGAAAAGCCAAGAGGAATAATGAGCTGAAGATAGCGAGGCGAAGTCAAACCCCAAGGGATTCTATCAAATGTATCAAACTATAACACGAGAAATGATTGGAGCAATACAGTCAGATACCGGCGAGCTAACTGAAAACGACAGAGAAATGAGCAATAATCTGTATAAACAGTTTTCACCACCGAAAATTTAAACATGATACCCGAGGCTCCGACCTTATACAGAGATAGTGAAGAAAATAAATTAAGCGAGATAGTATTGACTAGTAACGATGTTAGTAAGCAAATAGACAAACTAAAGCCTAATAAGTCACCAGGTCCCGATGAGATACTTGCCAGAGTATTAAAGGAATGTAAGGAAGAGCCTAGTATGCCCTTAGCAAAGTTGTCTAACATGTCCTTAAAAACAGATGGAGTACCAGAATCCTGGAGAATAGCGAATGTAATACCGTTTTCAAAAAGGGAGATAGATCACTATCCTCTAACTACTGTCCAATCAGTCTAACATCATTTGTAAGCAAATTACTGGAAGCAATCATTCCAAACTCTATTCGAAATCACCTGGTGAAGCACAAGTTGATTCCCAACATGGCTTCACAAGCGGGCGTTCATGTCGAACTAATCTATTAACATTCTTCTCATCAGTTTTCGAATCAGTGGACGAGGGGCACAATTATGATGTGGTATATCTCGACTTTAGCAAAGCCTTCGACAGAGTCCCCCACGAAAGACTAATAAGAAAAGTGGAGGCTCATGGCATTAAAGGTGATATTCGAAAATGGATTAGGGCGTGGTTATAGGACAGGAAACAGCGAGTGAGCTTTAACGGCACTAAATCCCATTGGAGCAACGTCACTAGTGGAGTTCCGCAAGGCTCAGTACTTGGACCATTATTTTTTATTATATACATAAACGACATAGATATTGGCATTGACAGTAACATAAGAATTTGCTGATGACACTAAAATAGGACGTGTGATTAAATCTGCCAAAGACTCCACAAAACTACAGGAAGATCTAAAAAAAATTTTCGAATGGTCTGAAAAATGGCAGATGAAATTCAATGTGGACAAATGTAAAGTACTCAGTATAGGAGATGTAAACAAGGAAACCAGATACCATATGAACAACGATGTTATTGAGAAATCTGACTGCGAGAGAGATTGAGGAGTAATGATAAGTAGGAATCTTAAGCCAAGTGAACAATATGTACTTGCTCAAAACAAGGCTAATTAAGTACTTGGGTTCATACAAAGGAGTGTTAGTTACAAGACTAGCGAGGTCATCTTAAAACTATATCTAGCGCTTGTGAGACCTCACTTGGATTATGCAGTTCAATTCTGGTCAACGTATTACAGAATGGATATAGAATCCTTGGAAAGAATTCAGACGAAAATGACAAGACTAATCCTGGGCATTAGGAACCTTGAGTACAGAGACAGGTTAAAGCATCTTAATTTGCACTCCCTCAAGAGACGTATAGTGAGGGGCGACATGATCGAGGTGTATAAATGGAAGTCAGGGCTAAACAAAGGGGACATTACAAAGGTACTCAAACTATCCAACTAGGAGCGAACTTGTAACAATGGTTTTAATTTAGACAAATTTAGATTTAGGCACAAAATAGGTAAACATTGGCTTAAAAATAGAGTAGTGGACGACTAGAACAAGTTACCAAATATCATGATTAACTCGAATATGCTGGATAGCTTCAAACATAGGTTGGATGGATATATGATCAATAGGGGTTGGGTGTAAATGGGACTGCCCAGTATGGGCCAATAGGCCCGTTGCAGTTTCCTCCATTCTTATATTCTTATGGCAAAGCCAACTCCATAAATGCAGTTTCTCTCCACAGCAGTCTTACCCTTCTTGAAGAACGTATAGCCAGACCCCAGTTCTGCGAGTCGACCCTCAACTGAGAGCCGGGACTCACTAATGGCTGCGTGTCGATATTATACCTAGCCAGCTTTTTTACCACAAGGGCAGTTCTTCTTTCAGGATGTTCATTTGTGCCTGTATTGAGAAGGGTCCTGACAGCCCATGCAGCAACCATATGAGGCTGTATAGTTTGTGATTATGATTGTGTTTTTGACTGCATAAGGATGACCTTACTGGGTGCAGTTTCACAGTCAGCTTGGTTCTTTAGGCAGGCTATGTTTAGGGAACCTTTACTAGCCCCCTCCCCATATGGGGTGAGCAGAGTGGTAACTTGAAAGGGCTGCTCCGTCACAAAGACAAGACCAGATTGTACTGCTGCCTAGATCCCAGTGCATAAACGACTATCATATCTATGCCACCAGTGTACAGAATTGTGACTAGTCTGACGTTCGTCTTGATACCTCCAAAACGTTCTATACTACTGAAGGTATACACAAACACTTGTTATCTTAAAAGTAGGTTCTATTCTCGTACAGGAGATATATACAAGGGGACCCAGAAGCTCGCGTCCGCACCACAAGGACTGGCTGTCTTCACTCTCTCTCTCTATGTATTGCTGCGCACTTGCATGTACAGATGCCAGCATTCACAAGCTGAATACATAAAGTGTAAATATGATAATTTATATACATAACATGGTGCATAATAAATGGGAATATTACATAGAATTAATACATGTTCTGTAATACTTTACTATACATAATTAATAAGAGTAATATAAGAGTAATATAATAATACACAGCTTAAGGTACTACTTTGTGTCCATATCATACAACTAGAGACTCCCCGACAGTTGCCTCTGCCTGTCTCCGTCGCCATAGGACTTTTGGAGGTATAGGGGTTTTGATGAGAATGATGAGTTGAATGATGGCTGTGCGAGAGTCGATTTATGAGGTGAGGCAGGAATGCAGGCTGCAACCACACATCTTGGCTCTCCCTTTTCCTGATGCAGTGGTGCAAGTGGTGCAATGACTGGGGGGAGGGAGAATTGCAAGGGACTGCCAATTGTCTTCGTCTGCCGGTTTAGTCGTTGGGTTCCCATGTTGGTCACCTCTTCTGCCGTCGGGGTCTCACGGAGCTCTGTAAGCATGTCTGCCTGATGCCGGGCTCCACCGCAGATTTTTCATTCGGGATTTACTCCCGTAGCCTTATATCTTCCAAGGTTAATCCGCAAGGCAGAGGAGCAGTGGTTCGTAGGCACCTGGCTGTGTCCACATGCCAGTGGGCATATGCACTGTCTCTCTGGGGCCCATTGCTGCTCCAGAATCCCCTGAGGGTCTAGTCTGGACCCACAAGGCACCCAGTTATTGTGTGTTGCCATGAGGAGGCACAGCAGGAGTCTTGATGGTGAAGAGGCTGTTTAGTGGCAGGCAAAGAATTATGCAGTTTGCTTCCTTGTTCGCCAAGAGGGCTAACCAGCGGCAGTAGCTGATAGAGAGAGGAAACAAGAAGTGCCTGCACCTTAACACTAACGTAATGAGGCTACACTAGTTGCAATACACCACCCTGTGTGCACACACACACACACACACACAGAGTTTTGATATACAGTGGTCCCTCAGTTAACGAACACAATTCGTTCCAGAAGGCCGTTCGTTAACCGAAAATTTCGTTAACTGAATCCATTGTTTCAATGGGATATTGAGTAATTGGTTCCAGCTCACAGAAAAGTACATATAAAGTAAAAAAAAAATGCAGTAAAGTATACTTACTTTGAGGTGTGTATGTAGAAGGTTCCTGGTTGATGATGATGATGGGAATTAGAAGTGGGGGAGGAGGAGAAGGGAGAAGAGAAGGAAGTGGGGATGGAGAAGAAATCACCTTTCAGGGGACCCATGCTTGATGCAGTCATTTCACCAATAAAATTTTAAGTTCACTATGTGTAATTCAAGATTATTTTCTTTAAATTAACACTGCACTGCGCTATATATTATCAATATGTTAACTAAAGTTCAGAATGACCAATAATTTCAATGAAAAATGAAAACAAATATTCAAGACACCAACAAAATACATGCTCTCTCCACTGTTTTTAAAGCCCAACTGAGCCTTGTGACCAACTCTTGCATCTGATGGGTGCACAACAAACTAGTTCCCTGTACTGCATGTATCAATATGTTAAATAAATGTTAAAATGACGAATAATTTTAATATAAAACATACAAAAATATTAAAGAGCACAACTTTATTGATATTTACTCATTGGAAACGAATGTAAACATAGAACAGATTACTGAATTGGCAGAGTAGCCCATCAGCTGATCAGCTGATGCTCACAACAAATCGTGATATTTGTAACTAGTTTCCTGTACTGCATATATTATCAATATGTTAAATAAATGTTAAATTGACTAATAATTTTAATATAAAACATGCAAAAATATTAAAGAACACAACTTTCTTGATATTTACTCCACTGGAAACCTATATAAACATATGTATGTAATTAGTTCCCTGTACTGCATATATTATCAATGTTAAATAAATGTTAAATTGACTAATAATTTTAATATACAACAAACAAAAATATTAATGAGCACAACTTTATTGATATTTACTGATCAGCTGATGCCCACTACAAAACGTGATTTTTGCAAGGAATTCGTTAATCGAATTTTTGTTCGTTAACCGAATTGAAGATTCTTATTATAGGTAATTAGTTAACCGAACCGTTCGTTAACCGAGAGACCACTGCATAACCTAAATATGACTTTCAGTGTATATATCAATGTGTCATTGATATGTGTGGTCAACTTTGGTGATTTTTGGTGCAAGGTATGGTCTGTAAGGTTTACATAGTCACAAATGCTGGAGTTTTGATTGTCAATACATGTTTTTTCATTGTTTTAGACAACTGTGTCTACTTCGTAATGTAATTATTGTGCAAATGTGTACTACAATTTATTTGAAATGTTATGTGTGAGCCAAACTACTTGTGTATTTTGATAAGAAAGATATATGAAATTGTCATTACTTTGATCCACTTGCTGAGTTGATTGAAGGGAAAATGAAGCATATATTAAAAAAAAAAGCTGAATCAATTGCTGGTGTCATAAGAACATAAGAACATAAGAATGGAGGAAACTGCAGCGGGCCTATTGGCCCATACTGGGCAGTCCCTATTGCTCATATAAGCATCCAACCTATGTTTGAAGCTATTCGGTGTATTCGAGTTAATGATGATATTTGGTAACTTGTTCCATTCATCCACTACTCTGTTTCCAAACCAGTGTTTACCTATTTCGCGCCTAAATCTAAATTTGTCTTATTTAAAACCATCGTTATGAGTTCGCCCCTGGTTGGATAGTTTGAGTACCTTTGTAATGTCCCCTTTGTTTAGCCCCGACTTCCATTTATACACCTCTATCAGGTCGCCCCTCGCTCTATGTCTCTTGAGGGAGTGCAAATTAAGATGCTTTAACCTGTCTCTATACTCAAGGTTCCTAATGCCTGGGAGTAGTCTTGTCATTCTCCTCTGAATTCTTTCCAAGGATTCTATATCCATTCTGTAATACGGTGACCAGAACTGAACTGCATAATCCAGGTGTGGTCTCAGAAGCGCAAGATACAGTTTTAGGATGACCTCCCTAGTCTTGTAACTAACACTCCTTTGTATAAACCCAAGTACTTTATTAGCCTTGTTACGAGCAAAAACACATTGTTTACTTGGCTTAAGGTTCCTACTTATCATTACTCCTAAATCTCTCTCGCAGTCGGATTTCTCTATGGCATCGTTGTTCATCTGGTATCATGTTTCCCTGTTTACATCTCCTACACTGAGTACTTTACATTTGTCCACGTTGAATTTCATCTGCCATTTTTCAGACCATTTGAAAAATTTGTTTAGATCTTCCTGAAGTTTTGCGGAGTCCTCTAATAACACGTCCTATTTTAGTGTCATCAGCAAATTTACTTATGTTGCTGTCTATGCCGATATCTATGTCGTTTATGTATATAATAAATAATAATGGTCCAAGTACTGAGCCTTGGGGAACTCCACTAGTGACGTTGCTCCAATGGGACTTAGTGCCGTTAATGCTCACTCGCTGTTGCCTGTCCTGTGACCACGCCCTAATCCATTTAAGGATATTACCTTTGAAGCCATGTGCTTCTACCTTTCTAATTAGTCTTTCGTGGGGGACTCTGTCGAAGGCTTTGCTAAGGTCGAGATATACCACATCATAATTGTGCCCTTCGTCCACCGATTCGAAAATTTATGAAAAGAATGGTAATAGATTAGTTAGAAATGAATGCCTGCTTGTGAAGCCATGTTGGGAATCATTGATCGACTTGTGCTTCTCCAGGTGGTTTCGAATAGAGTTTGAGATGATTGATTCAAGTAATTTGCCTACTATTGATTTTAGGCTGATTGGGCGGAAGTTAGAGGATAGTGATCTATCCCCCTTCTTGAATATCGGTATTACATTCGCTGTCCTCCAGGATTCTGGTACTACACCTGTTTTTAAGGACATGTTAAACAACTTTGCTGGGGGCATACTAAGCTCTTCCTTACATTCCTTTAATACTCTGGCAAATATCTCATCAGGACCAGGTGACTTATTAGGCTTTAGTTTGTCTATTTGCTTACTAACATCGCTACTAGTCACTACTATCTCGCTTAATTTGTTTTCTTCACTATCTCTGAATAGAGTCGGTGCCTCAGGTATCATGTTTACATTTTCGGTGGTGAAAACTGTTTTAAAGTATTTATTCAAATTATTGCTCATTTCTCCGTCGTTGTCAGTGAGCTCGCCGGTATCTGACCATATTGATCCAATCTTTTCTCGTTTTAGTTTGATACACTTAGTAGAATCCTTTGGGGTTTGTCTTCGCCTCCCTTGCTATCCTTACCTCATTATTCCTCTTGGCTTTCCTTATCTCGGTTTTAACCCTACTCGCCAATGCCCTATAATAATCCTGGAGGTAAATTTTGCCATGATATATCCTTCTACCTATAGCCTTCCTTTGGCTAATGATGTTCTTTAAATAATTATTTATCCATTTAGGGTCATTGTTGTCTGATCTGAGTTTTTTGTATGATATGTTCTGCATTTGTGCATTAAGTAACTCATTATTTAAATTGTCGTGGAACTTGGCTATCTCAGATCTGTTTGGGCCGTGGTTTGATATCAAACGATCTCACTTGTTAACACTTGTCTGAATGAGTGTTGAGTAGTCGCTGGTACCTTTGATGATGCTGGGTGAGATAATAGGTAGTCTCACGGCATGTCACCTTTGACACAGTCGTAGTTTTGACTCGTTGAGTCGTCCAAGCCCTCCTGGGTTACACTTGTAATTATCTTAGCTTGTAAATATACACAAGTGTACACAGGTTCTGTTATCTTCATTTGTGGTTCCTTGGTTTAATGTAAACACACATGGTGATTTTCTAGTTATATTGGATGCTCTGGTAGTTACAGAATTGTTTGTTGACAGACTACTGAGCATTAGCTATTAGCTTGTAATTAGCTGATAAAATTAGAGAGAGATACAGCCTTGGGAGCTATGCTCACACACGTCTCTTTGGTACGGTGTCTGGCTGTGAACTGGTGAACTGTGTGAAACTGTGAACTAGGCAAACCTCTCTCTGTCTGCTTGTAAGGGGGTATGTAACCTATACGCCAACACAGAGCTAAGAGGCTTCACTCCACAGGCCTACTCTCACGGAAGCCTGGGGACATATATTTATGGGTTGTAACCTGAATCTGTGTGAAACTACAAATGTTTATGTGTGCTGTCCACCCTAGGAGGTGTGACAGAACAAATGCTTATGTAGCTTTATGCTCAATAGTCTGGGTGATAGAATGTATATAATGAATATATGTCCTTAGCCCATATTTATATAATTCTAATTAATAAGTGCCGGAACAGATCTCGTTATCAGGTTGGTGTCAACTGTCAGGTTCATGCCCAAGCGCGACACCCCTTCTCTCAGCTGCCTCTTTAAACTGTCAAAGTTTGCCCTTCTGAAATCTGGTACTTTAGTGGAATTTTCCTTACGTCCTCCCTGAAAATCTAACTGGAATCTAATTTCTTTGGGATCGCTGTTTGCAAGTTCGTTCCCTACCTCGACATTGCTAATGAGGTTTTCTCTGTTCGACAGAACTAAATCGAGTATATTATTACCCCGGGTGGGTTCGGTTATATGTTGACTTAGGAAACAGTCCTGGATCATCTCGAGAAAATCCTCCGATTCTGAGTTACCCGTAAGGTCAGTCCAATCTATTTGGCCAAGGTTAAAGTCGCCTACTATACAGACTTTGTTGTGTATGGAAGCCCCGCGCATTTCATCCCAGATAAGTCTCTCATTGACTCTATCAAGATTGGGAGGTCTATATATTACTCCTGTGATTAATTTTTCCCGACCGTTGATTAATTCTGTCCAAATTGTTTCTGTATTCCGCTCAGTTTTTATTTCCTTATTTATTTCACACTTCAGATTATCCCTGACATAGATTGCTACTCCGCCTCCTTTCCTGGTCTGCCTATCGGTATGGAACAATTTGTAACCCGCAATTTGGTATTCAACCGGTAACTCACGTGAGTCTAGGTTGATCCATGTTTCAGTGAATGCTATTATGTCGATTTTTTCGGTACATACTAAGGCCCTAACATCATCCATTTTGTTTCTCATACTTCTACTGTTCGCGTAGTAGACATTTAAGTTAGTCGTGTTCTCAGTCCTCCCTTTACCGCGTTTAGGTTTAAACTCCCTGCCTGCTTTAGTTTTGTCGTCATTCCTAATACTATTTCCCTGTAATCTTTCACTTTGTTTACCCGCTCCCACTGCAGTCTCCTCCACCCCCGTGCCCACAAGTTCCCCTAGCAGTTTAAAGACTTCGATATCTTTTGAACTGCCCCCTCTAGAGACCCAGCCAGGGTTGCCACCCCCTCCCGAGACAGGTGCACCCCATCCCTAGCATAAAGGTCCCTTCTGCCGTAGAAGTTGTCCCAGTTGTCAATGAATGAGACTGATATTGACTTGCAATATCCGTCAAGACGGCAGTTGACACCAACTGCCCTTGACAACCATTCAATGCTAACTCTCCTTCTAGGCAGGACACCACATATGATAGGGATCCCTCCCTTAGTCCAAATACGATCTATAGCTGTCTTGAACTTATCAAGAAGCTCTTCACTCCTACACCGGCCAATATCGTTGCCTCCTGCACTGAGGCAGATAATGGGTTTGTTCCCATTACCAGACAAGATATTGTCCATCCTGTCAACTATATCCCCCACCCCAGCCCCTGGCAAACACGCCCTCATTCTATTTTTATTTTTACCACAAAAGGCTCTGTCCAAGTACCTTACCTGTGAGTCACCAACAATTAAAGTTTTTATAACTTCCTTGTCAGCCCTGTCCTTGACTGTACTAACGTCCATTTTGTCTATCAAGGGACTGAACGAGTTGGTACACTTAGCTGTTGTTGTCGTTGTTGTATCCTTGGTGCGTTTCTTGACCACCAGCTTGGTAGTCCCTCTCCTCACAACCTTCCATTCGTCAACTCTACAGATCGAGTTAGTGATAACAAATGTAGGTTTCTAGTTGATACTATCTTGTGTTTTACTACTTTACATATCTTCAGCTAAACAATTTCGTTTGAACAACAATTACTCAAAATTTATTCCGACTTATACATCACGTAGTCTTGTAGAAGTAAATTACTTATGCAATTAGCTTTGCACAACCTACTACAGCCAAAACCTGAGCTTAAAGGAGGCTACCTTTAAGCTCAGGTTATAAGAATTCCAATGAACTTAATTTTGTGTAATGGGAATCAATAGGCCCATCCAAATTTAAATGACATTTGTTTTATTCACAGGTATACATTATGAGTTAGAAAGAAATCATGTTGTCACCTAAGTCATTTGGTAGGTGCTGTTAGAGAACTTCCTCCTACTGTGCTACCCACAGCCAGAGATCTGCTGAGGTATGGTTTATTGAGAAGAGAATGAGTGAGGAAGACAGAAGGAATTACCCAGTTGATAACCTGATTAACAACGGCATTGTTCCTGGGCTACTGGCTCAGTGTAGAAAGGCCAACACTCTATTCACAGGACCTGTAATCAACACTGAGGTCAGGATCAGGGCTAAAGTGAAGGCACTGTGGAATAAGGCAGTGAAGATGTCCATGGGCAACGTGAAGCTGGAGGTCAAAGATGGGTTCATGATGAAATTGGACAAATTGGTGGACATCCTAACAAGTCACTGTGCGATAAGAATCTGCATTGCGCTTGGGTGCAGCCCTGTATCTGCATTGACTGCAGATACAGGAAGGAGCAGAAGATACCAGTGCAGAAGCTTGCCTTCTTCAGAGGTCAGAGAGAAAAGATGGGTAGTGTTGGGCCCCACCAGATGGGTCTAGCTGATCGCCCTGAAACCAGGAGATATAAGCAGTGCTTTATAGACAGCAACAGAAAAGCAAGGCCGAAGATAAGAGGAGAAGGAAGGCAGAGGAGTCAGCCAAAGGAGTTGAGGAAGAGGTCACTACTGGAAATGAAGTTGGAGGAGACTGGAGAAGGCAGGGAGGAGGACGAAGTCTTCATATCAGATGCTGCAACAACTTCTTCCTTGCCTTTGACTAAGAAGAAGAGATAGAACACTGCAAACATAGCTCTGGCTAGCTTGAGACATTATACTGGGCTGAAAGAGACTGTAGAGATTGCCACTGCTACCTGGATTGATGCTGGTCTTATCACAGAGTCTGACAGTATTGGCGATTGATCACAACTAGGTGACGAGGGCTCAGGGGAGACTGACTTAGGAGCTGGCTAAGAAGCTTGGCGAGGAGATGAGGAGAAATGTCATCACTTGTATCTTCTTTGATGGGAGAATAGATGACACCAAAGTGATGATGGAAGCTGAAGGAACTGACAGGCAGTTTCCAGGAATCATTAAAAAAAAAAAACTGCACAGGTATCAAGGATCTCAGCACAGACCAATATGGCTACAGAATCATCACTGCCATCAGATCAGGAGAGGTAACTCAGGGTCTAGCTCTCCTAGAGATTGGGCCAGTCTGTCACAGTAGGTGGGTCACCACTGCTCTAAGGTTCTGCAGATTGTGGATTTCCTAACATGGGTTGAAGGGTAGGAACCTGAAACCTCTGAGGACAATTGTGGAATTCTAAGAGGGAGTCTATATGCCAAAGTGGTTCAACATCAGGTTAAATCACAGCTGGGTGAGAGTCCCAGGTGTCTAATGGTAGACCCTGCTGCCATATGGCATCACGAAAATTGTGACCAAGTCCCAGGTTGCTGATCTGACTTTGTTTCATTTACACACAATTGTAGGGTCTAAATTGTTTCTCGTAATATTGACAACACAACATACATATATTTTTTCTCTCTTTTTATCTGTTTTCATTTTTGTATTTATGGTTCTTTATTATTATTATTATTACAGGTTGTACCTCTCTAGTCCGGCATTCTGTGGTCCGGAACGATTTTAGTTTGTCCAATAGGTAGATAGGCAGCTTTTTTCCTTTTTCTTTTTTAACTTATCTGAATTATTATTGTTATTATTACAGGAGTATTAAATTTTTGCCCCTCAGGCCCCAATGTGGGTCAGTGACCTATGCCCGGGTGGGATAATCCCTATAAAAAAACAACAACAAAGCCGCGGGAAATTATAGTTTGTTTACATACAGCAGTTCGGCTGCTCTCTCTCTCTCTCTCTGCTTGTCTGTACAGAGTACAACATTTAACCATTCAATATATATGAGCAGTAAATAAGTGTTGCTTTCATATTCTTATGTAAAGTAATGACGATATGTTTTCACGTGTGCGCACTTACATACGCGATCTCTCTTTTCTTTACCATTATCATTAGCTACTTCTATTGTTCCATTTATTAACATTAAATAACATTGCTTAAAACAACCATATTAAATTTACTACAGCTACAACCAAGGTCTTATTTTCTTCAGTTTTATATGTAGAACCAGTCAGTCACTGGTTTTGTAATCAATGAAAACAATGCTGTGTCATTTCCTCGTGTTTTAATATTCTACGTATTATTAATGAATTGTATTGCTCATTTTGCACACATAAACATTAATTCAATAAAAAAGACATTCAGTAATAAACAATAATGAATCTTTTGTACATAAGAGAAATGACGCTGTTTACACGATTATGCACGTCGTCTGCACATTGGCGGGCCGTTCAAACCCGTCGAATTTCAAGTTTCCGCCTTCAAAATTTTTATTTTTTTTTGCGTGTGTTCCAATAAAATACGTTGAATTAAAACCTCGCGAAATTTGAGAAGCTACTACCGTATACGACATTTAACCCTTCAATATGTCTTCAAAGAGACCATGATGCAGAGAAAGTGGTGCTAGTGCTTCCAAGCATAAGCACAAGTCACTATCTATCCAGGAAAAGGGTGAATTTCCATGGTCCGGCACCGGTCAGGTCCTGAGGTTGCCGGACTAGAGAGGTACAACCTGTATTATTATTATTATTATCATTATTATTTTTATTATTACAGAGTTATTATTATTATTATTAGTTATTATTATTATTATTACTACAGAGTTATTGTTATTATCATTATTATTTTATTAATTTTTATTATAAAATTTATTTGGTATGAATTATTATTATTATTATTATTACATTTTCACCTCCCAGGCCCCGATGTGGGTCAGTGACCTGTGCCCGGGTGGGCTAATCCCCATGAAAAAAACAAAAAAGTGAAACTGCCCAGAAGTCAGACGAAGGAGGTTGTAGGGATAGTGATACCTACAGTCTGAGGATGTGCTCCAGTTCATGTTATGCAGTGAGGTGGAGGAGAACGGGAAGCTGTGAAAAGGATACTGGAAATCAGAGGTGAAGGTGATGAGGACACACAGGAAGGAGACTGCAGTGTCAGACCTAGGAGGACTCCTGATGTCAACCCAGATGCCACCAAACTCTTGGAGCTTATTGAATGGAACTCTGGAGTATCCGAGCCTCCTCTGACTTGCTCCCTCACCACTGCTGCAATCATGGAGTCTCTGGATAGACCAATGGAAGTTCCTGCATGGCCCTCATGCAAACAGTCAGTAGAGAAGTGTGTGAGGATGACAATGCAAACAGCACAACATGTTTACTCAAAAGAGAGGAGGGAGGCATACATCAGGGGTCAGGTGGCCAGTAGGGAACTCATATCCAGAAACAGGGGCAAGGAGGACATAGCCACCTTGGTAAAGTCCAAGAAACCTTCCTGATAATGTGTCTGACAAAATTTCGTTATACAGTCTCTCCTCGACTTACAACGGGGTTCCGTCCCGACGACCAGGTTGTAAGTCGAAAAGGAGAAAATAATACATATAAATTCTAAAATGGGTGTCTCTTTTTCTTCTCAGCACCACGAGAACTCTCACTTTTACGCTTGCCAGCCATTTTAAAGGGAATTACAAGCGAAAATTTTGTCAGTACATAGCGCGGTCACTAACGTCGGGACTCGAAAATACGTAATGCGAAAAATATTTTATACGACCATGGCCGTCGTATGTCCGGGTTGTTGTAAGTCGAATATGTCGCAAGTCGAGGAGTGTATACAATAAAAATACGCAAAAATTAAATTTTTTTTGTTTATTTCAACTCAAAATATAAGTAGCTAGTGGTGGTCAAAGCACAATTTGAAACCATATTTCGATTTAGCACATAAAAATGTCTAATTTAGACACTAGTAGTGTTTGAAACTCTTAAAAATTTCAATTTGCACACTTCAATTAACACACCCTATTATGGCAGGGTGCTTGTGGAGATTCAGAACACATCTTATTTATCCATGCTTGGATTGGCTTTGAAACTATGTCAGCAACATAAGGTCATAGAAAGACACACCTAATGAAGCAGCTGAAGAAGTCCACAGATATAAAAGTTTTGTCAACCACCATCAGCATGCACGGCAATACAATAGTAGACGTTGGTGATGCTGGAATTCGTCGTTTTTGCTTGCTTGATGGAGTAAGTAGGAAGGACACACTCACTACTCTGAGGTGTGCCTGATATATGGCAATGATGGCCAAGATTAACAGAGTGGAACCACACAGCGGTTGCCACCTACCGAATGTACAGCGTCCACCTCCAGGTTGTGAGATGGCACGATCTCAGCAATGACAGCTTAGAATGCTGGACACAGGGCTGGAAGGTCAATGGATCCTTTCAACCCATCATTACTGATAAAGATGAAGCTCCATCAAAAGTTCTCAATTTATACGGTGCAAGGAATGAATCCATTGGGCACAAATCAGTGTTCTTGTCACAAAAATGGTTTAAAATGTGTAATGGCATTTGCAGGGTGTCGAGATGAATCCTGCAACAACACTGAACTTGTCATGGTCATTGATGACGAAACTGATGTTCTGGAGACATAAAAAGTGCATGAAGACAAAATCATTTCACCAAAAATAAAACAAACATAGCCTTGAAAGGTTCTCATTTTAAATCCTTGTCAAAAATATTCCCCAAAGTATATTGATGGGGATTTTAAATACTGTATGTGATTTAGGACATAATTCTACACCCAATGACACCAAAATCATTGGTTATTTTTTCTGGGTTTGATCAATCTCCTACTAGACTTTTAAGCCATTTTCCAGTCATCGGGAACCTTTTGCTCATCCTGGCATTTACAGAACAGGATCTTAAGGGGCTTAGCAAGCTCATGGCACAACTCTCTTGGCACTCTGGGTTGCACCATGTCAAGGCCGGGGCACTTATAGGCCTTTAGCTTTGACAGTTTATTTCTTATAACCTCTTCTGAGAACAGAATGTGGGTCAGCGCTGTGTCAAACCATCTATCCTCAAAAGCAGGAAGATTGTTCACATCCAACTAGTTAGTGTATTGTACAGTACCTTAGTAAAGCTCAAAGCAGCTGTATATTAAAGGTACTGTACAACAAACAAGGCACTCTAGTGACCAATAATTATGTATTGTACAAGTATAGACTAATATCAAAAGAATTTAACATCTGGTGGGTTTGTAATGAAAATAGTACCGGGTAATTTAGATATCTATTATTTTTTTAAATTAAATGTGCTTAGAGGATATATTACTTGTGTGAAAATTTGGAACTATGTACACTGTACAGTATAGTTACTCTCCGTCATCAGTGTTTTGTTTGGCTCTCAACCAGAAAGAATTGTACAGTATGAGATTTGTGTTTTATCCCTCAATATCTTTTTGCTACATTACCATTGTGGGTCCAAAGTGTGTGTTAAGTCTAAACAGAGAGCCTGAACAAGTGAAGGGCAGAAAATTAGAACGTTTGAGTTAAAGAATTGATATTAGGTAATTTTCAGGGTGTAAAATTTACTGTATATTGTAAAATAAATTCCTCGTTTATGCTTTATTAGTACAGAACGTATATCACAATGTAGAGTGGTAACAAATTAAATATAACTCACCCGTGTTACATTATTTACAACAAAATTCCCCTTTTTATCTTTGGAGGAGTGATATCATGACAAAGGACCATAACCTCCCCTTTTCCATAAATTTTTATGAGGAATAATTCACCGCTATTAGTAATTTTCTGTGAGTAATCCCAACGAAAAATGAGGAACCCTTTATTTACATTTGTTCAGTTGTGGTGGAGTGTTTAATTGCACATGTGTGGTCTGACTGACTACCAGGGAAGAAGCTGGGGTTGGTGGGGCTGCCATAAATGATAACCTGTGTACATTTTCCATGTGAGTAATGTGATTTCTTTATGAATGCTATAATTGACCAATCTCATTAGAAGCAAATCGTTGCATTTGTGTAAGTGAACTCACATGCATTAAGTCAAATTTAAGGGTTAATGCACCATGTAATTATCTTTCATTTTCTATCCATTAATATGTATTATAAAAGGTGGGTACAGTTATGTTAAAATGTGTTACTTCCCAAAATGTTTAGTGTGCCGTACAGATAATAATACAGGAAATGGTCAAACAACTGAACTGAAACCACAGAAAATTTCTCAATTGATATTGGTATAATTTCTCTCCTGTGTAAGCAGGTCACTCTACTAATGTACTCACCATCACAATGACCATAATGTACTTGTTGAACAGTACAGTCCCCCACCACCACAGTTACCATAATGTACTTGTTTAACAAGTACAGTCTTCCACCACCACAGTTACCATAATGTACTTGTTGAACAAGTACAGTCTTCCACCATCACAGTGACCATAATGTACAGTCAGCCAAAGATCCAGCGACCCCACCCTAGGTATCGGACTGGTAATTTTACCGGGCAATACAGTACTTGGTAAATTAAGGTTGTATGTAAAGGTGATTGTGATTGGTGAATCTACTTTCAGCTATACAGTAATATCTCCATTAGCTGGAATCCCTCAAACCCGTAACTCTCCGATAGCCAGAATTGAAATTTTCTCGGAAAATCATTCCCAAAGCCGGAATTTTCCGGAAAATTTCGGCTTTAGGAACGATTTTCCAAGGGGCACATTAACTGGAAAATTCTGAGAAAATTTTCCCTGTACCCGGGAAATTCCGGTGATGGTGGATTTTTATTCCGGGTTTGAGAGATGAAAATCAGGAGCATTTTAAAAAAATCGGAGAAAATTTTCCGGTACCCGGAAAATTCCGAGGATGGGGGTATATTTTTCCGGATTCCAGAGATATTGTAATGTGCAATTTCTGGAACTTACAAGAATATTTTCCGTTACCTGGAAAATTCTGGGATGAAGGATTTTTTTCTGGCTTTGAGAGAGTCGTCTTATTACCTGGAAATCCCTCATTCCCGGAAGTGCTCTGCACCAATTGTTCAAATTAACGGGGATATCACTGTCAGGCTAAATATTAAACAATCCAAAGGTAGAAATTTTATAATAATAATAACTATACAGCGTTACTGTACAGGTATTTAAGATCCTGAGAAATTTTCAAATGTTCGTATATTTGCTTAAATAATGAAGAAAATTTGATCTGAGAATCTTGTGGCAGCCCTTGCTGTAGGTGAGTTGCCAATTCATTAATATAATTTTTTCATTATTTAAGCAAATACATTATACAAACATTTAGAAACTTCTCATCTTCTTAAATAACAATGAATAGTTTTTTATTATAAGATTTCTACCTTTGGATTGTTTAATATTTATCCTGACAGAGATACAACCGAAATAGGTCCACCAATCACAATCAACTTAACTTTACCAAGTATTGCCAGGTAAAATTGCCAGTACGAGACCCAGGGTGGGGTTGCTTTGGCTGACTGCACTTGTTGAACTGTAAAGTCTTCCAAAATTAATTTTGTATTTACATGTTTATTCGTAATTTAAGTTTTCTTATTAATATACAGTACAGTTGGTCCTCGTATTACGCGGTTAATGTAACCCGGAGGGTACCGCGGAAAGTGAGAAACGCGTAAAGTGAATAACATAACATATGGGATTAATTGAAATGGAGTCCGGCCGATCCCCAAACTCCACTTTTTGACGACACACAACTATGTTGTAGTAAAAATATTATCTTAACTTTATGATGGCATGCACACACAATTAATAATTAAGAGAAATATCAATAATATTAGATTTTTTAACACTTACATTAGTAGAAAAGATGGCTGGGCACAGAGGGATGGGCGGTTGGTTCCGAGGCAGAGGGCAGATTATTGGCCCTCACCTGTATCACTTGTATCAATTGTATCACTATCCACCACAGAGGCTTGCAGGGCCTCTTTGTCAAACCCCCCAAAGTTCATATAAGTCCATATCCTCACTATAATTATCACTATCACTGACTTGGGCCGGCTGTAGTGGGTGGCGGGTGAAGAACTCGGTAATGTTTTGATGACTGGGCGACCTTGTGCGCACCATTTTTGCGCCTCTTACACAACATGGCGGATGGCGGGAGGTTTGGATCCAAAAATGGCGCGGCTTGCCAGCCGCTCTCCGCGTAATGGGGTTCACGACCGCGGAATGTGAAAATGTTAGGTTCTGGCAAGGCACCGCGTTAACGGTGAAACGCGGATTGTGGGACCGCGTAATAGGAGGACCAACTGTACAGTACTGTACAGTACAGTACAGTACAGTACAGTATTTATAAAATGTAAGGATAGTAAGAAATAGTATAACTTATGTGATCTCCCGGGGTCAGTTCCATATTTAGAGTTAAATACAGCTTTGGCTCATAACTGGAGGTGGTGAAACAAAGGTTCAATAAATTCACAATTAGTGTAAATGACAGTTATGGTTATATATGACACACAGCAACTCTTGAGCCTAAGTACAAGATGAGTGAAATTCTTCTTCCGTGATATACTGTACGTACAGAGAATGTGCAGTTTTATTTGGCCATCTTAGGACCATATTACGAGCACATAATTAAGAGCCACATGAACAACTGCTATTACAGAGAAATTTAATAGCATAATACTCTATGACACCAAAGCTGTATTTCTGTACAAGTGTGAATCACGTCAACAATGTGGTAAAGGTAAAACACTAATTCACACCCTCAACAACTGGCATTTCTATCAGTCATGGTAAACATATTGGATTGAAATTTCCACTCTAAAGGTGCACAGTACACACTTACAGTATAACTTTTCATATCAAAGAGGTTAACTTCCTAGACAGAGTGTGGTAGCTAATTAGAACTGAGGGTGGTAATGACCAGCAGCTTCTGGGAACTCCACTGTTATGGTAATGGTCTGGATAATTGGGTCATACCTAATTACTGTATCTTTGTAGTTTCAGTGTTATATATATTTAGATAAATGTAAAACTTTTCTATTTCTTTCATTCCTGCACGGCTGATTTCTGAAAACTTGAGGAAAGAACTCACTCTTAAACCGACAGGATGTTAGATCACTGTGGGTGTAATGAGGAAGTATGTGATGAGAAGATAATAGATTATTTATCAAACTTCTTGGATGCTGCTTTTGTTTTAATAACCACTAACAAATTGTTATCAATAAACAATATTGACAAATTTTGAATTGGGTCCCTACTGAAAGATGCAATACTGTACTGAATTCCAATATAATGGGATTTTTCCTTTTAATTAGTGCCAAGATACAAGAACTGATGAGTCAAAGGTACTAAGACAGTTACAGATATCTTGCCCAACAATTACTATATGTATTAAATACAACAGAATTTCTGGAGATGTTTGATTGTTACTTCAGTAGAACAAAGTACACCAGCCACTTTAAGCTTTACACCCATGGTTAATTAACTGAATTCACTAGTCCCAGATGCGGCAAAGTGATTTTTGTATATTTTTTACAATAAGATGGAAATACTGCATACATACCTATTTAACAAAGTTATATATATAAAAAAAAATCATTGTCCTCCAATATTACAGTGTAGGGTGAATCATTAATTACCATTAAAATACAGCAATAATAATGAGATGCATTCTCAAGTGTGACCTTTTCATATCTTTTGTGTGGCTTTTCACCCTCTTTTCCCCCCAAAACAATACAATTAATGTAAATTGCAAACTATATTCTTTATATAATGTTTCTGAATGCACCTTATACAATATAAATGAATAATAATATGGTCACACAAGAGGAGATGGGACGCCATTGTTTTCGATTGTGTTTACAGCCGGGAGTCCGGGACGATAGTTCTACACGAGAAAATAAGACCCTGGTTGTAGCTGTAGTAAAATTAATGTAAAAAAAATGAACATATATGCTTTAAGTAATGTTATTTAATGTTAATAAACGAAATAATAGAAGTAGCTAACCACTAATGGCAAAGAAAAACAAAAAGATGAATTGGGAACGCCAACATATACGTGCGCATTTAAGGATACCACGTCATTTATCATTTGTAAGAATATGTACAAAAGATTCATTATTGTTTATTACTGAATATGTATTTGATTGAATTAATCTTTATATATGCGAAATGAACAATACAATTTATTAATAATACGTAGAATATTAAAACACACAAGAGGATAAGAGTCGGCATTGTTGTCAGTGTTTACACTCATAATACTGTATCAGTTATCCACCTGAAACTAAAGAAAATTAGACCCTGGTTGTTGTTGTATTAAATTAATGTAAAAAATATATGTATATTTTAATTAATGTTATTTAATGTACAGTAGAAGTAACCACTGATATTAAAGAAAAAAGTGAGACATAGTGGAACGCCAATGTACACTACGTGCGCACTCAAGGAAACACAGTCATTTATCTTAAGAATATGTACAAAAGAAACATTATTGTTTATTACTGAATATGTACAGTATTTGATTGAATTAATGTTTATATCCAGTGAACCCTCACTTTACGCGGTCAATTGAACCCATGGAGGCCCGCGTAAATAAAGTGAACAACATAACATATGGGATTAAATGAAATAGAGACTGGCTGACCCCCAAACTCCACTTTTTCCGACACAATACCTATGTTCTAGTAAAAATAACATCTTAATTTTATGATGGTACATGCACACAATTAATATTTAAGAGAAACAGAGAAATACAGTCGCCAAGTTAATGTCCATTCAAATAATGGACTCAACTCCCTCCCCCTCTTCTCACACTACACTCACTGGCTCTTCCCTCTCTGAGAAATGTTTGGGGGAAAACCACTAGATTTTAAGGTATAGTAATAAATAATACCTCAAACTAAAGTTAGGATAATATAAATGACATTGCTGGATTCCTTGTAAGACCAGGAATATTTTGAATATAAATGTCATATATTCTGCACAAAAGATAACATATTTACTCAGAGTAAACAAAATACTTACATTAGATCTAAAATTTGTATGTCTAATGCAAAATCTATGATGCTTATATTCAAAATGATCATCAAATTGTAAGAATTCCAGCAATGTAAATTATATTCTGGCCGGGTAATTTGTATGAATTTTATGAGCTAAAACAAATATCTTCAGTTAATAAAAAAAAAAAAATATTCTTCAGACACTATCTGTCAATCAAAACACCCCACCTTGCCTCCCCTCCTCTTCCCACCACGCCAGCTGGGTCGGTCGGTCCCTCCCTCCCCCCCACCTTCCCTCCCTACCAGAGAAATGTTTGGGAGAAACCAGAATATTTACCTTTTTAGTAATAAATAATACCTTAGACTAAAGTTAGGATAATATAGTTCACATTGCAGGATTCCTTGCAAGACCAGGAATATTTTGAATACAATATACACGTCATATATTTTGCACAAAAGATAACATATTTGCTCAGAGTAAACAAAATACTTACATTAGATCTAAAATTTGTATGTCTAATGCAAAATCTATGATGTTTATATTCAAAATGATCAACAAATTGTAAGAATTCCAGCAATGTAAATTATATTCTGGCCGGGTAATTTGTATGAATTTTATGAGCAAAAACAAATATCTTCAATAAATAAACAAAATATACTTACCCAAATACTATCTGTCAATCAAAATACCCCACCTCCCCCCCTCTTCCCACCTGCTCCCTGGGTCCCTCTCTCCCCCCCTACCCCTCACCCCCACCTTCCCTCCCTACCAGAGAAATGATTGGGTTATAACAGTATATTTACATTTTTAGTAATAAATAATACCTCAGACTAAAGTTAGGATAATATAATTGACATTGCTGGATTCCTTGTAAGACCAGGAATATTTTGAATATACACGTCATATATTTTGCACATAAGATAACATATTTGCTCTGAGTAAACAAAATACTTGCATTAGATCTAAAATTTGTATGTCTAATGCAAAATCTATGATGCTTATATTCAAAATGATCATCAAATTGTAAGAATTCCAGCAATGTAAATTATATTCTGGCTGGGTAATTTGTATGAATTTTATGAGCTAAATAAAAAAATTATACTTCACCCGCATATATGAGTAGATGCACCGCGTAAAGTGGGAATTCCGGTTCTGGCAGGGTACCGCGTAAATGTAGAAACGCGTAAAGTGAAACCGCGTAAAGCGAGGGTTCACTGTATGTAAAATGAACAATGCAATTCATTAAAAATACATAGAATATTAATACACATGAGGAGACAAGACAGCGTTGATTTCGTGAGTGACGATGGTTCTACAAAAGAAACTGAAGAAAATAAGACCCTGGTTGTAGCTGTAGTGAACTTAATTTAAAAAAATTGAATACCTGTATGTATGTTTTAAGTAATGTTATTTAATGTTAATAAATGGAAGACTAGAAGTAGCTAACCACTAATGGTAAAGAAATAAAGCGAGACGATTAGGAATGCCAATGTATGTACAGTAAGTGCGTACACGTGAAAACTTATCGTCATTTCACTACATATGAATGCAACACTTATTTATTGTTCATATATGTTTTAAATAATATTTACGAATGTAAAACAAAAATTCTACTCACCAGTGGTGGTAAAGTCTAAAACATAAGGACAGCCAATGAATATTGTGCGAGTTTTTACTCAGATGACGAAGTCATCCGGTTCAACTCTGGCTGAAGCTGAAGGTTCAACTCTGGCTGAAGCTGAAGGTTCAACTCTGGCTGAAGCTGTAGCTTTCCATAAAGCTGTTGCTGAAACTGCTACTAAACCTGAAGTTGATGTTGAAGCTGCTTATGATGCTGAATTTGATGGTGTTGCTGAAGTTGATGGTTTAGGCCTTTGAAAAATAAAGCTGTCGAAAGAACCTTGCACAGCTGCTTTCTTTTCTCATTATACATCTTCATGTAGAGGTCATTTGCATTTATTTAAATTTAAATGCTTTGTTCTGTTAATGGATCCACTTCAGAAAATATGTTCATTGCTTGCTCCATACAATATCCACAGACCTCTCGCCTTTTTCATATCGTTTTAATACATCTAGTTTCTCGGCTAAGCTTATACACTTTCTATTAGCTTTTGAAACAACACTACCATCACTTGCTCATGTTGAATAGGGATGCAAAAATGCTGTAAGAAACCTGAGAATTTTTTTCTCTTGTTCCTGTTCAGATGCGTGAAAACAAAGGGACCGCCAAGCTCCGACTGTTGTTTACTGGCGATGAGCATTACCACTCATTAGCTAGGCAGCTTCTTTGAGCAAGGTGCTCTTCATTTTTTTGACACCAATTTTTAAATCTTTTTTATAATACATATTGGGATTTAGTTATTATTAATATGAAAATGTAATTTTATTTTATTTTTATTGTATTTTGGTTGTAAATACAAATGAAATAAGGACATAAATTGAATCGGGTTCTAAATTAACTAGGGTCTTAAATATGAAAAGTTGTTGGTCGAACCGTTGTTATCGGAGGCTTTACTGTATTTGCTTGTGTTAAGTCAGGAGTGAGACTGCCATGCTGTATGTTTCCACCTCTGCCTATTTATTTTGTTGCTAGTTTTGATATTTCACTAAACTTACTTCCAGAACTGTCTTCCAATTAAAATTATTCTGAAAGCAGCTCCTTTTTATTCTCTAGCTTCAATAGACAGAAGAATGTTACCGATATGAAAGTTGGTAACACATTTGGGCCACCAACCCCTGAGCTACATGACACACATCCTTTCTCTACAGCTTCACAGAACATGTCACAAAGCATGTCTTATTACAGTATCTGGTAACTCTACAGGTTACCTGAGAAATGACTGGCTGCCATATTGGACTGATAGAAAGCAGGTAAATTTTAAATATGGAAAAATGTTCGTGGATAACCTTAGTTGGGGCATAGTAGGTCTCTGCATCCAAACATAAGGTTAAAACAGACTGAACATTAAACTAGTCCAACTGACAGTAGTGAATCACTACCAGTGGTTCCTCATCAGAAATTGACCAGGAATTAGGAAAAACACAAAGGTAAGTCTCATAGGTTGACTCTTAGTATTGTAATGGTGTTTAAGCAATAAATACTATAAAACTTCAATAAGCAGACTGTTTGGCTCAAGTTCTGAATAAGCTTTGTATATATGCTTTTCATTAATCATTAACTCAGTCTTACTAGAGAAGTAAAATACGTATAAACATTTTCAAGAAAATTATACAGTATATGTTACTGCTCCCCGTGTCTGTTCACAGTTATAATAACTATTATTACCCCTTATCTGGCCTGCCAGAAACATAACCTGTTTTTATATGACTGTTAATTAATTATTTATAGATTTGATTATCCATTAGTAATCTGGAAATGTTACCATGTGATTAATCGGGAGTCTCCTATACATTCGCTGTCACCTACCTCAGACTTTACTCGTATACCTGTACTCTATATATTTTGTCGTGTGTCTAAATTGGATATTACATATTTATCTTCACTCTTATGTTCTGAGTGATGTTCACATTTTGGATACAGTATATACAGTACAGTAGTACTAAAATTCACATAAAAGTATGTCATCTGCTGATACTGAACTAATGCAAGTTAGCGGTCCAAGCTCTCAAAACCTCGGCTGATTTTTATGACCTAAAATTTAATTGCAAAGAGTTTATATGTCCAGCTAAATTATACTGTATATCTTAAGATAAATATTATTACCTTTGTAAACTTTCAGAGGTACAGTATTAATAGTTTTCACTTAATCCAGTAATAGTGATATCTGTTACTGCTGTAATGACTGTACACTATTCAAGAATTTGTTAATGAACACCAAGCAAATGTGAAGGGAGAGACATTATAAGTCTTTTATACAAGAAAGAATCTAATAAATTTTATGTAAAAGTTTAGCAGCATCATACACATTACATAATGTTATAGAACAAAATGATACAGAGAAGGTGGTGGTGATGGTAGAGCAATAATGCATGTATCTCTCACAACTGTATCATGGGTTTGAGTTCTGGCCAGGGACAGATGTGGGAAGGGTGTTATCCAGTGTGACACAACCAAACATCACAGGATTCCTCCTGTATTAACACTGGACAATTCAATTCATAACAAAGTAACAAACAACAGACCAACAGGCCAAATGGCTAGTAAGTTGATAAGTAGTAAAATGATAAATAACAAAATTAAATTAAAAGCCCTTGTAATGATTAGTATTGATGATATTCTTCAGGGTTTAATAGGATGATGGGATCAAAGATAATTTCATTGTACAGTATTCAAATTTAACTATTTTTTGGGAATTACAAAATTAAGTGGGTCATTCTGCATTATAAAAAGGTCTAAATATACAATTCAGATAATTTTTATAATGACAACAGAAAACCAGTGAGAACTACACATTTAAAAAGATTTACATATTGCCAAAATCCTTCATTTCTTGGTGTTAGATCCTTTGTAACAATATACTTCAGCTTGATAATCAAAAGAATACAGTACTGTTCCTTCATGAGCTTCTAATAAAAACCTGAAGACCTTTGTAATAATGAATGTGTTCACAATATTCTTGTAGAGTTAGAATAAGTTATATTGCACCACAGCAACAGAGGTAGTTGATAAAAAAACGAAAGCATATTTACACAAATATCACTGCAAGAGCTTGTAACCAATTTATCAGGGAGAATCTTTATCCAGAAGTGAAGAGCACGGTGACCAGTCCTGCAGACACTAAGGCAAACAATACATTGCAGAGTTAGGTATAGTTATTTGATAAAACTCAAGACTTACAATTGTAATCAAAGTAGCCTACCAACCAGTTAAAGCTGCCCCTGTAAGAAATCAGTTTTGTCTGCATAATACACTCAAAATTACAGATGTAGATAAAATATGATGTAAAGAATAGCATTATAATGTCAGTGTAATGAAGCAAAAAGTTATATAATAAAGGGAGATGATGACTTTGATTCTCTCATTCTTTAACCAACATAACAGTACAGTATACCCAAGGTAGACACACAAGGTATATATATACCCAAGGGAGACACACAAGGTATATATATACCCAAGGGAGACACACAAGGTATATATATACCCAAGGGAGACACACAAGGTATATATATACCCAAGGGAGACACACAAGGTATATATATACCCAAGGGAGGCACACAAGGTATATATATACCCAAGGTAGACACACAAGGTATATATATACCCAAGGTAGACACACAAGGTATATATATACCCAAGGTAGACACACAAGGTATATATATACCCAAGGGAGACACACAAGGTATATATATACCCAAGGTAGACACACAAGGTATATATATACCCAAGGTAGACACACAAGGTATATATATACCCAAGGGAGACACACAAGGTATATATATACCCAAGGTAGACACACAAGGTATATATATACCCAAGGTAGACACACAAGGTATATATATACCCAAGGTAGACACACAAGGTATATATATACCAAGGGAGACACACAAGGTATATACGGGTAACTAAATACTTCAGCACTAATTTATATAAAATTTAGTAAATCCCACATTAGGAGTGATTTGCATAGCATTTTCTTGATACCAAATCTGAATAAAATACTGTAATAGCAAATGAATGTGATTTTCTTATTAATGCTATTGACCTTCAGAGCATGTCATAAAAATTACAGTAGTATTGTATACAGTATCTCATAAATCATGGAACAAAATTTTTCTTTATATTGTAGAGCCAAAACAATCGGTATAAATTGTTTGGGTCATCAACTGTCAAAGCATCTGGTGGGATAATTTATTTACATGTTTTTTAATTCATTTAATAATTTCAGATTAACAAGTAAAAAAGAAAAAAAATGAAAAAAAGAAACTGTGGTTAATCTGAAATTGCAAGCCTTTTAAAATAAACGAGTAAAACAACCTATCCGTACATTTCTTGAACATATAAAAAATCTCACTATTCTACACTTCTGAAAAAGGATTTCATAAATTTATAATATCAATAGTGTAAACTTCCCAGTAACATGGGATTTGCTGACAAAATAGCTTTTGTTACCCTGAAAACTTGATATTATTGTACTGTCTTAACTAGTTTTCATAGAAATTAAATTGTCAAATCGTGCGGTAAAACATCATTCTAGAACATCAGTACAGTATTCCTCTCTTCCGTTAGCTGGCAAATAATCATGTATAGGTTGTATACGTCTTAAGCTACTGAGAGGAAGAAAAATAAAACAGAATAAATAAACAATGACTCCAGAATGGCTCAACTTCTAAAACTTATTCTCACCCATAATTTATTTCAATCTGTACGAGTTATACAATATGAAACTGGTGATTAGGCTAAATATGAATTTGGTGCTTAGCACTATCTTGTAAATTTAAACAATTATACCATCTAAAATATATTGAGAGCTCATCTGGGCTTGGGGTCATGAAAAGCCAAGGGTATAGGGTTGGTTGCAGATACTTTAACAGTGTTTACTGTGCTGTAACTCTATCTTCATCTGCTATATAAAAGGATACAATGCAGGAGATAAAAGAATATCAAGTTATATATTCTGAAAACTTACTTATTACAAGACAATCTGACAGTTTATGCTCATAGTCCTGTGCCCAAAAAAATCTAAATGCCATTCTGACAATGGGGTACAAAATTAGAACAAAAATTATTTTAGGGAAAGCTCAAAACTTCAACTAAAATTTTGGATAACAACCGTGTTAATTACATGTCTGCCAACAACACCTGAAGTTGACATGGGTAAAATAATGTGTAGAAGACATCCTCACCCTACAGCATCTCAACTATTCATGTCGTTTTTATTGAAATTTCCCCGAGAACATCTACTACCAATCTCATGCTAACTACCAAATGAAGGACAAGTATCACACAAGCATGTTGCAGGAGGATCCTCATTATTTCTGCACAATGACATCATACTCATCAAATATTATCAGTCCGAATCGTAATCCATGTGTTCGAGGGAACCGTATTCCTGTAAGAAAAACAGAAACACTGTATCAATTTTTACATCTTCTTTTTACCTGTATACTGTATATGGCTTTGAACATGACATATTGCCTCCCCCCAAAGCAGTTAATATTGATTTACCAAATCATTGCTTTCCAACAATGACATATGACCTGATAGTGTTGAATGTACAGTAAGTAATATCTACTTTAGCCGGAATCCCTGAAACCCGGAACTCTCTGAAAGCGGTAATTGAAATTTTCTCGGAAAATTGTTCCCAATGTGGCAATTTTCCGGAAAATTCCGCGTTTGGGAAAGATATCCCGAGAGGCACATTTTCTGGAAAATTCTGATAAAATTTTCCCAGTACAGTACCTTGAAAATTTCGAGGATGGGGGGAGTTTTTGTCCTGGATATGAAAGAAGAAAATCAGGTGCATTTTCCGGAAATTCCGATAAAAATTTTCCGGTTCCCGGAAAATACCGGGGAAGGGGAATATTTTTCTAGGTTCGAGAGAAAATGTAATGCACAATTACTGGAACTTCTGAGAATATTTTTCCGTTTTCAGGAAAATTCCCGGGATGAGGGATTTTTTCCCAGCTCTGAGAGATGAAATAATGCATTACGTATTCTGGAATTTCGGAGAACATTTTTCCATTACCCGGAAAACTATAGGGACGATGGATTTTTTCTGGCTTTGAGAGAGTCGTCTCGTTATCCGGAAATCTCTCGGTCCCTCCCGGAAGTGCTCTGCACCGATTGTTCCGGCTAACGAAGATAACACATAGTATGTATTCTTCATGTTTTGCTAGTATCAACCAGGGTATACTGTCCATACTTGGATTGCCAGTGTTCACATCAGACACAAAGAAGAACTTAGGTGTTGCACAAGAATGTGTCGTCACGGTGTACTGATAACCATGTTCATCTTGCAGAGTCAAAATAAAACATTATGAAAGCATCTAGTACGGTGAAACTTTCACCTCGGGAAAACATGGGAAAATTGTACAGTAGCTAGGGGCACCAGGGCAAGGGCTCTAGTTGGAAAGGTTGGAACAAGGTGACATTACTTTGATGATGAAGTTGAAAATAAGAGAAATTATTGGAGTGTTATTCTGTCAAGTTGAAAATGGAATAAGTTAACTGACCTTTAACTGGCAGCTAAGGATTCCCTACTTGGCCCCCATATGTGCAAAAAATGGAATGCATGGAACATGAAACATCCAAGGATGATGGCTGCCATCCCTACAGCAAACTTCCACTGATGCTGGCCACCATAATTACAATTAAGTACAGGTAATTAACTTCCACTGATGATAGCTATTCCCCAATTATGTAACTGTATATTTTCAGCCTTCTGGCTGCCAAGCTCTTTCAATAAACCGTTAATTATTATTATTATTACAGCTAACTTAAACTGATGATGGCCAAAGTGAGAGAGGACCTACACCTATAAGAACATAAGAATGGAGGAAACTGCAGTGGGCCTATTGGCCCATATTGGGCAGTCCCATTTACACCCAACCCCTATTGCCCATACAGGCATCCCTTGCGTTACGGAATTTGTAAATTATGACCAATAATTTCGCGTTACGGCCTGTAAATCCGCCCTTACGGAAATTGGGGTAAATTTTAACAAACCCAAGGCCTCACACATGCCATTCAGACTGACAGACTTGACAAGTTTTACCAACCATAAAGACAGTTGAAGCTTTAAACATCACTCACAATGGATCTTGAATATTCCAACTGTAATCAGACATACCTAAGTTGCCTCAACAATTGCAACCCCAGTTGGAAATATCAAATTCTGTGTCACTACTAAAAAATAATAGTCTCTGGTGCACTCTAAGATTAAGAGAAAACAGACGACTCAGGAGTGCTGAAGTGAGAGAAAACGGACTCATATGACGGGGCACTCAAATAACCATACACATAGCTGTATAATGCAATATTATGCAATATTAGCCCCTAAATTAGTGTTTTAAGAAGGTATATCATAAATTACTTAATGTACTGTATTGTATGTGTTTATAAATGTTTATTTTCATTAATAAAAGTGCTTGAATTACTTTTTTGGGGCCGAAAAAATTCCTTAGAACGCATCTCCAGTTTTATAATGAAAGTCAATGGGAAAATCGGTTTCGCGTTACGGAATTTCGTGATACGGTCAATTTTCCGGGAACGGAACCCTTCTGTAATGCGGGGGATGCCTGTATATCCATCCAACCTACGTTTGAAGCTATCCATCGTATTCAAGTCAATAATGATGTTTGTTAACTTGTTCCGTTTATCCACTATTCTATTTCCAAACTGGTGTTTACCTATTTCGCGCCTAAATCTAAATTTGTCAAATTTAAAACCATTGTTTCGAGTTCGTTCCTGGTTGGATAGTTTGAGTACCTTTGTTATGTCCCCTTTGTTTAGCCCTGACTTCCATTTATACACCTCTATCATATAGCCCCTTACTCTACACCTCTTGAGGGAGTGCAAATTAAGATGCTTTAACCTGTCTCTGTACTCAAGGTTCCTAATGCTCGGGATTAGTCTAGCCATTCTCCTTTGAATTCTTTTGAGGGATTCTATATCCTTTCTGTAATACGGTGACCAGAACTGAACTGCGCAATCCAAGTGAGGTCTCACAAGGGAAGATATAATTTCAGGATGACCTCTTTAGTTTTGTAATAAACACTCCTTTGTATGAACCCAAGTACAGTGGTCCCTCGATTAAAGAACACAATTCGTTCCAGAGGGTTGTTCGTTAACTGAATCCATTGTTGCAATGGGATATTGGGTAATGGGTTCCAGCTCACCAAAAATTACATAATTTGAGGTGTGTATGTAGAAGGCTCCTGGTTGATGATGCTGATGTGAATTTGAAGTGGGGGGTGGTGGAGGAGGAGGAGAAGGGAGAAGAGAAGGAAGTGGGGGTGGAGGAGAAGCATTTTACTGCTTCTTGAAAGGCGAGTCACCTTCCATAATAATATCAGGAACCTCTGGACTAACAGATTCTCCAACAGGAAAATCCTCTCTCCTTTTTGAAGTGGAAGGCTGAGGGGAAGCATCTTTCTCCTGCTGCCTTTTAGAGAAGAAATGTAAATTTTTGGTTGTAGGGCATTTCTCCTGATCATTAGCTGGTTCTTGAAGAAGGAGACCACTTGTCCTCAACAGTACACAAAATAGGTTTTGTTGTTTCCACATCAGGGTGCCTCGAAGCCAGTTTCCTGAACATCTCCCAGTGGTGAACAACATCTTTTAATTCTGAAGAAAACATTTGGTCATCACTTTCCCTTTCCTCCTCACCACTGTCTGTTTCTAACATCTCATCCAGTTGTTTCAAGTCTTCAGGAGTAAGTTCCTGCTCATGAGACATCACAAGCTCTTCAAAATCCTCCTCCTCCACTTTGAGTCCCATTGACTGACCAATGGACACAATCTCCTTGTCCAACTCCGTTTCTTCCTCAAATCCCTCAAAATCATGGACTGCTGTTGGCCACAGTGCTTTCCATGCAGAATTCAGGGATCGAATGGAGACTTCTTGCCATGATGACACGATCAATTTTACAGCCTCCAGGATGTTGTATTGAATCTTCCAGAACTGTGACAATGATAGATCAGGATCAGTGGAAGTTGCCTGATGACACCTTCTGTACAGCTTCTTGAAGTTGCCTCCAAAGTGCTGGCAAGTTCAGGGTCATGACCAGGGGCATTATCCAGAAGGAGAAGAGCCTTTAAAGGAAGTTTATTGGTGGTTAGGTAACTCTTCACAGAAGGGTAAAACACCTCAACAGCCCATTCATTAAAGAGCTGTCTTGTTACCCATGCCTTACGGTTGGACTTCCAATAAACTCCAAGTTGTCCTCTTACCACCTTTTGTTGCTTGAACACCCTGGGGTTCTCAGAGTGGTGGACAAGCATAGGCTTCAGTCAGAAATCCCCTGAAACATTGGCACCAAGCTATAGAGTGAGAAGGTCCTTCATGAGTTTATGCCCTGGTAAAGAGGCTTCATCTCTGGTGATGAATGTCCTTTTGGGCATTTTCTTCCAGAACAGCCCGATTTCATCCACATTGAACACTTGTTGTGGAAGATAATTCTCTTCATCCATCAGTTCCTTGAACTCCACTACAAATTTTGCTGCTCCTTCTTTATCTGCACTGGCAGCTTCATCATGCCTAACAACACTAAAAAGGTCACTTTTTTCTTAAATTTATCAAACCAGCCCTTGCTGGCCCTAAACTCTTCAATGTCAGTTTCAGAAGAACTAGGTTGATCTTCCTTCAATTGTTTGTATATTTCCCTGGCTCTTTCACAAATAAATTCAGTAGAAATTGAATCTTCTTTCATTTGTTTTTCTTTCATCTAAATAAGAAGTAACCTCTCTGTTTCTGCAATTAATAATCTACCTTTAAACACTGGTAGATTTATCTCTCACTTTCACTTCTTAAAATTGTTCTTTCTGTGCAAGAATTGTCGACACAGTTGATGCCGACATGCCATATTCTTTACTTAATACATTTGTTCTAATGCCTTCTTCATGTTTCTAAATAATTTCCTGTTTCACTTGAATTGAAATCGCCTTTCTAGATTTCTTTGGACACATGCTGGATTCAATACAGTAATTTCACCACTAAAATTGTAAGCTGTAATTAAAGATTATTTTATTCAAATCAACACTGCACTGCGCTATATATTATCAATATGTTAAATAAATTTCAGAATGACCAATAATTGCACAGTACAGTAAAAGTCCAAAAATCCGGATGCCAGAAATCCAGATGCCAGAAATCCGGACCACCCAAGAATCCGGATTCTTCGAAAACTTTTTCTTTTTTCTTTTTTTTTTTTAGCGGGCTTTTGTGTATGTGTGAGCGCCACAGCTGCACAGCGACAACAAGCGACCACGTGGTCGCCACTTTAAAACGAGCAATCAAACTGTGACAACATACCGTATATACTCGTCTATAACCCCCCCTCGTTTATCGGTCGACCCTGATTTTTTGACCAAGAAATCGTTAATTTATGATATTCCTCGTTTATAGTTCGAGCCACGTTTTTGAGGGTAATGGAACAACAAAACTTTCAGTAAAAACGCTCTACGTCCTATAAACTGAGGCTCACATTGCCTGAAACACGAGTTCCGAAGGCAAATTGTTTACCATTTATTACTACGACACTTTACACTGAAACACGGGTAGTTTCAACAAAAATATTGTATATTTCCATTCAAGTATTTATTCAAGTCAATTAGGAGGGATTATTATTGTAATACAGGTTGTACCTCTCTAGTCCGGCATTCTGTGGTCCGGAAACTCCCTTGGTCCGGAACGATTTTAGTTTGTCCAATGGGTAGATAGGCAGCTGCTTTTTTTTTTTTTTTTTTATCTGAAATATTATTATTATTACAGGAGTATTAAATTTTTGCCCCTCAGGTCCTAATGTGGGTCAGTGACCTATGTCCGGGTGGGCTAATCCCCTTAAAAAAAAAAAAGCCGCGGGAAATTAAGGTTTGTTTACATCCGGCAGTTCAGCTGCTCTCTCTCTCTCTCTCTGCTTGTCTATACAGAGTACAACATTTAACCCTTCAATATATATGAGCAGTAAATAAGTGTTGCTTTCATATTCTTATGTAGAGTAATGAAGATATGTTTTCACATGTGAACACTTACATACGAGCAGTCTCACTTTTTTTTTTACCATTAATGGTTAGCTACTTATATTGTTCCATTTATTAACATTAAATAACATTACAGGTACTTCAAGCAACCATATTCATTTTGTACATTTATTATACTACAGCTAAACTCAGGGTCTTATTTTCTTCAGTTTTATATGTAGAACCAATCAGTCACTGGTTTCGTAAGCTTTGACATAAACAATGCCGGCAGCCGTCTCGTCTCGTCTCTAATATTCCACGTATTATTAATAAATTGTATTGTTAATTTTGCACACACGTACATTAATTCAATAAAAACAAATTCAGAAACATTAATTAAAATATATATGAACAGTAAATAAGTGTTGCTTTCATATTCTTATGTAAAGTAATGACGATATGTTTCACGTGTGCGCATGTGCACTTACATATGCGATCTCTATTTTTCTTTACCATTATCGTTAGCTACTTCTATTGTTCCATTTATTAACATTAAATAACATTACTTAAAACAACCATATTAATTTTACTACAGCTACACCCAAGGTCTTATTTTCTTCAGTTTTATATGTAGAACCAGTCAGTCACTGGTTTTGTAATCAACGAAAACAATGCTGTGTCATTTCCTCATGTGTTTTAATTTTCTACGTATTATTAATGAATTGTATTGCTCATTTTGCACATATAAACATTAATTCAATAAAAAAGACATTCAGTAATAAACAATAATGAATCTTTTGTACATAAGAGAAATGACGCTGTTTACACGATTATGCACATCGTCTGCACGTTGGCGGGCCGTTCAAACCCGTCGAAATTCAAGTTTCCGCCGTCAAAATTTTTATTTATTTATTTTTTTGTGTGTTCCAATAAAATACGTTAAGAATTAAAAACTCGCAAAATTTGAGAAGCTACTATACGACATTTAACCCTTCAATATGTCTTCAAAGAGACCATGACGCAGAGAAAGTGGTGCTAGTGCTTCCAGGCATAAGCACAAGTCACTATCTATCCAGGAAAAGGGTGAATTTCCATGGTCCGGCACCGGTCAGGTCCCGAGGTTGCCGGACTAGAGAGGTACAACCTGTACAACAGTTTTTTAACTAAACCATTCGAAAAGCGATTACGGTAACATCTTTTGAACGAAAGAAAGCGAAAGGCATTGTTTTCGTCACGATTTTATCCCACTTTCCACTGTAATACGTACGTCATTTCAGCAAAAATATTACATTTCCGTGAATGCATTATATCAAGCACAGTATGAATAGAATACCATTGTAATGTAACAATATTTTGAGTCCTACTCTTTCCATTTACAGAGTACTGTACAAGCCCATAATAATGGCTCCTAAAGTAGATAAGCTTCGTTGTGTGAAGAGAAAGAAGAACACGTTGAAATTGAGTGACAAACTTGAAATAATTAAGAAACTAGAACGTGGTGTGAGCAATACTGTTCTAATGGAAACATACGACATTGGAAAGTCTACAATTTATGATATAAAAAAGGCAAAGAATAAAATTCTAGAATTCACAGCTTTTTCATTAAAACTGCTCGTTTTGATAAATAAAGCATGCTATATTTGCTAATGAATAAACTATCAAAATGTATCTGTTCATCTCTTCTTTATTCCTTTTTAAATTTGAATTTTACAAGTACTGCATGAGAATCCGGAAAATCCAAAAATCCAGACCGACCCAATCCCCAAGCAGTCCGGATTTTTGGACTTCTACTGTATAGTCTGGTTTTACGCAGTTAATTAAACTCATGGAGGTCAGCGTATAAAGCGAAAAGCGTAAATATTATAACAGAACATATGGGATTAATTGAAATAGAGACTGGGACGGCCGCCAGACTACCCTTTTTTTGGCTATCGCCGACACAATACGTACATTATAGTAAAAATAACATCTTAATTTTATGATGGTATGCACACACAATTAATATATAAGAGAAATATCAATAATATTATGACGTTAGTAGAAGAGATGGCTGGGCACACGGGGATGGGGGGTTGGTTCCGAGGTAAAGGGCAGATTATTGGCCCTCACCTGTATCTCTATCCACCACAGAGGCTAGCAGGGCCTCCTCGTCAAACAACTTGAAGTCCATATCCTCACTATCACTGACTTGGGCTGGCTGTGGTGGGTGGCGGGTGAAGAACTCGGTGATGTTTTGTTGATGGCTGGCATTGATGTGGTCGTGATACAGCTGAACATAGGGTTCCAGGGATTGCAACAGAAGGTTATTACACACTTCGTAGTGATGATTGCCTGTCTCTTCGGCAAGGATGAACTTCATTCTCTCAGCTAACTCGATGACCACCTTCACATCAGCATGTGTTAGTTTCTGCCCTTGTTGTTCTGCAACACCTCGCTGCTCACTGATGCCATCATCTTCCAACATCTCGTCCATAGTCACCTCAGGTTGCCTGAATACCTCCAGGATGCCCTCGTTGGTGGTCTCGGAGAAGCCTGCAGCTCTAACACTTTGTGCAGCCTCTCTTGCATTCTCCAAATGTCACAGCAACAGACTGAGCCTCGCCAGCCACCGCTTGCCTCTGCCTCCCACCTGGGATACCCTCCAACACATGCCGCCATGGGTGCCGAATCGTTGCCACAGATAGCTGCCCCCAAGCCTCCACCAAGAAATCAACAGCATTCTTCACGTTAAACAGCTTCCAGAACTGCTTGACCCGCACTTCATGGTCCGCCAAATCTTGTCCGTATTCCTCGTCCTCGCTCTTGGTGCCACTCTTTAGGTTCTGCAGTTCATCCTTGGTGTTGGTGAAGTCGTTCAGGAGCTGAAACTTCTTGGCGGAGAAAGCAGCCTTCACGTTGCAAATCAACTCCTGATCCATGGGCTGGATTAACGACGTAGTGTTAGCGGGAAGGAAGACCACTTTTACGTTGGGGGTGATGATCCAGCAAAAGGGGCAAGTGTCCTGGTGCGTTGTCGAGGAGCAACAAAATGTTGAATGGCACATTATTTTCCACACAAAATTTCTTGATATCAGGAACAAGACATTTGTCAAACCAGGTGAGGGACAGACCAGAGAACATCCACGCCTTCCCTGAGGCTAGCCAGTGGACTTTTAACTTGCTCATGTCCATATTCTTGTAGGCATGCAGCTTGCAGGCCTTGTGGATCACAGACAACTTCAGCTGAGCAATGCCGGAGGCATTGGTGGTGAACAGTACGGCGATGCGCTCCTTCTGCATTTTGCGCCCCCGACACTTGCTAGCAGACTTGACTACGAAGTTCTTGGATGGCAATTTCTTCCAGTACAACCCTGATTCATTCAGGTTGAACACTTGGTCGTCGGTGAACTGTCCTTCCTCCATAATCTTCCCTAAAAATGGGGGAAAATTCATGGCGGCAGCCCGGTCGGCACTTGCTCCTTCTCCGACTATCTCAATATTCGTGATCTTGTTGCGTCGTTTTAAAACTTGCAGCCACCCAGTGGAAGCACTGAAGGGCTTGGGCTCTGCAACCCCCATTTTTCTTGCTACTGCTACATATATTTCTTGGGCGTAGTCCTGCAGTGCCCGAGTGTTGACCGCCATGTTCCTTCTTGATTGACGAATAATGTAGCTTACCAACAAACTCTCGCTCTTCAGCAGCACCTTATTGTGGCAATATTTCACCAGCGAGGCACCTGCAGACTTGGTAATGTTCATGTGTTCATTGATTTTGCTGGCATCCTTCTTGATCGTCGATTCATTCACTCCATATTGTCTGGCCAGATCCACCTGCCTCGTGCCTTTTTCTAACTCCTGAACAATCTTGTACTTAACCCCATAGCTTCAGGCGCGCCGCACCTTCTTTGGCTTGGGGCGGCTTGGGCCAGGTAGGTCAGGGTTTCTCAGGGGTGGTGGGGGTCCAGCGGAAGCCATTGTGTAGAAAGAAAAAAACAAAACCGGTTCCTGGGCACGAGTGAATATACGCGGGGACAGTCAGACTGGCGTGGCGAGGGTCGAGAGCGCAAGTGGCAAAGGGTGGCAATGTTAAATAGACCAATCACAGAGCGCGGTGGAAGGGGTGTGTGGGTGGTAAGGATATGTGGCCCAATCACAGTCCGCGACGTCATCGGCGCGAGTCTGACGTCAGTGCCCAGGACCTGGCCCCGCCGCCTGCTGCGTATATGATGGCATTTACCGCATAAATAATAATTATCACTTCTGGACAGGTGCCGCGTAAACGGCCGTCCGTGTATAAAATATCCGCGTAAACCCAGACTATACTGTACTGTAAAAAAGTAAAAATAATCTGTGTTCAAGGGACCCAAAAGCAAGATGTTTCCTCCACTGTACAAAGAGTTAAACAGGTGCCTTGGTGGGTGAGTGAAGTGGCTGATGGCGCACCAAAATCTAGTTCCCTGTACAGGGGTACTGCATATATTATCAATTATGTTAAATAAATGTTAAAATGACTAATAATTTTAATATAAAACTTGCAAAAATATTGCAGAGCACAACTTTCTTGATATTTACTCCAATGGAAACGACTGTGAGCCTAGAACCGATTTCTGTATTGGCGGATAAGCCTACCAGCTGATGCGCAAGCCAAAATATGTTGTCGTAAGGATTTCGTTAATCAAATTTTTGTTCGTTAACCGAATTGAAGATTCTTATGGAAGGTAATTCGTTAACCGAGGGACTACTGTACTTTAATAGCCTTCTTTCGAGCAAATACACATTGTTTACTTGGCTTAAGATTCCTACTTATCATTACTCCTAAATCTTTCTCACATTCAGATTTCTCTATAACATCATTGTTCACCTGATATCTGGTTTCTCTGTTTACATCTCCTAGAATATGCACTTTACATTTGTGCGCATTGAATTTCATCTGCCATTTTTCAGACCATTCCAAAAAATATTATTATTAAATTTTCACCCCCAGGCCCCAATGTGGGTCGGTGACCTGTGCCCGGGTGGGATGATTCCTGAAAAAAAAAGAAAAAAGAAAAAAGAAACCTAACCTAACCATTCTGAAATCCGAAAAACAACTGGCCCCAAGGATTTCGGATAAGGGATTGTCAACCTGTACAAGATAAAGGACACATGCCACAGCATGTACAGTACTGTATAATCAATTCCTAAAACATATTGTTCTATCTTTTTATACTGTTTACTCTTCCATAAACTAATGGCATGAAACAGTTTGTAGGATATCTTTAATTCTTTCACTATGAGACACCTTTTTTAACACTGTCTCTCCTCGTCCCCAGGTTTATTATCCTCCATCCCATCCTGACATTCTCCCAACCATTCAGTGAGAGCAGGAAGAGTTTTATATATAGTTTTTTGTGTGCATTATTTTACCCTTGCACTTTTTTTAACACTGCGTTTCACATTATCTGACAAAGGAAGTCTGTTGAATACGTATACAGTGATCCCTAGGTTAACGAATTACCTTCCATAAGAATATTAACTTCGGTTAAAAAGCAAACCCTCGGTTAACGAATTCCTTACGAATTTTTCCCAACATGTTTTCGCCTGCATTTGGCTGCCCACCAGCTGTAGTATTAGTCCACCAATACAGTAATCGGTTTTAGGGCTTAAATTCCTTACCATTTCAGTAAATATCAAGAAGGTTGTACTATTCAATAATTTTAAGAGTTTTATATAATTTTTTTTAGTCATTTTAACAATTATTGAACTTAATTGAAGTACAGGAAACTAGTTTTTTGTGCGCCAAACAGCCACTCAACACACCAAGCTTGGCGTCAGTTTGTTTACCAGTTCAGAGGAAGGAACATCTTGTTTGAGACTCTTCAACATAAATGCTTTTTTTCTGTTTCCAGTCAAATCATTGGTCATTTTGAAATATATTTTACATATTGATAATATATAGCGCAGTGCAGTGTTGATTTAAAGAAAATAATCTTTTATTACACCTAGTGAACTTAAAATTTTATGGGTGAAATGGCAGCATGGGGTGACTTCTCTTCCACCCCAATGCCTTCTCTTCTCCCTTCTCCTCCACCGCCATTCTAATTCCCATCATCATCATCATCAACCAGGAGCCTTCTACATGCACACCTCAAAGTAAGTGTACTTTACTGCATTTATTTTTAGTTTGTATGTAATTTTCGGTGAACTGGAACCAATTACCCAAAAACCCATTGAAACAATGGTTTCGATTAACGAATTTTTCGGTTATCGAGCAACCTTCTGGAGCAAATTGTGCTCGTTAACCGAGGGACCACTGTATTAGAATTTTCAGAATTGAAAGAAGATGAAATTTGAAGGAATACTGACAAGTATTAGTGAGTGAATGTGATGCGTGTTTTTTTTAAAACAACTTTCTGGTGGGTTTCCTTTCTCAGTAGCTTTTATAAGTACGTATTATAATAACTATTCCTCTGACTTATGCAAAAAAATCCTTCTGAAGGCAATGGTATAATTTAATTTAACTAATGTTAAGTAATAAATGAGATACAGAGTTTTCTGAGTGTTTAATTTTTACAACCCCCTTTCACTATCAGAATACAATCTTCGCTTATCCAAAAGATAGTCAGATAAAAAATCAAAATAAATCAGCCCACCAGTCCTCACCCCCACTGGTGTGCTCTAAACACCTTCCAATACTGTAAGGTATATAAAGTAAGTCCTTGCTTAACGTCGTGGTTCTGTTCCTGAAAACTACGACGTTTACGGAATCAATTTTCCCCATAAGAAATACCGTATATACTCGTGTATAGTTCAAGTTTTTAAGACCAAATTTTTAGGCAAAAAATTGGGGGTCGTCCTATACATGTGTAATAGTTTTGATAGGTTGAACCCGTGCATGATGGGAAGGGCGAGGAGCAACTTTTAACTTCAGACATGAAAAATATTTACCATTTACTGCCAGTAAACAATGGAAACGTAAAATCTGTACCAATTAGTAATGAAAAGTTGTGCAGTTCCTTCAGCAAATGAAGCTCACCAGCTTACAATAGGCTAAATTACCTTACAACTCACTTTCAGTAGTCTATGTTGAAGTTCTTAGCACAGGCTAACTTATCTTATCATACACGGTATCACAGTTCTCATTGATCTACAAAAAATACTGGTAATAAATACCATTTCTATATTTCACACTTAATATAATACCCGGTAGTCTACTTCAACCTCCTATTGTTTACAACGACGCATGACGCACCACCAGCTGTTGAGTGTATCAGCTAGACGGTACACGTGTTTTTCGAATTGTTTTCAGTCAAAAAACTGTTACATCACATGTATATTTTACCTTAACTGTGCCTGAATGAATATATACTCGGAAATAAATAGTAGTTTTGCTGAAACGTGATGTATTTCAATGTAAAATAGGATAAAATACATGAAGAAAACATAAGATTTTACCTGACCTTCCGATGTTCTTGAGATGTTACTCGTTTTTTTAATAGTTTTAGGTTAAAATTCTGTTATATTACAATGATATTCTATTCATACTGTGCTTGATATAATGCATTCACGGAAATGTAATATTTTTGCTGAAATTACATACGTATTACAGTGGAAAGTGGGATAAAATCGTGACGAAAACAATGACTTTCGCTTTCTTTCGTTCAAAAGATGTTACTGTAATCGCCTTTTGAATGGTTTCGTTAAAAAACTGTTGTATTACAATAATAATCCCTCCTAATTGACTTGAATAAATACTTGAATGGAAATATACAATATTTTTGTTGAAACTACCCGCGTTTCAGTGTAAAGTGTCGTGTCGTAATAATAAATGGTAAACAATTTGCCTTCGGCACTCGGTGTTTCGGGCACGGCGAGCCTCAGTTTATAGGACGTAGAGTGTTTTTACTGAAGGTTTTGTTGTTCCATTACCCTCAAAAACGTGGGTCGACCTATAAATGAGGAATATCATAAATTAACGATTTCTTGGTCAAAAAATCAGGGTTGACCTATAAACAAGGGGGGTTATAGACGAGTATATACGGTAGATAAAATACAGGAGTTACGTTCCCCAGCCTCCCTTTGGCCCATGAAATACATTAAATAAACAGAAATTTAATGGCATTTTTATAGTATAAAGTGGTCCCTCCATTAACGAACACAATTGGTTCCACAGAGTCGGTTGTTAACCAAAATTTTTTTTAACTGAATCTGTTATTTCAATGGGATATTGGGTAACTGGTTCCAACTCACAGAAAGAGCACATACAAAGTACTGTATACCAGTAATAGAATTAACAAAACATTAAATATAAACTAAATACAGTACTGTACTGTACAGTATACTGTGCAATAATAATAAAAAAAAACAGAATACTGTATTTCAATTTACTTTGAGGTGTGTATATCATATTCCAGGCAGCTTTGTTTACATATCAAATAGCTGATTGTAGAGGTAGTCGATGATGACATGCTATATGCTTTACAGAGTGTATTGGTTCTAATGCCTTCTTCATGTTTCATATTAATTTCTGCACTGTATATTATCAATATATTAACTAAATTTCAGAATGACCGATACAGTGGTCCCTCGGTTAACGAAATTTCGGTTAACGAATTACCTTCCATAAGAATCTTCAATTCGATTACCGAAAAAAAATTCGATTAACGAAATCCTTACGAAAATCACATTTTGTTTTGAACATCAGTTGATAAGCTGAGGAGGTACTCAGCCAATTCAGTGATCTCTTCTGTGTTTACATTCAAACTAATCACTATCTTATAAGAATTCCATGAATGCAAATTAAATTCACCCCGGTCACTTCAATTAAATTTTATAAGCAAATAACAAAAACTCAATCAAAAGGACATAAATTAACAATTAAATACTTCACACCACAGGCGCCAACTGTCAAACATGTCACTGTCACCCCCCTTCCCACCTTCCCGAGAAACATTTGGGGAAAAAGACTAAGTTTACAGGTTTAAAAATAAATAATACCTCAGACTAAAGTTAGGATAATATAATTTGCATTGCTGAAATCCTTGCAAGACAGGGAATATCTTGAATATAAACGTCATATATTTTGCACAAAAGATAAAATTTTTGCTCTCCCTAATAAAATTCTTAAATTAGATCTAAAATTTGTATGTCTAGTGCAAATTTTAGCTTGTTTATATTCAAATTAATCACTATCTTATAAGAATTCCAGCAATGTAAATTATATTCTGGCTTTACTTTGTATATACTTTTCTGTGAACTGGAACCAATTACCCAATATCCTACTGAAACAATGGTTTCGGTTTAACAAAATTTTCGGTTAACGAATGATCTTCTGGAATGAATTGTGTTCGTTAACCGAGGGACCACTATAATTTTAATGTAAAAATGCAAAAATATTCAGGAGACCAACAAACTCGATGTTCACTCCACTGTAAACAATGTTAAGCTGAGAAGCATTGGTGGGTAATTCGATCAGCTGAAGGGCACACAAAAACTGTTCCCTGTACAGCTCCTCCCCGACTTACGACCACCCGCACTTACAACCTGCCTCAGTCGTACCAAAATTTTGTCAAATTACGTAGTTTCGAGTCCCAACGTCAGTACAGACAAAATTTTCGTTTGTAATTCACTTTAAAATGGCTGGCAAGCTTATAAGTGAGAGTTTTGCGGTGCCGAGAAGAAAAGAGACACCCATTTTAGATTTTCTATGTATTATTTAAGCATTTTCGACTTACAGCCTGGATTTTGGTCCCTAATCCCGTTGTAAGTCGGGGAGGAGCTGTACTGTATACAGGTAGTCGTCGACTTACGACCTATGCGACTTACGTCTGTTCGACTTTACGACCGGCGGTACGACAGTTTTGGCCCCAGCCCCAGTGTAAATAATAAACCAATTGTACTGTAGTATGCAGTGATTTACTTAAACCTGACGACCGTAACAATAATGAACAAAGAAAATGTTGATAAAATATGACTTAAAGATGATTATATTATCACTACACATTATAATATACGTAAGGTAATTATAACATAGGCCGACTTACGACCAGATCAACTTACGACCGGGCGGCCGTAACCAATCTAGGTCGTAAGTCGACGACTACCTGTATACATATTATCAATATGTAAACTAAATTTCAGAATGACCAATAATTTTAATATAAATACAGTACTAATGCAAAAATATTCAAGAGCACAACTTTCTTGATATTTACTCCACTGGAAATGAATGTAAACATAGAACCAATTACTGTATTGGCGGACTAGCCAATCAGCTGAAGCGCACAACAAAGCGTGTTTATCATAAGGCTGTCGTTAATCGAAGTTTTGTTCGTTTATGGAACTGAAAATCCTTATGGGAGCTAATTCGTTAACCGATATTTCGTTCATGGAACTGTTCGGTAATCGAGGGAACAATGTGTGTGTGTATATATATGTATATGTATATATATATGTATATGTATATATATATATGTATATGTATATATATATATATATATGTATATATATATATATATGTATATCTTGATAAAATCACACGGGAAAATGGAAACAACGGAGTACCTTAGCTTTCGTCTTTATTCAAGACATCTTCAGAGGCAACTGCATTACATGGACAGAGAGAGGCTTAAATATACAGGGTGACCTAAAAACATGAGGTCAGGTCAAAATGATGACATCCACTAATCCCCACACCAACACACACGTAGAGGAGCTTAAGAGAAGGGTGGTGACGTGACTAGTCAAGTCAGGTCAGAAAAAAAAGGGGACCCACAAAATAACTATCATACATCTAGATCCAAGGTTTTTAAAGCATTTTTAACCTTGGGCCACTGACAAATAAATTTATGTAACATATTATCAGTTTTGAACTGACCATCACTAAGGTTTATTGATTTTAATTCCTTAATCAAACTAGCTTCAACAAGAAGTCTTTCTGTGACACAAGATGATTTGAAAACTTCTAAGCTTTTTTCCCAAGCAATGGGGTGATTATTATTCCTAACATGAACGAACAAGGCACTGCTTTCAGATGCAGTTCTAATATTATACTTATGTTGTTTGATTCTGAGCTGCAGTTTTTAGGTCACCCTGTATATTTAAGCCTCTCTCTGTCCATGTAATGCAGTTGCCTCTGAAGATGTCTTGAATAAAGACGAAAGCTAAGGTACTCCGTTGTTTCCATTTTCCCGTGTGATTTTATCAAGATTTATCTATCCACTTTCATGTGGATTCATAATATATATATATATATATATATATATATATATATATATATATATATATATATATATATATATACACACACACACACACACACACACAGTCGACCCTTGTTAATTCGGACCCCTTTAATCCGGATTTCGGATAAATTGGACGAAATCTGAACTGTCCATATCAAATTTCTGGTTCTGGGATTGTCCCAGTTGCAATTGGGGTTGCAATTTTAAATTCTGTGTCATTACTAAGAAATAAAGAAGTCACTGGTGTACTGCACTCTAAGATTAAGAGAAAACGGACGACTCAGGCGTCCTGAAGTGAGAGAAAACAGACTTCTTTGACGGGGCACTCAAATAAAGAGAGACATAGCTACATGTTTTGTGGACTACCCACTTTACAGTATCCTTTTCATCACTTTGTAATAAACCTCGACATGCCTATGTGTTTCTGATAATTACCATAACATTATATATTTATATATTTAGCGGTTGTACAAACACAAGGCCTCACACATGCCATTCAGACTGACAGACTTGACAAGTTTTACCAACCATAAAGACAGTTGAAGCTTTAAACATCACTCACAATGGATCTTGAATATTCCAACTGTAATCAGACATACCTAAGTTGCCTCAACAATTGCAACCCCAGTTGCAATTTCAAATTCTGTGTCATTTCTAAGAAATAAAGAAGTCACTGGTGTACTGCACTCTAAGTTTAAGAGAAAATGGATGACTCAGGCGTCCTGAAGCGAGAGAAAACGGACTCCTATGACGGGGCACTCAAATAAACATACACATAGCTGTATAATGCAATATTAACCCCTAAATCGGTTAATTCGGACAATCGGCTAAAACGGACACCCTTCCCCCCTATTAGTCCGTTTTAACGAGGGTCGACTGTATATATACAGTGGGATGCTATAACGAACGGATCCTACTACGAATGTTTCTATAACGAAAGGTTTTACCTATAAAATTGAGACTGCTATAACGAACGAAACTCCTACAACGAACATTAATTAAATTTATTTTCTTTACTAATTTATTGTTTTTTTATTACAAGTATTAATGATATTCTTTATTTCAGGGGTTTAGATGCATATGTATGCACTTTTTTACAATTTTATATTATATTTTTCAGCGTTAAGTGGTTGTATTTGGGGGCCTGGAACGGATTAATCCAAAACGAACAAGGTTCTAGAACCAATTAGATTCGTTAAAGCATACCCCACTGTGTGTGTATATATATATATATATATATATACAGTCATGCGCCGGTTAACGTCCTAGATACGTTCTTGGAATGTGACGTTAACCGAAATGTCCGATCATCACATAAACTTTTTATTTATACTTATGTGTATGTGGAATACTATACAGGTAGTCGTCGACTTACGACCTAGATTGGTTACGGCCGACCGGTCGTAAGTTGATCTGGTCGTAAGTTGGCCTATGTTATAATTACCTTACGTATATTATACTGTAATGTGTAATGATAATATAATCATCTTTAAGTCATATTTTATCAACATTTTCTTTGTTCATTATTGTTACGGTCGTCAGGTTTAAGTAAATCACTGCATACTACAGTACAATTGGTTTATTATTTACACTGGGGCTGGGGCCAAAACTGTCGTACCGCCGGTCGTAAAGTCGAACAGACGTAAGTCGCATAGGTCGTAAGTCGACGAATACCTGTATACGTACATATACACTTTTACTCTTAAATCATTACTGTAATGTGATACAGGTGATTAATTTTTATCTCTTGTGCAAAATACATGACGTTCATATTAAAATTATTCACTGTTTTACAAGGATTCCAGCAACGCCAGCAGATGGGGGAGAGAGCGGGTGGGAGTGAGCGAGGGGGCGTGGGGGTGAGGGGAGGTAGTACGTTTGACAGTTGGCACAAGCCCAGGTCTAATGCGTGTATATTTATGAGTTCTCAGGTGACTAAGCTTCTCTCTTATAAAATGCCAGTGAAATGACCTGGGTGAATATAATTAACAAAGCTGGGATTCTTGTAACATAAAGATTAATTTGAATATAAACATGCTATAATTTGCACTAGACAAAACAATTTTAGTACCGTAATCAAATTAGTACATGTGCACTCCAGCTTTGCACTAAGAAATCTATGTAAATCTACCCAAAAATACAGTTGAAAAACTTTTTTTATAAAATGTACTCCAGTACTGTAAACTAATGTAAAACAATTTTTATCTCTTGAGCAAAATATATGATGTTTATATTCAAATTATTGGCTGTCTTGCAAGGATTCCAGCAATGCAAATTATAATCTCCTAACTTTAGTCTGAGATATTATTTAAGATAAAAACTGTAAGCCTAAAAGCCTGGTTGTATGGGGGGGGGGACTGACGGCTCCGCCACCCAGCGAGGGGTTGGGGGTTACAGTGATAAGTTTGAGGCGAAGGTCTCTGTGTGTTTATTTAACAGTCCTACTAAGCTTCTCTCATTTTAAAATGCCAGTGATATGACTTGGGTGAATAGAATTAACATAGCTGGCATTCTTGTAATATGCTGATTAATTTGAATATAAACATGCTATAATTTGCACTAGACAAAACAATTTTAGTACCATAATCAAATTATTACATGTGCACTCCAGCTTTGCACTAAGAAATCTATATAAATCTACCCAAAAATACAGTTGAAAAGCTTTTTATAAAATGTACTACAGTATTGTACACTAATGTACTACATTTTTTATATCTTGAGCAAATTATATGACGTTTATATCAAATTAATCTCTGTCTTGCAAGGATTTCAGCAATGCAAATTATATTATCTTAACTTTAGTCTGAGATATTATATAAAATAAACATAAAGAAATCACCAATCTTTTATCTTGAACACGAGGGTGGTGGGAAGAGGGGGGGGGGGTGGGGGGGGGAAGGGGGCAGGAGGTGAGGTGACAGACTGTCTGGGGTTTGTTTGTTTGTTTGTTTATTTATTTGAGATAAGATTTGACAGTTGGCGCTGAAAGCCTGCCTGCGTGTTTATTTATCATTACTTAAGAGTGACTAAGCTCTTCTCATAATTTTCCACCCAAAAGACCTGGGTGAATATAACTTACATTGGAAGGATTCTTGTAAGATAGTAATTTATTTGAATGTTTTTTTTTCATTTTAAATTTTAATTGTTTATTCCTTGATAGAGGAAGCGGGATCCTAGTGCTGTCACTTGGTACCCCTGTACCATAATACTGTAATCCACAAAACATGTAGCTATGCTTTTTTTATTTGGTCCCCCGTCATACGAATCCGTTTTCTCTCACATTAGGACGCCTGAGTCCTCCGTTTTCTCTCTTAATCTTAGAGTGCACCAGAAACTTTACTATTTTTAGTAATGCCACAGAATTTGAAATTACAACCCCAATTGCACCTTGCAATTGTTGAGGCAACTAGATATGTATGATTACAGCAAATGTGTTATTGTCAATTTGTAGGTGAAAGATTTTATCCTCAATAGATGTAGGTTAACATTTCACCTGTAGGCAAATGCTTAGAAAAGCCTTAGTAAGGAAGCATATTCCTTTAACACATAAAATCTGACCAGTATGGGGAGGATCATCGTGTCTCCGTCAGGGGGTCGTGGAGTGGTGGTCCAGCAGGCATCACGTGGTTTTTTTGGGGGGGGGGGGGGGGGGGGGGGGCACGGACGTATATACGATCGGACGTTGTTCGGTCAGATGTCAACCGGCGCATGACTGTGTGTGTGTGTGTATATATATATATATATCTATCTATATATATATATATATATATATATATATATATGCTGATAACCACCAGGAAAGAAGAAAACACGAAGTTCCCAAGCGCTTTCGTGTAATTCACATCTTCAGGGGTGAGTACAGACTAGAGAGAGTAATGCAAAACAAGATGAATATATACAGAGGAGGGTGAGACCAGGTCCACAATGGTCAGGTAATTAGGTTATGACCCTACTAATCTTTAAATGGCACACAACGGTTGGTGGTTGGGTCAGATGGGACAGTGACCCGCCCTCTCACCTGATCACAAATCTTCTTAATTACAAAGTTGTCCAGCTTGTACATGCCGTTACTCAAATTCATGTTGAATGCTTCGGTATGTTTAATAAGACTAGATTCTATGATGTTCCTACTATCAATTGAATTACATGGTAATATTGAGGAGGCATTATCCCAGTCAATGCAATGCTTGTTATCCCTCAAATGAACAAACAGAGCATTGGATTCCTGGCCTGTCCTAACACTGTATTTGTGTTGTTTAATTCTAGTTACAAGATCTTTACCTGTCTGGCCTAAGTAAAACATATTACATTCCTTGCAAGGAACTTTATAAATGCAACCAATTGTGTTGTTGGGGGAGTTCTTGATTAACATTTGTTTAACAGTGCATGAGTTTTTAAATGCCACATTGACGTTCCAAGATTTTAGCTGTGCCGGAATGTGTGAGAAATTTTTGTGAAATGGTAATATTAAGATATTCTTATGGTCATGGGTGGGCTTGGGATCAGTTCTATAAAAAGTTTTCTTAGTAATGTTTAAGCATTTGTCTATGAAAGATCTAGGGTATTTAAGGTTTGAGCCAATATTATATATATATTTGTATTCCTCATCGATGAATTCCGGACTGCAAATTCTCAAGGCACGTAAAAACATTGTTGTAAATACTGACTGTTTTTACGTGCTTTGAGAATTTGCAGTCCGGAATTCATCGATGAGGAATACAAATATATATATAATATTGGCTCAAACCTTAAATACCCTAGATCTTTCATAGACAAATGCTTAAACATTACTAAGAAAACTTTTTATAGAACTGATCCCAAGCCCACCCATGACCATAAGAATATCTTAATATTACCATTTCACAAAAATTTCTCACACATTCCGGCACAGCTAAAATCTTGGAAAGTCAATGTGGCATTTAAAAACTCATGCACTGTTAAACAAATGTTAATCAAGAACTCCCCCAACAACACAATTGGTTGCATTTATAAAGTTCCTTGCAAGGAATGTAATATGTTTTACTTAGGCCAGACAGGTAAAGATCTTGTAACTAGAATTAAACAACACAAATACAGTGTTAGGACAGGCCAGGAATCCAATGCTCTGTTTGTTCATTTGAGGGATAACAAGCATTGCATTGACTGGGATAATGCCTCCTCAATATTACCATGTAATTCAATTGATAGTAGGAACATCATAGAATCTAGTCTTATTAAACATACCGAAGCATTCAACATGAATTTGAGTAACGGCATGTACAAGCTGGACAACTTTGTAATTAAGAAGATTTGTGATCAGGTGAGAGGGCGGGTCACTGTCCCATCTGACCCAACCACCAACCGTTGTGTGCCATTTAAAGATTAGTAGGGTCATTACCTAATTACCTGACCATTGTGGACCTGGTCTCACCCTCCTCTGTATATATTCATCTTGTTTTGCATTACTCTCTCTAGTCTGTACTCACCCCTGAAGATGTGAATTACACGAAAGCGCTTGGGAACTTCGTGTTTTCTTCTTTCCTGGTGGTTATCAGCATATACCTAGATCACGCGCACCTACAGTGATTTACTTGCATATATATATATATATATATATATATATATATATATATATATATATATATATATATATATATATATATATATATATATATATATATATATACATATACAGCAATCCTTGCTGAATCATGTTGACGCTTCTGCCATCCTCTTGGTAGTTAGCGTTCGTTGTGCTATTTCTTCGTCGTCGTCTTCAACGAGACTTTGTTCTGTTAGTTGTTGCAAATCCTCATTGGTGAGCTCTTCTGTATGGGATGCCAGGACTTGCTCAATATCCTCTGATTCCAGCTCATGAAAGTCTGCCTGTCTAGTCAAGCTGAGAATATCCCTATTCACTGCAGGGACTAAGTTCATGAATCCCGTAAAACTGTTCATGCACTCGGGCCACAATTTACGCCACACACCATTCAGGCAACTTTCTGAAACTTCTTCCCATGCCTTGCCAATGTTGTCGATTGCATGAAGAATGTTGAAGCCCCGCCAATAATCTCGGATTGTAGGTTTATTTTCTTCGTCTGTAGCCTTTAGCAGTTGATCCATGGTATGCCGAAAATAATGCACCTTGAATGCGGCAATGACACCTAGGTCCATAGGCTGCATCAGTGCTGTCGTGTTGGGAGGCAGGAAGACAACTTTTACACTGTCATGTAAGTTGCCGATATTGGGAGGAAGAGCTGGAGCATTGTCGACAAAAAGAATTTTGAAGTCTAGGTTCTCCTTGGCACAGTATTCTTTTGTTGCAGGGACGGAGTACACAGTTAACCACTGGCTAAATATGGCACTGGTTATCCATGCCTTCTTGAAACAATAACTTCTAGTAACAGCGTAACACATTAGTGATGGGGAGAACAAATTATCTCTACCGTTACCAACTGTGTAACTGTTAAGTAACTGTTACCGTTGTATAACAACTACTTGTGAAACTATCATGTACAGTATACAGTTCGTCCCCGAATTACGTACAAACGGCCGATACGTACATCGTTTCTGAAGTCTTTAATTGCAAAAATATTGTCTTAAAAGGGCGAGCAATTTTTAAATTTGGCGGGCGAGACAGCCGCACCGCGCCGCCACTATCACTGACCATGCAGACGACACGCTAGACGCACCAAAACAACAAGTGTGGTCATTGTGCATACAGTACTTCTCCTGTGAATTTCTGCCCTATTTTGTACACTTTACTCTGTGTGCAATGACTGGTGTAAAGCGTAAGAGTGGTGAAGCCAGTGGGAGTGCTACGAAACGTCAAGCAATCTCACTAGAGGTAAAAATGGACATAATAAAACTGCTTGAAAGTGGTGAAAAGTTGACCAATGTTGCCCGCAAATTTAACCTGAGTCGGTCAACTGTTAATACAATTGATAAGGGCAAAGAAAAGATCAAGGAACATGTGAAATCTGCGCGCCGGTCCCAGAGAGGACGGCGCTGTACAGGACGTTTGTTTACTCCAGGTCTCGCGCACAGCGATGGTTATTTCGTTCATCTTTTCGTTTTATCCATGGAGTAAATTTAAAAGTAGACTTCGAGAAAACATTCAGTTAAAACACAAGGATATTAAAAGTTTGAGTCAATAGTACAATTTGTAGTATGTTTAATACAACATCTCTACAGAAATGCATAAACATGAAATTAACGCATCGGCGACTTTTGCCGGTCGGAACAACGCATCGGCTACTTTTGCCGGTCGGAACTCACGTCGAGTGAGGTGTGAGTGCAGACCGTCCTGTGGCGCGCCGGTACCTGGTAAGGTTTTGACCCCTGTTGGTGTCTCAGTATGATTCAGGAGAAAGCCCTAAGTCTTTTCAACGACCTAAAGAAAGATCACCCTGATGATACTGTGACATTCAATGCTAGCAATGGGTGGTTTAACCGATTCAAGGTGCGAAATAAGCTGCATAATGTTCGAGTGACTGGTGAGGCGGCGAGTGCTGATTGGAAAACAGCACAGGATTTTCCAGGTAACATTATAGGGTTGGGGGATTTTCGAGTTAAGTACATTTCGAGTTAAGTACAACCTTTTGGTCCCCATTATGTACGTAACTTGGGGACTTACTGTAGTCTGCATTTACGCGGTCAATCGAACCCGTGGAGGTCCGCGTAAAACGAGAAACGCGTAAATGAAATAACAGAACATATGGGATTAATTAAAATAGAGACTGAGCCGACCCCCAAACTTCACTTTTTCCGACACAATACCTATGTTGTAGTAAAAATAACATCTTAATTTTATGATGGTATGCTCACACATTTAATATTTAAGAGAAATACAGTCACCTGGTTAATGTCCATTCAAATAATGGACTCAACTTCCCCCCCCTCCCCTTCCCATGCTCACTGGCTCCTCCCTCTCTGAGAAATGTTTGGGTGAAAACACTAGGATTTAAGGTTTAGTAATAAATAACCCCTCAGACTAAAGTTAGGATAATATGGTTGACATTGCTGGATTCCTTGCAAGACAGGGAATATTTTGAATATAAACGTCATATATTTTGCACAAAAGATAAAATTTTTGCTCTTTCTAATAAAATTCTTAGATTAGATCTAAAATTTGTATGTCTAATGCAAATTTTAGGGTGTTTATATTTAAAATAATCACCATCTTATAAGAATTCCAGCAATGTAAATTATATATTTTATGAGCTAAAAACAAATATCTTCAGTAAATAAACAAATTATACTTCACCCGCATAAATGATGAAATTTACCGCATAATTAAAACATTTCATTCTGGCAAGGTGCGGCATAAATGACCAAACGCGTAAACGAAAACCGTGTAAATCCAGACTATACTGTATGTAACAACCTTGCTGGGTGGTCACACTTGTAACAGGCACTTGTAAAGCTGTTACCTTAAATTCTAAACAAACTTGAATATCGATAAAAGTTTAATGGGTTTTAGTTGTGAAACCCAATATGTTCCTTTCCTTAGTTTATTATCAAAACAGTCGATGTACACTGTCCAAAGGATAGTCACCGTAATAGTCACTGTAACTGTGAGGGATATAGGAAGGACGGAGCTATCAGGGATAGACTCTAAGGGCATCCGACTGTAGTGAGAATTGAGTAGATACTGCTCAAGGGAGGACGGAGTATCTCAGACGTCTTCCTTGAGAGGAAACAACTTGAGGGAGAACGGAATATATCAGATGTCCTCCCTCAAGGAAAGACTGAGAGGAGCGTATCTGGGATGGCTCTAATAACGTCTACCTCTTGTGAGTGCTATCAAAATATTGCTCGCAACAGGCGGCCAGGGAGCCAGTTACTTATGCCTTGACTTAGCACTAAGTGATGTGTCTTTCTGTGGAAACACCCTATCACATGCTCTGAACATGAACCTTACAGCTATGAAAGATTACAGAGGGTGATAGTTATAATAGACTAATGTAATTAACCCACATTTAGATAATATTACTGTCAATGATACAGAGACTAATGCATTCTTATTTGCCTTGTAAATGACAGGAATATGTTCCTTGGAGTAACCTTTTAGGGCCTGTGGGTTGGCAGTGAGAGAAATTAGCATAGGCTTCACCTTGAAGTAGCCAGCAGCGTTCGCGCCAAGCAGCAGGGTCAAACGGTCTTTTGCCGCTTTAAAACCTGGCGCTCTTTTCTTTTCCTTTGAGATATATGTTCTTTCAGGCATCCTCTTCCAAAAGAGACCAGTCTTATCCCCATTAAAGACTTGCTTCACTGAGTAGCCTCCATCCTCGATAATGTTTTTGAATTAATCTACGACTCTCGACATGGGTTTACAAAGGGAAAATCTTGTCTAACAAATCTGCTAACGTTTTTTAGGAAAGTCTTCGAGGTAGTAGATAATGACGAAAATTACGATGTTATTTACTTAGACTTTAGCAAAGCATTTGACAGAGTACCGCATCAGAGGCTTCTGAGAAAAATTAAGGCTCATGGTATCGAGGGGAAAGTTTTAAATTGGATAAAATCATGGTTCACCGATAGAACGCAGAGGGTCAGCGTAGATGGTGTTAAATCTGAGTGGGGCCGTGTAACCAATGGGGGTTCCCCAGGGGTCAGTACTAGGCCCACTCTTGTTCATAATCTACAATAACGATCTAGATACTGGGATCAGCAGTGACATAAGCAAGTTTGCAGATGACACCAAAATAGGGCGGCAAATTAATTCAGGGCAGGATGCAAATGCATTACAGGAGGATCTAAATAAACTGCAGGGGTGGTCTGAAAAATGGCAAATGAAATTCAACACCAGTAAATGCAGCGTACTTATTATTGGAAGAACAAATACTTAAAATGTATACAGCCTTAACAACATCAACCTAGAGAAGTCGCTTTGTGAAAGAGACCTAGGGGTACTTGTAAGCCCGGACCTACGGCCTAGAAAACAGTGCGTTAATGTTCGAAATAAGGCAAACAGAGTATTGGGTTTTATATCTAGAAGTGTAAGTAACAAGAGTGCAGAGGTTTTATTGCAACTATATCTTGCACTAGTCAGGCCGCGCCTCGATTATGCGGTTCAGTTCTGGTGCCCCTATTATAGAATGGATATAAATTCACTAGAGTCGGTGCAGCGAAGAATGACAAAAACGATTCCGGGACTTAGAAACCTTCCATATCAGGATAGGTTAAAGAAACTTAACTTGCATTCCCTAGAAAGACGAAGAGTGCGGGGAGATATGATAGAAATATTCAAGTGGGTGAAAGGAATCAATAAAGGGGATATAGATAAAGTTCTTATAATATCCGAGCAGGATAGGACTCGGAGCAACAGATTCAAGTTGGATAAGTTTAGGTTTAGGAGGGAGATAGGAAGAAACTGGTTCACAAATAGGGTGGTGGACGAGTGGAACAAGCTTAGCAACTTTGTAGTAAGTGCGGGAACTCTGGAAAGTTTTAAAAGGAGGCTAGATAGATTCATAGATGATAGAGATTGGTAGTAACTCTCGACAGGAGCTGCCATGCGCAGGCCAACCGGCCTATTGCAGACTCCTTATTTTCTTATGTTCTTAATTCATGCGGGAATATCTCGGCAGCAACCGTATCTGAACTGGCAGCTTCACCAGTAATCTTAATATTATGGAAGTTATAACGGTGCTTAAAACATTGAAACCATCCTCGGCTGGCCGAAAAGTTCTCTTCCTTTGATCCTTCACCCTCAACTGCCTTTAAGTCGTCAAACAAGGATTTTGCTTTGAGCTGGATAACCATAAGGCTCACAGGGGCATTGCATTGATTCTGGTCCTCCATCCACATAGCAGGATATTTTCCATCTTTTCAATCACTGAACTTCCAGTACGACTTGTCTTTGTTACACTCAGAGGACTACCACTTCCAGCACTAGCCTTAATATTGTCCGTGTTGGTCCGGATAGTACGCACAGTTGTGGGGGTTAGACCAAGCGCACCAGCAATGTCCACTGCACGTTTCCATTTTCCAAAACGGCTTAAAACCTCCATTTTCATAGCAAGGCTAATGGTCTTGTGTTGCTTCTTCACAACGCTAGCATCACAAACACTTGATGGGCGCTTGGAAGCCATTTCGAATGATTAAAGTACAGGATTACGAGCAAAAACACTTGAACACGTAAGAAAGCTGTGGAAGCCTAACAAAAACTGGCGTCGCTTGGGTACGCTGTGTAACGTTCTGCGAGTGAGAGGTAACGCGCCAAGCTGAGAAAGCGTAGCGTGGCAAGACGAGAAAGGGTGATGCGCCATAAAAAGTAGTCCGTGACGACGCAAAAACAACGTTATATTGAGTCGTCGGGACGTTATCCAAATTATTGGTATCAAAAGAGTAATGACGCTATAACGAAACAACGTTCACGGGCGTAACATTAAATGAGGATTTACTGTATATACTGTAATGTTCTAACTGTAAAGTATACCGTATTTCATTTAGTTTAGCAGTTACCATACAGCAGTTAGGTAGGTTCTTTGTTGTTTGTGAACCAATTTAATTTTATTTTAGGTATAATATTGGGGTTTTCTTGTTGGACAACTAAACCTAAATTTTCCCATTTATTCCGTTATTTGGTATCTGAAAATTAACTATCCAAATGGTTTTCAAGGAACCTAACTATTTAGAAAATGAGGGAAACCTGTACTTTTTTATGGGCATTTACCCCTAAATATACAGTGAGCTGTATCCACATTACCCCTAATGGGTAGTCGTGCCTATGGGACCCACTTTGTTTTCACTCCTACATAATGTGTTATCCATATGTGCCCTTATGAATTATAGCTCCACTATTGGATGCAAGATAGCCTGTACAATAATATGGCATTGTTGGAACTGCAATATGGCCTAACTGCGGGAATACTGACTACAGGTAGAATCTTGATTTAACAGCACTGGATTTATCAGCAACTCAAATTTAACAGCAAAATTTACAGATCATGAACTTGAAATGCCCGCTCGTAATTTCCACTAGTTAGTCTACCTGCTGCAACGCTCCTCTAGCGCTGCGGTCAGTTTGTCTTGGCATTGAAGTCCACCTGGTGCTGTGCTCAGTGCCGGATTTAGACCTGTTGAGGCCCATGGGCAGCCTCTTTGTGGAGGCCCCCCCTCATTATAACTACCCAAGAGGGTGGGGTGGCGAATGAAGCGAGCCTAAACACAAGCATCAATTGACTCTCTCTCACTCGCACTCTCACTGTACATTTGCAAGACATGTTCTAGGAAATGACAACTGACAAGATCATTCATCACTGAGCGGCGACGACTTCACTCAACAAGCACACATGACAATTCTCTCTCATTTTACATCTGCAAGACATGTTTATATCTACTCGTGGGAAGTTCACGAATCATGGGCGACGCAAGTCTCCTCTTTAATGGACAGACACATGACAACCCATGTGCAGATACCACACGACCCAACCCCCTCAGACCGACTGTCAACAAACACAGCGCCCTGATGGCATTCGTAATGGAAGTGAAAATGAAAAAAATATTTTATTTTATTTTTTTAATCTCAATTTCGTTATTCCATGTAGTTCATTTTTAATCAATATATGTTTGTGGAATTCTAAATATATTATTAGCAACACAAACAATAGCATTCATTAAAAATATACGGTTCATAGGAAAACCAGGTATTCATGAATTTCAAGGAGTAGCTAGCCAAATTTCTATCACGCTTCTTGCTGAACATAGTTTTACGTGATGGAATAGATAAACATGAATTTTAAAGAATGAAAATAAAAATAATCCAACTAAATAAACAAATAAATAAAATATTGTAATATGTGGAGGCCCCTGGGCAGCTGCCCGCTCTGCCCACGCCTGAATCCGGCCCTGGCTGTGCTTGTGTGATCGTCTTAAATTTATACTTTCTTTGGAACAATTATGGCCTCTAAGCGACCTGAAAATTCTACCAGAGTTGCTAGTAACCCAAAGAAGAAAAGAGTTTCCCTGAACATTGTGAAGAAGGTTGAAATATTATAGAAACTAGACTGTGGAGTGTCTGTCCATCAATTTTGTGAAATCTATGGTGTTGGTTCCTCAACAATTTACGACTTAAAGAAGCAGAAAGATGAATTCCTTAAGTACTATGCGGACAGTGACACAAAAAAGGGAATGGAAAAGCATAAGCACATGAAATCTGGGAAACACAAAGATTTAGAAAAGTGCTTGATGCAATGGTTTCGTCAGCGATGCAACAACAGTTTATAACTCTCAAGTGAAATAATTATTTAACAGGCAAAGAAATTTCATGAACAACTTAAAGTTAGAAGGTCCATGTTATTATTTCAAAGGGTTGTAACGATTTAAGTTATGCCCCCTTCCTATACTTCGATTTAATGGCACGGTCCAGGTCCAGTTGATACCGTTAAGTCGAGGTTTAACCTATACCCTAGTATGATTAAGAGTAGGCAAAATGAGTAGAATAGTAAATATATATAAAGTAAATAAGACAAAACAACACCCAATCTTCTCGTGTTTGTGCCTCTTTCACGTGACTTGAGGGGCAGGAATAACCTAGTTTTATGTCTATTTCTTCTTGAGAGAGTGTCTCTAGGCCTAGCTCTCACATTACCGTTACAAAGTGGCTGCCTCCCCTCCAAGCCATAGTAATTTTTTCTTTTTAGCAACCATTTCATACAAATAACAGTCACTGTTATACACAAATATTTTGAAACATCACCAGCACACTATTGTATGACCCAAATCACTGTGGTTGGGAGGATAATCCACAAACATACAGGTTGTGGCAAGACCATAGACAGATACAGAGTGTACACTCATGAAGTGGACAGAAATACTGAAACTGTCAAGTATAATGCCTCATTACTGGGTTAGGGAGGGAGGGAGGGACTCACACCACTTGGGTTGCCACACCTTATCACATGTCCAATTTTTTATGTGTTCGGCCCAATGGTTGATTTGGGGGAATAGTTTTCTCTATCAACGTAAGTCAATGCTAAACAGTGTCCAAATCCAGGAAACGTAGAGATTTTATTTGTTGAGATCCAAGAAAAGTGTTAATATTTTATTTGGCTAACCCCAGACAATTTTGTTCATGGGGGGTCAAGGAAATAAATTTGGTAAAAAATCACCATATGAGCTTTTACCCAGAGGATTATTTGATTCTACCAACCTTTTAATTAATCGCAGAGTACAGACTGACAAACAGATACACACACACTAATCACTACAGTATTTACCCCACATGACTAAGGGGGGATAATTTAACAATAACAAGAGGAAAGACAAAGGTCGGGTGTACTGTAAATGTTAGCCAAGAGTGGTTCAGTAAATGGATAGTGTCACCTAATAACTGTAATTACTGCTAAATAGAAGGATAAGAAAAGGTTCTGTAGTATTCATAGTGGCATGAAGGTGAGACTACATATTAAAACTTTGAGAATATTGAAGAAGAGACAGACAGACAGACAGACACACACACACACTGTACAGTACAAAGGAACAGAAAAAACTGAAGGTTTTAATATCAAATAATAGTTGATGAGCTTCATCAACTCAACATGCATAATACAAACCTTATAGTGTTGGCACTGGGTAATTACAATTCTGGCGAGAGCTTTGATACGCTGGTAAGGCATTGGAGATTTGAGAAGCGCCTGCAGCAACTGAATGCCTCCCTCCTCCTCAACTAAGGAGCAATATTTATCAGCTGAAAAAAAAAAAAAATCAACACTATAGCTCAAGATTAGGCACCTCCATATGAGTGCAGACCACACTCAGAGGCAGCCCTTTATGCCAGCGAGCAGTGAGGGCACATAACTGATTGATTGATTGAGTAAAACATCTGGTGTCACAACCTGTGGCCACTTGACGCCGAAAATGAAACGTTTAATTTAATGGAAACCCCCCAGTACCAGTGTTGTATGTTGTGCTGTCATGGAAACACCCCGGTACCAGTGTTGTATGTTGTGCTGTCATGTAAACACCCCGGTACCAGTGTTGTATGTTGTGCTGTCATGTAAACACCCCGGTACCAGTGTTGTATGTTGTGCTGTCATGGAAACACCCCGGTACCAGTGTTACATCTCAACCATTTCTGTGTTCATCAACTAATACTAGAAACTGCAGAAAAACACCAGAGTGCCATGTAACTCACGGTATACTCGAGTGAGATTGGCAAGTGCCCAAGCTGCCCAATGTTGACACTGAGGTGTATGATGAACTTCTAGAAGTCGTAGGATGGGTTCAAATGATCTGTGAAATGAAACAAAATTATTACTGCTCTATAATCATACTACTTCTCAAGCATTAATTATGCATTATCATACTCAAGTAACTGGTACAGTGTGTTGATTTATTGAAGTACACAATAGACAAACTAACTGGTAGAATCATCAAAACATGTTTCATACATTACAGTTGGCAGACATGAATACGAAGGTAACTTTGTCCCTCTTAATGTTTCAGGAAGATTCAAGTAGGTAAGCTGCTTTAATTTAGAATGTTGGAAACAACAGTAAGTTCAGTAATGAGAAGCCAAAAAAACTAGTAGATATACAGAGACTACAAGCCTTTTCTTGGCACTGGGTACAGTACTAGGTAAATAGGGGAAAAATATTTACAAAAAACAACTGAGGGATACTGGAGTAGCGAAGTCTCAATAAATGTATACCTGCGAACACGGTAGCTCAAAATACAAGAATATGAATTGTTATAGTCACCTGAAATGCCTGAAATACAGTATATATTTCACATGACACAAGGTGAAATAGAATGATACAATTCACTCTATGAGACGGACGAACCTGTAATTGATATTCCGCTTTGATGTTAAATCCCACCGTTCTATTGCTGCCACCATCCTCTCTAACACCTCATTTCTTGTTGGGCGATCTATGGTCCAAGCCTCCAGACCCCCACTTGCAATATGGGACAACACTCCTGCAGCATTGTAGCTTACCTATCAGAAAAAAAAAATATGATAAATATGATTATGCAGTATTACAGTATAATAATATGTAAAACTGAAACAGATTTTACCTGATAATAAGACATGGAAGTGGATTATTACTCTTTCCTACATCTTTATCCTCTGCTGTGTCTTCCAGGTCACATTATGTTCTCCCTTCTGTCCTTCCATTCCCTGTATGTTTTTTAGGTTCACCAACTGGCCATATCCAACATTCATTCAATACATAATATATTACTACACATCAAGGTAACAGGTCCTCAGTTCTTCCTTTAAAAATCCTAATATCTTCCTTCTGTAAAATGGCACTACAGTATTGCAGTTAGTAGTGTTGAAAGAAAGATTTAACATGAGCATTGTATATGTAAAGCCACTGTAAATAAAAGCTTCAGCAAATTGGACTTCAAGAAAAGGATATGTTAACACTGTCACAAATCTTTTTCACAGTAAATACTAAATATTTCACCAATTAATATAATCTTAGACAATATGAATATTGAATAGATAAATAACAAAGCATACATGAGTGAGGTAAAAAAGGAAAAAAAAAGCAGAATATGAGATAAGTGGAAGAAAAAGAAGATAAAAACAATGAACAACAGAAAGACAAGATTACTGTACTGTATACTGCATGGTTAATATGGAGGAGTGTCTGGACTTGTTTAAGGATAGAATGAATGTAGACATTAAAAGCATTACAGTATGTCATCCTCCTGTATTTTGGAACTCAACTCATTACAGTACATAAGATTAACTGATACACAAACATATATACAGTACAGTATAGTATCTACACACATGTATTATACATACTGGTCAGTGAGCACATCTGTACAGTAGTTTCCTCATGCTAAAAACCTCCCTCTTAACCCCTACACCCCGGTTGATGTTCCGAAACGTCCATCTAGGGCGACCCGGTTGACATTCCGGAACATGCGCCTTTTCGCGCCATCGTTTGAATGCCCAGCGCGGGTTATTAGGTTCCAGCATGACTATTTGGTGGTCACTCCACACGCAGGGTAATGTGGGTGGGCTCAGTGCGGTTAGGACGTGTTAGCCTGTCGCCATGGAGTCCTCCCTCAACCTGGCGACAGACTGTGACACTTTTTATGAAAAATAATGCAATTAAAATAAATTCTAAATGAATTATTTATAGGAAATAAGTATTATGAACAGTAAATATATGCATTACTGCCATCCCAGACACAAAGGCAAGCAGAAAATGGCCACCGAGTGCGTAGTGACCACGAGCGCTCCGTCAAAACAATATTGTCCCTTTATCTCCCTCGTCACTGCGGCCCCAGGGAAGTTTCTAGAGGGTCAATATATAGTTTTTATTACTACCTTTTGATGTTTTATCATTTGAAAAGGCTAAAACTTATTTTTGGAAAAGTTAATTTTTCTCGATTTACTCTGCGTGGGGGTATGGCCAGCGGCACCCTAGCTCGGGAAATAGGGGTTAATTACTGTAAACTATATACTGTACCTGTATACTAAAATTTAATTTGGTGACTTATTATACGACATTAATCTCCCAGTTAGCCAAAATCCCTGGTCCCCGGAATTCTCCAATAGCCGGAATTGAAAATGAGCTGGAAAATTTCCAGAACAACTCTCTCCATTTCGGGTATGGGAACGAGTTTCTGAGAATGAAGATCAGGCACATTTGAAAAAAAAAAAAAAAAAAAAAAAAAAAAAAAAAAAAAAAAAATCTCCCCAAACTTCTCCTTTCTGGGGTGGAAATTTTTTTCCGAGAGTTCCTAGATACTGCATCATGCTCCAATGCATCCCCATGTGCCATATGCATGAGTAGCCTAGCTGCTTAGCTATAGTCTGCTGCCACTGAAGAAGGTTGGTCTCTTGCTAGCTGCTGTATTTGCAAACAATATGTGTTGTGCAGTTCTGCACATTAACTGTACCAGGTCATAATCAGCCAAGAATACAGTTTTAAGACATAGAAAGTGGTTACAGTTATGTATAAGGTACTGTACATTCAGTAAATGTGAAATTATCAAATGTACAGGAAAAGGGAAACACTGGAGCCCCTTGGCTTTCATCTTTATTCAAGACATCATTCTTCAGGTCATGAGGCCCACTAATCCCCCACCCTGACAATGGGTGACCTGATATTGCATCAGAAGGTCAGTAATATGAGACCACTAATTCCCCATTCCACTTCCACCACAAATGTGAGAAGAGTTTATATACAATGGATGACCTGACATTGCATCAGGTCAGGTCAGTAACATGAGATCCACTAATCCCCTACCCCCCCCCCCCTCCACCACAAGTATTAAGACATAAAAGGTGATTAGTTATGTATTACATTCAGCAGAGTGTATGATCACTGTAGGTTTTAAGGTGATAGCATCTGCTGGTGAGCACAGTATATACAATACAGTATACAGTAGTGGTGTACATTATCTTGTTTATTTACAATACACGGTATGTTTTACAGAGGTGTTTGCATATAGAAATACTGTATAGCTCTTATATCTGTCCATGCGAGATGTGTAGTTTAGACTTGGGGAAAACTTTCCCAGTACAGAGTGGAAATTTCCACACAGTTCCATTCATACCTCGCGCACCCGTATCATAAAAATTGTTAAATATATTTATTAAACCATACTTTTAGATAAACTATTCAGGATTATTTTGATAAATAAATGGTGTTTCTAACTTAATTAAAACTTATTTTGCTGACTCCAGTGTCAACATTTCTTACATTTTTATATATAAAAGAATGAAGTCCCCATCATTATATCATGTCAAAATATTTTGTTTAAGGATATTTTATTGGATGCCTTGTAGAGAAATTATTCAGGATCATTATGGTAACAAATTCATCTATCTACCGTACACTGAGCGTAGGACAAAATCGCTGCTCAAGACGAAGTAGTTCTACTAATGCAAGCCTAAGGGTCTCATTATCTACCAAACATAGCATTTGCCCAGGAAATTAATATCACATCAGAACTCACCGACGAAAATATAGCAAGGAAAGAAACATCAAAACAAATAAAGCGGCAGAGGGTATCTTGTCAATATTAACCCATATTTCTAATCCAAGCAAAGCATTATATTAACTTGCCTTGGTCCCAATGGTTGATGGTTTGTGCCCTAACAGTGAATTACCTAACTAAACAATTGGGAAAAAGAGGATGATTGAGTGTAGTGCTGGCTACAGTGCCACCTTGTGCAGTTAAGACTAGTACTGTATTCATTGTTGTTAATGGATCATCAGTCCTGTTGGACCCACTTTCACTTACCGTACTCATAAAGTATACTTTCTATATATAATTAGTCCTCATTGCCTGGCACACATACAGAAGGCATAAATTTCGAACAAGATTGATTATTCCTCCAAACAGCTGTTGGAAATAAGAAAAAAATTCTACTGGTCTCTACTGACACATCTGTCAACAGAATACAGTATTGTACTGCAACTCCATTAGCCTTACCTCAATCCCATCAGAGTTGGAGTCTAGGAGGTCAGCAAAGGTTGTGAGAAGTTCTGAAGTCATGAGGCGACACCTAAGGTCCTTCACCTCAGCCACATTACCCAACAAGCCCATCATGTTTCTTAGTAACTCAGGCTTGTCAGGAAATTCCTACAGAAAAATGTCAAAAACCTAAACTGGGATGCAAAGGAATAAATATATGTATTTACTTTTTCATAAAATAACAGAAACAAACTATCAAAATTCAAAAGAACATACCTTAAGACACTTTTGGAAATAGGTCATACCCTGGCCATCTAGAAACCGCAAGCAGTTGACAGGAGTCTCATCAGTAACATTCCACATGGCAGACCAAGCAATTTCTAACATGTCATCGTGCATGTGCCGATTCAACCTGTCATTTATCAGCCTCAGCATTGTCTGTTGATGAGAATTTAATGTCACCACTGATTAATTACTAAAAAATAGACTAAACACTCAAGACACCAAAACAACATTCATTACCATAATTCATACAAGCGTGAGAACCTCAATACAGCCACTCCTTGACTTACGACGGGGTTAGGGACCCAAATCCAGGTCGTAAGTCAAATTGGTCGTAAGTCGAAAATGCGAAGATAATACATAGAAAATCTTAAATGGGTGTCTCTCTTTCTTCTCAACACCACAAAACTCTCAATTTTAAGCATGCCAGCCATTTTAAAGGGTATTACAAATAAAAATTTTGTCAGTACACAGCGCAATCACTAACGTCGGGACTCGAAAATACGTAATTTGAAAACAATTTTGGTACGACTGGGGTGGTAGTATGTCTGGGTGGTCGTAAGTCGAGGAGGTCGTAAGTCGGGGAGTAGCTGTATTCTGAAAATTAAAATATATATTGACATACAGGTGTTCTGTTAAAAATTACCCCATTTTTTTTTTTTACAAATACGCCAACAAGAATTGAGGAACAGTTTACAGTGGGGTATGCTATAACTAACGGATCCTACTACGAATATTCCTATAACGAACGGTTGTACCTATAAAATTGAGACTGCTATAACGAACGAAACTCCTACAACGAACATTATTAAAAAAAAAAAAAAAAAAAATTTTTTTTTTTTTTTTACTAATTTATTGTTTTTTTATTACAAGTATTAATGATATTCTTTATTTAAGGGGTTTAGATGTATATGTATGCACCTTTTTACAATTTTTACAATTCTATATTATATTTTTCAGTGTTAAGTGGTTGTATTTGGGGGCCTGGAACGGATTAATCCTATAACGAACGAATGCTATAACGACAAGGTTCTAGAACCAATTAGATTCGTAATAGCATACCCCACTGTACATCAGTTTCCAGAAGACAAAGATGGCTGCCTTAGTATTCAATCAATCAGAGTACCATCCTCATATCTGAGGGTTGGTGACCACAGTCCTCCACTCTAAAAGTTTTAAGGCTATTTTTACCAATCCTCTAAGGTTTTGTATATCTCTAGGAAGCCAGTTTTTAATTTCAATCATCCATCCCAACCTCTGCCTTCCCCTTTGCCCATTAACATTTCTGTTATTATCCCCTCATCCCTAATTATATGACCAAAGCATCTCATTTTTCTTTTGCAGTGCATTTCAAGTATTTCTCTTAAGTTCTTGCTTATGTTAGTGTCATGGTCACAGTGACATGACTGGTTTGTTTAAACCTAACAATTCATATTACGCTACCATGCCCACAAAACCTGTAAATCTTTCGAGTCCCCCAGTTGAAACATTCATTCTCTAACCGCTTCAGCACAGATGAAGCATTCAAGATCCTTTGTGACTGATGTTGAAAGCTTCAATTTTATTTACTGTTAGTGAAACTGTCAATATAAGTCAGGGTAGAATCTATTGTAAGAATGAGGTATCATTGACGTCGTCCCTAGAGATGCCAGTAATTGTTAACCGAGGCTGAAGTCACCTCTTTTTCACAAATGAGCATCAGAGAATCTGATGTTCATGGTGAAATTGTTGTATGTTAATTATGATAGTAATTAATTATCCTGAAGGGAACTGTCATGCCACGTATCTCTCAGAATCAAATGGGTGTAACCTAATACTCCTGGTCTTATGCTCCGCTCACCAGGGACTGCCAACCTGAACCTTAAAATCAATTTAATTCTTGTCTTCGATAGCTCAGTCAGAGCGTAGTTTGAAAAGTGAATCTTAGGAAATAAAAATAAGTTTGTAGTCTCATTTTCACACGTCAAAGTATAGTAACGTAGTCATTGATGTTATTTGGGGCGAGTGAGACTCTGAGGTATGCATGGGAGGGAGGGAGCGGGAAACTGACGCTCTTGGCCCTCAGTCTAGCTTCTGAAGCCCCTCCACCCACAGGTAATGTCCAGTTCCGTGTTATACTTCACCACATTAAGTGATTTTGACTTAGTTAATTGTGGGAATATGCAAGTGATACAGTGACGTAACTTTGATGTGTTTCAGGTGAAGTGTTCTTACGCCCTCAACGCTGACATTCATGTCAACAACCTGAGTCTGGCGTCTGAAACCCCTCCACCCACAGGTTCCTCTCAGTGAAGAGCCTTGTAGATTGGGACGACCTCCACACTAGTTTGGGAGATGGATGAAGGCCAGTAAACTCGGGTAAATTCGTGAACACGGGTGTGGGGAACTAACTAAGTACCTACCTACTCTGGGGCCCAGTCAACTGCCCAAACGTTCGCCAGACGCATTCACTGTCCAGCCTGATGATCCCACAGGCCGAGCAAACACTGCCAGCACCCATCATTGTTATGGATGAGTCCATCACTCAGTAGGCCTATGTTTTGGCTGTGTTATTCATCCAATTATCCATGTACAGTAAAAGTCCAAAAATCCGGATGCCAGAAATTCGGACCACCTGAGAATCCGGAAATTCAATTTTTTTTTTTTTTTTTTTTAGTGGGCTTTTGTGTGTATGTGCGCATGCATGAGTGCCACAGCTGCACAGTGACAACAAGCGACCATGCGGTCGCCACTTTAAAAAGAGCAATCAAACTGTGACAACGTATGTAATTTGGAGTCCTACTCTTTTCATTTACAGAGTACTGTACTGTACAAGCCCATAATAATGGCACCTAAAGTAGATAAACTTCGTTGTGTGAAGAGAAAGAACACGTTGAAATTGAGTGACAAACTTGAAATAATTAAGTAACTAGAACATGGTGTGAGCAATACTGTTCTACTGGAAACATACGACATTGGAAAGTCTACAATTTATGATATAAAAGAGGCAAAGAATAAAATTCTAGAATTCACAGCTTTTTCCTTAAAACTGCTCATTTTGATAAATGAAGCATGCTATATTTGCTAATGAATAAATTATCAAAATGTACCTGTTCATCTCTTCTTTATTCCTCCTTAAATTTGAATTTTAAAAGTACTGCCTGAGAATCCGGAAAATCCGAAAATCCGGACCAACTCAATCCCCAAGCAGTCCGGATTTTTGGACTTCTACTGTATGCTGAAAGGTGCTATATAAGAGTAGTGTTGTGTGTTCGTGTAAATTTACACCCAGTAATGGTGTAAGTGGAGAATGTACCTAACTATAACTTTACATTAATAAACCATTTTATTTGTATGTTAGGAGTATCATTTACCTGCAGTATTTTACCATCATTCTTTTCCATAGCTTGATGCCAGAATTATAGTGTACCCATGTGTACTAACCCTCGAGCCATGTTACCAAAGGTCAAAGGTTATGAAATAACTTAACTAAGCTATAACTACTATCCATACTTAATGAAATATGAAAAAGGAAGAAGAAAAAAGGTTGAAGAGTTTAAAATTTAATAGCAGTGGGATAAATTAATAAGAAAATACATCAAAGAAATCCCTCCCTTACATTAGTACTTCTTCATTTGTTATCCTGTCAGTGTAGCTTATTCTTAGTCTTCGCCCATAACACCACATTTTCTGGTGTCTGCTGAAGTGTCCATGCTTTTGACCCATACATCAGTCCTTGGTGTATAAAGCCTTTCAGCAGCTTTTTTTTTTTTTTCAAATTAAAGTTAATGTTCCTTTTCATTAGCTCTTTTAGATTATTAAAGGATGTTTTTGCCTGCCTAATTCTTGTTTTGATTTCTGTACATCTACCATCACAGCTAATGTTACTTCCCAGATACAAAATTTTTTCCACTTGTTAAAGTTCCCTGTTACCTGCCATAATTTTCGTTTTAGGATTATTTCCAATTTGGAAACAACCATTACAGTACTTTAGTCTTTACAGCATTAACTCTTAAAATATATTCTTCACTTTTTTCCACTAATCTGTTAATGAGTTTTGTAACGCCTCTTCACTATCTGTGACAAGAGCAGTATCATCTGCATAGCATATATTTTGTATTACTGTACAGTATATTATCATTAACTTTTACTCCTTCATTAAGAATTCTGAATGTTTTATACTATGTTGGAGATAGAAAACAGCCTTGTTTTACTCCCTGTCTAACTGTGAACCATTTAGTAAGTTTATTATTTACTAACACTGCAGCCTTCTGTTGCCAATAGTATTAAACAACAACAAAATATGCAGTAAGATCCTCAAGATTACGTACCCCAGGGATAAATAATGCAATGAACCTAACAGCTCAGTGAGTACTTATACAGTATATTGAACTACCCACAATACAAGTCTTTAAACAAAAATATAAGCTTTCTTAGTCTTCTCCTAATTTCTATATTTTTTATAAAGGGGAGGAGAGGCAGAGGTAAGACAAAAATGACGTGGGGATAAGATGAAAGAAATGACATTAAGAGTTAGGAATTTGACAAGAGAGACTACTGCACTGTACAAGAAAGCGCATAGTATGGTGAGTAAGAGTTGAAAATGGCCGTAAAATTTTAATGATGATGATGATGAACCACATCACCTGGCACCTTCAACTTCATCCCTTATTACTCTAATCAGCGATAACGTTCTCTCCAAAATATCTGGAATACCTCACTTTCTCCATTCTGTTTCCATTCAGACTAACACTTTTCCTACTTCTCTTCTTTTTTTCATTCTCATCACTCATCATATATATTGAATGAAGTTCTGCTCTTCATGTAGCAAAATAAAGAAAGAATCTAAGGGTATGGTAAGCAAACCCAGGATAAAGGAGCTTACTGGTAGGATTAACCAACCCCAAGCATGCACTACGTAGCTATTGTTCACCATAATTGACCCACAGAAATGCAAAAATTTTAAACCCTCAAAATTATGGATACTGTATACAGTTTGACCCCATAATTTTTACATAAGAATTTGAACATAAAAACATGAACTATATTATCTTGTGGTTCATTGTTGTTATGGAGCAACATGACGTGGACCACGCGGTCCCATCCACATCACAACAACACAGTTGCGGCACTCAGTCTATTACTTGGTGCAGATGTGCCTGTTGTCTAGTGACATATAAACAACACACATTGTGAGAACAATTCCCAAGCAAGTATGCTTGGGTATGGCCACAAAGAGTAGAAAACACTTTACCATGTGTGATCCACTTCATCTCCACTGAAAGTAGGTACCATACACACCTGCAATGCCACTGATTCATGTAATGAAACTGTAAAAGTTGTGGGAAATCATTTTGGTCCTCTAATGTGACTTAGAAATAAAGTAAATATAATATAAATCAATAAAAATGAAAAAAAATGAAGAGCATGAGTGTGAACAGTATTCTGTGTAGGAGGTGAACGTATGTATGGACTATGGATTTGTTACACTCCCCTCAATGTGACTTGACGGCATACACAGCTGGCTGGCCGAACTTTCACTCTTGGAGTCACCCATAGGATGGTTCAAGAGCGGAAGGAATTATTTTTTGTACATAAAATATGTACTATTATATTTTACTATGTGCTATGTACAGTAGTAGCCCGGTCAATAAAACCCACAGGGTACCGTGTTAAGTGAAAACCGCGCTAAGTGAACAACAGAACATATGGGATTAATTCCAATAGAAACTGGCCCGACCCCCAAACTCCACTTTTTCTGACACAATACCTATTTTCTAGTAAAAATAACATCGTAATTTTATGATGGTACATACACACAATTAATACTTAAGAGAAATAGAGAAATACAGTCGCCAAGTTAATGTCCATTCAAATAATGGACTCTTCTCACACTACACTGCTGGCTCTTCCCTCTCTGAGAAATTTTGGGGGGAAAACCACTAAATTTAATAAATAATACCTCAAACCAAAGTTAGGATAATACAATTGACATTGCTGGATTCCTTGTAAGACCAGGAATATTTTGAATATAAATGTCATATATTTTGCACAAAAGATAACATATTTACTCGGAGTAAACATTATATCTAAAATTTGTATGTCTAATGCAAAATCTCTTGATGTTTATATTCAAAATGATCACCAAATTGTAAGAATTCCAGAAATGTAAATTATATTCTGGCCGGGTAATTTGTATGAATTTTATGAGCTAAAACAAATATCTTCAGTTAATAAACAAAAAAATATTCTTCATGACACTATATAAATGTCATATATTTTGCACAAAAGATAACATATTTACTCAGAGTAAACATTATATCTAAAATTTGTATGTCTAATGCAAAATCTATGATGTTTATATTCAAAATGATCACCAAATTGTAAGAATTCCAGCAATGTAAATTATATTCTGGCCGGGTAATTTGTATGAATTTTATGAGCTAAAACAAATATCTTCAGTTAATAAAAAAAAAAATATTCTTCATGACACTATCTGTCAATCAAAGTACCCCACCTTGCCTGCTCCCTCTTCCAACCACTCGGTCCGTCCAAACCCTTCCCCCCACCCCCCACCAATCCTCCCTTCAAGAGATGTTGGGTGACAAAACTAAATTTTAACATTTAGTATTAAATAATACCCCAGATTAAAGTTAGGATAATATAATTGACATTGCTGGATTCCTTGTAAGACCAGGAATATTTTGAATATAAATGTCATATATTCTGCACAAAAGATAACATATTTACTCAGAGTAAACAAAATACTTACATTAGATCTAAAATTTGTATGTCTAATGCAAAATCTATGATGTTTATATTCAAAATGATCATCATATTATAAGAATTCCAGTAATGTAAATTATATTCTGGCCGGGTAATGAATTTTATGAGCTAAAACAGGCAGTCAGGCAGGGTGGCGGGTGGGGGAAATCTAAAAATAGCTCTGGAGCCGGACACTCTGCGCATATATGTGGAAAAAACCCACGTTAAGTGAAAGTTCAGCTCTGGCGAGGCACCACGTTCAGTAATACCCCGCTTAACACGGTTTCGCTTAGCGCGAGTGGTTGGAAGAGGGAGCAGGCAAGGTGGGGTACTTTGATTGACAGATAGTGTCGTGTTGAATAATTTTTTTTTTATTAACTGAAGATATTTGTTTTAGCTCATAAAATTCATACAAATTACCCGGCCAGAATATAATTTACATTGCTGGAATTCTTACAATTTGGTGATCATTTTGAATATAAACATCATAGATTTTGCATTAGACATACAAATTTTAGATATAATGTTTACTCTGAGTAAATATGTTATCTTTTGTGCAAAATATATGACATTTATATTCAAAATATTCTTGGTCTTACAAGGAATCCAGCAATGTCAATTGTATTATCTTAACTTTAGTTTGAGGTATTATTTATTAAAATTTAGTGGTTTTCCCCCAAAGATTTCTCAGAGAGGGAAGACCCAGCAGTGTGGTGTGAGAAGAGGGGGAGGGAGTTGAGTCCATTATTTGAATGGACATTAACTTGGCGACTGTATTTCTCTATTTCTCTTAAGTATTAATTGTGTGTATGTACCATCATAAAATTAAGATGTTATTTTTACTAGAACATAGGTATTGTGTCGGAAAAAGTGGAGTTTGGGGGTCGGGCCAGTTTCTATTGGAATTAATCCCATATGTTCTGTTGTTCACTTGTAGCGGTTTTCACTTAACACGGTACCCTGTGGCTTTTATTGACCGCGTTAAGCGGGGTACTACTGTATACATGTGAAATCGCAATCGCGCAAAGCGAAACCAGCTCTGGCGAGGCACCACGTATACATGTGAAATCGCGCTAAGCGAAACCGTGTTAAGCAGGGTATTACTGTATTATTTTTTACTATTTATTATATAAATTTTGAAATATTTTTGGTGTATGTAAAATAAAGAATAACGAAGGATTGGAAGCTATTCCATTTTAATCATTGTTACATCTACCTATGAAAATTAAATGGATTTCGTGAATATATCAATTTCATTGCCAGAGGTATACTGTACACATCCACTTTACTTCACACTGCACAAGGCCATCCATGCCACATACATATGAACGTTGGGATTTAGGAACCTTCCAAAATCTTTTTTGCAGCTCTGAAAGCTTCTAGAATCTAACACCTTACTTACATTTATAACACATTATATAAAAGACAAACAAATAACTAAATTTACGGAAAGTAAATCATTAAAATTATTATTTTACTTGAACTAATTTATTATGAGCTTAAATAAGCCAATCTGTGTTAGTGCCTCCCTGCTGATAGGGACATCCGAATAATGGAATCCGTCTGATTAACGACATTGCTGTGGCTTAATTGGTCTGGTACTCGGGGTTTTTACTGTATGTCAAAATCATTTTAACATAGGCAATTCGAGACTTTCTATCCAACTTTAAACTAGACTAAATTTCCTATCTTATGACACCAGTTTCATCACATACAGTATGGTGGGCTATGGAGATATGCATGTAGAAAATAAGTTATGCCAACTTTAGCTTCTTTGTCACACATCAAGAAAAGTGACGACAAAGTATAAATTAATACATAACAAATACCGTAATTATTATGACTTACTTCAATAGCACCAAGGTCCCCGACTAATTCCTTCTGCTCCCCATCCACCTGACAAGCCAGAGAGTTCAGGAGATAAATGGCAATTCGACGTACAAAGTCATCCCCGTCACCTCTTCCTCGGATCAACCGTAGTAGCAACTGTACCAGACGGCGGTACTCAAATAGCTGAAAATATGATATATTCATCACCCTATAACATAAAGGTTGGATATATTACAGCTTAAGAAACAAAAGAAAACAAAAAGAAGCTAGGGGGTTAAATCTTAATTTTTTATTTGTTTTTTGCAAACTCTCTAGTTTACAGAATTTAAAACAAAAACTATAGAGATCTAGTTATAAAATTATAACACTGAGTACTTAATGAAAACAACAGAGTCAAGGAAGGAATGAGAAAGGAGTTACATATACATATCAGAAGGAATGAAGGAAGATAGGGACTGCAAAACACATTTTCAAACAGTTAAATAACAATTAACTAAGAGTGTGGAGGGATAGGCCTCTATTTTAAAACTGAATGGATACAATTACAGACAGGAAATTGCATGAATAACAAGTACTACACTGATTTACATAAGTAATGTACATGTATTATTGACAAAAAGGTGGAAATTGAGTAAAAGTAAAAAGAGAAGAAAAAAAATTGTGTGGTACACTTTATGATGTTCACAAGTCTCCTAAAGCTTGATGCCACAACTGGCAATAAATATTTTACCACATCTTGAGGTATCCTGAACTGGCAGAGGGTGAGACAGCCATTACGCATCATAGTTGAGTCATCAAGATGTGTCTCCATTGCATCTAGCAACACTACAATCATCTTTTGTCTTGCTCTCACGTTTAAGCTATTCTTATCCTCGCCCTTTGCAATGTAGAACAGCGATGCACTTTTCAGTGGAAGAGAAATGCACAACATTACTTCACCATCACTACAGTGTAACAACTAAAGACAAAAATATCATTAACTTACATGTGACGTGTATAAGATGTTACAGGTTTTTATGAACTAGAAATACTGATAATGTAATGCACTGGTAAGAATACAGGTAATAAGAAGCTCTAACTCATTTTAAGTAGTATACCTTCCAGATATTTGGATATGTTTATCTTCACGATGTCTCAACATAGAGAGCAGGATTAGGTTCAGTGCCCTCTGTTGATCATGACAAGTCTCAAAGCGGAAGATATGGAAAAGCTCATTTAAAGCCTTGACCAGTACCTCTGGTCTGTCGAGATATGCAGCTGTAGCTGCCAAAATTTGTTCTTCACTTGCGTCACCCGTGATCTAGAAGTACAGGAATATAAATTAATGCTTTACCACTGAGTAAATGATTTACAAATAAATACTAATTATGAAATTAAAGTTGTTCTATATTCTCCTTCCCTTTTTTTACTGCAGTTATCCCTCGCTATTCAAATGATCGCTACACTTCTCCGTTACTATTTGAAAGTGATATTCGCTTATACAAAAATTGATCTGATAGATAATTCTGATTGCACACGCGCGAGTCATCTGGGGTGGGTTAACATCACCTCCCGCCATCATCCCTCACAGCATGCCATTCACTTAGCATTCTTTCATGAATTTGTACATAATGGCATCCAAGTGTTGTGTTGATTGCTTGGCTACTCCCATCATTACCAAGAGACCCTGTAAGCCTGTGCTAATTGAAAACAAGCTTGAAATAATGATGCCATGTATGCGGGAAGACCCTAGCAAGATCAGGAGAGACTTGCCTCACAAAAGATAATACACCAATTGTATATACAGTAATCGCGTGTTTTTTGCGTTTTTTTATCACGGTTTTGACCATTTGCGTCTGTCTTACTAAAAAATTATATACAGTACAGTATACAGTGGTCCCTCGGTTTACGAACGCCTTGGTTAACGAAATTTTGGTTAACGAATTACCTTCCATAAGAATCTTCACTTCGGTTAATGAATTTCTTACGAATTTTTCCCATCATGTTTTTGCCTGCTTTTGCCTGCTCACCAGCTGTAGTATTAGTCCGCCAATACAGAAATCGGTTCTAGGGCTTAAATTCGTTACCATTTGAGTAAATATCAAGAAGGTTGTACTATTCAATAATTTTCCAAGTCTTATATTACAATTTTTAGTCATTTTAACAATTATTTAACATACATGAAGTACAGGGAACTAGTTTTTAGTGCGCCAAACAGCCACTTGACTCACCCAAAATGGCGTCAGTGTGTGTCCCTGCTCAGTGGAGGAAGCATCTTGCTTGAGACTCTCTTGAACATAAACTATTTGTACGTCCTCGACTTATGACGGGGTTAGGGAGCGATGACCAGGTCGTAAGTCGAATTGGTCGTAAGGCGAAAATAATACATAGAAAATCTAAAATGGGTGTCTCTTTTTCTTTTCAGCACCACAAAACTCTCACTTTTAAGCTTGCCAGGCATTTTAAAGTGAATTACAAATGCAAATTTTGTCTGTGTACTGACTTTGGGATTTGAAAATACGTAATTAGACCAAATTTTGGTATGACTGAGGCAGGTCATAAGTGCGGGTGGATGTAAGTCGCGTAGGTCGTAAGTCGGGGAGGAGCTGTATTTGAAAGTAAAAACACCTGTTCCATGACATAACTACCTATAGCTTTCTATCTCACTATCCTGCATGGGTTACTTTCGGATTAACGAGATAGACACTATACTGCATAATATCATGAAGGCATTTAGAAAAGTAATAATGTTAAAGTAAATGATATTCACTTCTAGGCATTCAGATTAAGGAAGAATTAGACCCCCCTTATTTGATGTCACATTGTCTCACAATATATGGTCGAGTTGAGATTTACCTGAGATACCTGAGGATTATGGGTAACTGTAATTTAAAGGGTGTGTACACCGCCTCTGGCCCAATGACCCCGCGATGTCTCATACTGATCTCACTCCCAGCCAGACGTAAACCCAGTAGTTGCAGGTCTAGCAAAATCCTGCTAGTGGGTAAGAAGTCCATGTTACTAGACTTTCCCCACTTGAATCAAACCTCTCACTCACACACTAGAGGGAGACCAGACGACCATGGCGGTCAGTAAGCAGTCAGAAAGCAGCGTAACCTGTCCTGGATGGCGACAACAATGCACCCCTGCCGGCTCATTCCTGTGGAGCTTGACACAGAGAAACCCGACAGAGAGAATGACGTAGTGTCGCTGCCAGCATGCCCTACCGTCAACTTGGGTATGCCGGATGCAGAGATGTCCCCAACTGGGATCCTGTCACCATTTTTCCAGCCAGGCCGCCAGCCCGACGACACCATCTGGTGGATTGCTGGTACCACAGTCATCGGGTTAGAAGCAAACATCTAGGCACAACGGAGCCGACTCGGCGCCTCTCTTTGACCCAGGGGCCTTGCCTTATTTGGTTGGGTAGGAAGGGGCTGACCTTAACTGTGTTGATCCGAAGTCAACGTGTTGGCTACAGTCAGCATTTGCAACGTCCAAACTACTTGTGAGCGACAGCTGCTAGAAGAAAGGAGGAGGAGAAGTGAGAAGTGGATGTCCAAGAGGAGTGACACACACTGTCCTGGAAAGCCCCTGTCCCGTTGGTAGCTCTATTAAGGATCCGCCCCAGAGGCACCTACCAATGTAGATGTGTCATGCCGAGCCTGATGGAGTGAAGGAAGCGTGCAACGGTGCAACACAACAGTTCACGAAGGTGTTAGTACGAATGGGATGGAGGTCACTGTGGATATGAGTGATGCTCTGTGTCCTGATCAGAGTTGGAGGAGAAGATTCTTGTGGAGTTGTGAGAAGAGTAAGAGAGGATCCTATGTCCTGCGGGATGGACATTCCCAGTGTTGAAAATTGACTAACTGGCCTCCCCCACCATCGGAAAAGCTCCCGTTCCCGTTATGAGTTCTGAAACTAGGCCGCCCAGTATGCATCTACCATCGTGGAATGAGGCTATGCTGCTGAAATTAGTAACCAGGGAAGAGGTACAATCGATATGTCTTATACGAGTAATTCTAGGCAGTTAGTACGTAGTGGAAAATGTAGTAAAAAAAAATCCACGTCTCCAGAAACGATTTGTTCACTCATAGCAGATGGAAGCTGAAAGGCAGTGAAAAGTAAGCAAGTGTCTGTGGACGACCTGCCATCTGCAAATGTTAACTCTATATCTCTGCCTGTTGCCCGATGTACCATCATCAATTGTGAGATGAGAGACCGACTGAACAGCAGAAAATAAGATATACAAAGTGTGTATGTGAGATAAGATCCATGATATATCAGAATGTGCAATGGAAAAATATATGTGAAATTAATTGAGAATGAAAAACAAAATTTTAAGTAATTAAGACAAGAAGTGAAGAATTCTGTTTTGAGAAATAATGTAAATTGATGTTGAAAATTGATATATTGAAATGTTAGGAATTTTGAAATTGATGTTGAAGATTCATGAAAAGTTAAAAAATATATATTTTTTTATAAAAACTAACGAGAGAACTAAACAAAGAAAATCCATCTTCTATATACAGTGGTCCCTCGGTTAATGAACGGTTCGATTAACAAAATTTCGGTTAACGAATTACCTCCCATAAGGATCTTCAATTTGGTTAACGAACAAAACTTTGATTAACGAAGTCCTTACAAACAAAACGTTTTGTTGTGAGCATCAGCTGATGGGCTGATGGGCTAGTCTGCCAATTCAGTAATCTGTTCTATGTTTACATTCGTTTCCAGTGGAGTAAATATCAAGAAAGTTGTGCTCTTTAATATTTTTTTCATTTTTTATATTTAAATTATTAGTAATTATAAAATTTAGTTTTCATATTGATAATATAAGCAGTACAGAGAACTAGTTTGTTGTGCGCCCATCAGCCGCTTGACTCAGCCACCAGGCGTCAGTTTGGCTTTGTTGACAGTGGAGTGAACATCGATTTTGTTGGTGTCTTGAATATTTTTGCATTTTTCATTGAAATTGTTGGTCATTCTGAAATTTAGCTAACATATTGATAATATATAGCGCAATGCAGTGTTGATTTAAATAAAATAGTCTTGAATTACACCTAGTGAACTTAAAATTTTATTGGTGAAATGACGGCATCAAGCATGTGTCCCCTGAAAGGTGATTTCTCCTCCATCCCCACTTCCTTCTTTTCTCCCTTCTCCTCCTCCCCCACTTCTAATTCCCATCATCATCATCAACCAGGAACCTTCTACATACACACCTCAAAGTAAGTGTACTTTACTGCATTTTTTTTTTTACTTTATATGTACTTTTCTGAGCTGGAACCAATTACCCAATATCCCATTGAAACAATGGATTCGGTTAATGAACGACTCTGTGGAACGAATTGTGTTCGTTAACCGTGGGACCACTGTACAGTCGTTTGTGCATGACTCGTAATTAAGCCTTTTGTTTTTTTCATTTGAGTGATTTTATTATGAATATTTTCCAGTAATTTGATTTCTCATTGATTTGTATTTTGAGTTAATACCTGATTGATCTGAATTTATTAGAGCATTTTGACTTCCCATTATTACTGATTTTTATTTTTGAGTACTTTCATTGCTGATTTATTTTATTGAATTCTCCATCATTTTAGTTCTCATGATTTTGTGTGATTCATATTTGAAATATTTTTATGTTTGTTTTCAACAATTTCTATTTTTTCTTCTTAAATACAGAAAACATTTTAATATTAATTTGACATTTACTAGAAACTATTTTCTTGCATTTGTGATATCTAGCGAATTAAAGTTTGATGTGCAAATATTGAGAAACATGATTTATGTTGTCAATTTAATAGGTTAATTAATTTTACATATACCGAGCTAGGATTAGGAATGAAAATTTGTGAAACATATTGTGAACATCTCACAAATTTTCATATACGCGACCAGGGGGGCTTGTAACAATGTGATGAGTTTCCAGCCAATTCCGAGACAATAGTGTGAAGGCCTTAGGCCTGTTTTCGACCAATGAGAGAGCCTATGAGGCGTGACGTCATGAAAGTTGTGGCGTCTCTTGTAGGCTGAAGCGGTTTGAACAGGGGTCTGTGTTGGAATTTTGTGAAGGGAGGTGTGTGATGTCTGTGGTGGCGACATGGCAGGTATTTGGGTGTATTCTATTTGGTAAATCCTAAGTTCCCATTTGTTGTGAGATACGTGGTCCCCGTTTAACTAGCTAGGAACATAGGTTTATTATTTTGAAGTGTAACTGTTAAACCCTAATATAAAGTATTCAATCAATACAATAATCGTTAATAGGAGTCCTAATTCATCCCTCCCTTATAAAGAGTGATGTGTTATAGATGTCTTGGTATTATGCAGTAGTATGGTGAGTCATATATATATAATAACTATCCTATGTTTCTCCTCTGTGAAGTATTGTAGCTTGGTCCCCCTTAACCAGCCTCCCGGCTGAGTCTCCCCTTGGTGTAGGCCTTTCTAGCCGAACCACAAACGTAAACAATTACCTTTTCACTACCTCCCTCACTCTCTCCACCTCTCATGAGTATAAGTAAAGAAAGAAGTAAGAATAAGTAAATAAATAAATAAACATAAAGAATAATAAAGACAATAAAAGAGTAAGTTAATATAGCATCAGTGACCACTGGGCCGTGAGTGGAGAACATGGCATGGTTTGGTGGCCACAGGTACAGTGATTCCTAAAAGAGTACGTATTCGCGGTTTTGGCTTTTCGCGGGGGTTTCAGGAATGTAATTCCAGCGAAAAACATGGGATTACTGTACATATTTTATTTAGTTCATTCTGTAATTTTTTTTTAGTTATAATACAGGCTGACAACCCTTTTTCCGAAATTCCGAAATTCCGAAAACCGAAAAGCTCTGAAAACCGAAAGCCTTTTTTTCTTTTTTTAACAGGGATTAGCCCATCCAGGCATAGATCACTGACCCACATCGGGGCCTGGGGGGCGAAAATGTAATAGTAATAATAACTATAATAATAATAATTATTCATAGTAACTAAAAATTTTAATAAAAATACACCAAAATAAAATAATACTGATAATAATAATTATAATAATAATAAAATTAATAATAATAATAATAACACTAACACTGTGATAACAAAATAATAATAGTATAGAAATACCATAATGAAAAAAGATCAAAAGTGAGAAACACGACCTAGACCTATGAATTATTATTATTATTATTATGATTTTTATTATATCCCCCCCCCCCCCCACACCCCAATGTGGGTCAGTGATCTATGCCCGGGTGGGCTAATACACATTAAAAAAAAACAAAAAAAAAACTAACCATTCTGAAAACCGAAAAATTCCGAAATCCGAAATGCTTCTGGCCCCAAGGATTTCAGGTAAAGGATTGTCAACCTGTACTGTGTTTTTTGTTGTTGTTCGTGTATCATTTTTTTAAAAGGTATAATACCGTATTGTTTTTTGTTGTTGTCTGGGAACCAAATTCTATTTTTCCCATTTACTGTATTTTATTTGCTATCTGAAAATTTTATAACCAATCTGCTTCAAGGAACCTAACCCATTCATATAGCGAGGGATATTTGTACCTGCAAGCTAACTAACTATTCTTGTGAAACACCTTTCCTGAACTGCTGCCTTTACCCCCTCAATCTATCATATTCTTCCTCTCTTACTACATCCAGTCCTATACTCTCACATACTCTGGCAGCTTCAGGTATAATGTTCTTCATTCTTACACTTAACTTGCCAACTTTAATTCTGCTCAGTTCTTCATCTGCACTTCTGTCCAAACTGTTATGACTTATAAAAGCCTGTAGATTACCAACACATGATCAGTTAACTCTTCACCAAAAATTCTCCTCAACCTTACATCTTATTCTACTGCTCACTCATCCTCGCAGTCACCAACAATATATCTATCATGCTTCTGTCCAGCCTCTCTTACCAGTATCTGAGTCATTCTGCAGTAAAATTGACAATTTCAGTGAATAATTGTTCCCATCCCAATAAATTAAACGGATCATTCCTGGACACTGCAGTGTGTTTGTGTTAACTGGTAGCACACAAGGCAGTATTTAGTGATGATGAGTTTTGCTACGTGGGTGACATGATCAATGCTAGAGGTGGTGTTGAAGTCTGCTCAGTTGCAGGAGTCAAAAGTCGTTGGAGGAAGTTTAGGGGAGTTGCTGCCTTTATTGACAGCAAAATGAGATCTTCATGTGAGAGGAAAGATGTATGCAACTGGCGTGAAATGTGTGATTTTATATGGCAGTGAAACATGGGCAGTTATACACAGGCTTGAGTGAGCTAAAATGAGAATGGTGAATGAGATATGTCATTGACAGTACTGACAAAGTTTTGCACAGAGGGAACTTTAGATGGTTTGAGCAGGTGGTGAGAATGGGGGAGACCAATTGAGTTAAAATATGTACAAGTTTGAATGTGGAAGGGAGGAGAGTTAGGAGTAAGACAAGAATGACATAGGAAGAGGTTGCAAGAAATGACCTCAAGTCAGTCACTCTTTAGAACATAAAGGGCATACATGGTATCTCCTCAACAGCCACACCCCAAGGCAGAAATCAAATGAATTATGATCTCACCACTTTAGCAGGTATGTGATTTCTGTGACAGGCATCATGAACAGTGTTGTACAGCCCCAAGAACTCCAACGGGCTACTTATGCGACTTCTAAGACCTGGGATGTCGCACAGGTCGGTCTCCATTGTCACATCACAATTAATTTTCTGGAAAAAAAAATATATTACTATTAATATGAAAAATCAAACAATGATTACAGTTATTGAGTCATTACAACTTTTGATCAAGTTAACATGCCTTCACTGTCCACTACCAATAAATGCTAAGGGCAAAAGTTTAACATTTCTTCATTGTTCTACATTTTGCAAACTTGCTCAGTCAGTCCTACATTGGAAAACTTCTGAATTAAAAACAATAGATGAACAAATAATAAAAATAATTAGGTAATTATCTACACAAAGAACATCAACAAATAAAAGTCTCATTTTCTGCACAGAGATAGGCAACCAAGGCCCACCATTCCATATTTTTCTGTACTAAATCCACCAATCACACATTTTATGAAGTGTATAATATTATCAATCTTCTCCAACAGTCAGTTTATGTATCAAAAGGATAATAAAAAGTGATACTGTTCTTATTATTTATGAGTAACACGATTTCTGCTTCACAGTTTCCTGTTGGCTCAGAGTCTTTAACTGTTCAAATACCTCCAATTCCAAGACAAAAAATATTTTCACTAAAAAAATAAGAAAAAAAAATAGCAAATGAGGATTCGGCTCAACATCTCAATGTCAGTTCTCATCAATAAACTGATGTCAAACATTGTCAATTTGCTAATGAGTATTGGTAAAAATCATTAACTGTAATTTACAGGTAATCTAAATAGAGTACTGTACCTATTGCTCGTGTCTTTTACATATTAAAAGTTGTTTATTCTGTGTTTTCAAGTGAACCTGGAGCTAACAAACTTTATGAAAATACAATACTGTACAATATTAATTTTCATTTCCAAATCTTTGCAAAATTCTTATATGGTCATAAATCTCAGTACAGTACAGTACTGTACTGTACTGTACTCCTCACTGCACTCATTTGGTATCTAGTCATACTAATAACCATTACATTTAATTCCACTCATCTTTAAGTATTAATTATTTGCTTCCTGTAAGTTTTAGATGATATTTTTGTTTTATTCTGTTAAGAGAATTCCAATATTTTCACTTCTAAGACGAACAGTGCATTTACTAAGAGAAAAAGTCAAACCCCTGACTCATTCCCACAAACTAAAATATTTTTTTTTGGATGAAAATCCAATGCAAGTCATTGTCAACATGATTCAATATCTTGGTTGTGCCATTTAAGAGCCCTAACTACTGCACTGTACAAGTATCCTCTGATTTATGATCTCCCTATCTACGATAATCTACTTTAACAATGGTGATGTATTAAGATCACCCCCCTATTTATGATTTAATCAATCCGCATGAACGATGGTTACCGTCCAGCCAATGTGGAATATGGAACGCATCTCTCTGTTCACTCGTCAGCTGCGGTCTACCCGCCACATTGCCACCCAGTGCACTACAGTACCATGCTTTGATCCATGGAGATCGCATATGGCTGTGATGGTGGAGCTCAACAACTATTGGTCAATATCGGTGTTGTTACTTATCATTTTTTTTTTTAACCTTACATTGAAAGGACATCACTAACGTTCACATTGCACTCTGTTTAGTTGACTGTTAAGTGAATTTAGCTGTCTTTTTAAAACTGTAAGGTGCTTTGCCTCTGTTGTTTGTTGTGAGCATGATGCGAGCAGTGTTAGCTGTTATCATTGTTTTTATGTTATCATTTATTAATCTGTTTTTGTGACAAGTGCTTTTGCTCTGTTTTTGTGACTGTAAGGTGAGCTGTGTACCTTTGAAAATGTCTGGAATGGCCAAGGCACCCACGAAAACAGTGTCTCTAGAGGTGAAGCTTGATATTGTGAAGTGGTATGAGACTCCCCAGAGGCTGTGTGCGAGTCAGAGCGATGTCTCCACTCCACCTTCAAGAGTCCCCTTAGCTTCGAAGGGGACATGTAATGATGACCAGGCTTGTTCTTAATGATGTGGTGAGTGTTGTTTAATTGTGCTGTAGGTATAGTATTAGTGTAGGATTCTTTTTCGGTGATAAAAGTGGGTGTCAGCCTGGCTGGGAATGTATCCCATTAAGCCCCATGCTGTAATGATTCCGATTTATGATATTTTGACCTGCGTTAGGTTTTTCAGGAAGGTAACTCCCATCGTAAATAGGGGGATGTCTGTACTGTACTCACTTCCTCTAACTATTGGATGTTGGTTATTGTGTTCTCTTACTCAGGAGCTGATACACTGGTTCAACATGTCAACTCACTTCCCACCTTGATACATCGGTTCAACAAGTTAACTTCCACCAAACAAACAGCACATATTCAATTATTTTTTCATCTTGTGGGGAAAAACTGTTATAATATCTGTCAAAAGAAGGAATAAAACCCTGGTGATTTAGGCCAAAAATGACGAAGGTTGGCTGTACTTTCGCAGCAGTTCAATGAATGTAGAGCCAGTATATTTGGAAGTTCAATTTTATAAATACAGTATGACAAAAGCATGCTGAAAGTATAAAGAATAAATAACGATACTAGAATGTAAATAAGTTAAGATTATTTCAAGAGAAGATTGGAGAAAAATAAATATATAATAGGTAAAATAACTGTAACTGAATATTTCTAAGGTAATAACAGTTTGGAATGCTCGAGTTATTGAAGGGCAGGTATTTATTATTGTAACGATTTATTTTTAGGTGAAATTTATGGGAGAGTTTATCCCTCTTGACATGTCTAAAATTTAATTTAATTGAAACAGAGTTAAGTGGGCCATATGTTCACCGCAGTGTCTCCTTATCTGACACACGATGATGAGGAGAGTTAAAACATGTAGTGTGTGTCTAGTTTGCGTAATTAATAAACAATAATGCTTGATTACCTCATTAGTGTCCCTGTATTCATCAAAGGTCCCATCCCCTGACAGATTTGTGCCAGAAATGTCAAGACTAGTTAGGTTGGGTAAACTTGACACTAAGTTGGCTAGAACATTGTCTGGGGAGTCAAACACACCGTACTTTTGGTTGGCTTGAGACACATCAACGAACCTAGAAGAGAAACAAACATATTAGGTCATCTCAAACAGTTAAGAACACGTTTAAATGGTAGACAAGAGTATTTCACGTACTATAGTCCTAATGTTTTTAAATTTCAGCAAGTACAAAATATCAGGAATGTAGCTACTAGAATTTCAAGCAATTAAAAAATCACCGCAAGGTATAAAAATTACAGGTAGAACAAAATATTTTAATGACTGGTAGCTACCCAAGTAGTGTGGAGATTTAAGTTATTTATGAGATCACTATTTTTCCTGTTCACCAAGTCATACTGAACACAATCTTACTTTGTTTACGGCATATCCTTTACCCTTTTAATCTATAGCAAGTCATGGGAGGAACTATGCTCACTATTACACAATAATAAAGTATGTAATCACCACAGATGAAATTATCCAGTAATTTAAGATCATGCAGATTGTGAAATACTCCACCTCTGCTTGCCTTCAAGTATGACACAACAGTTGATAATGTTAGCAGTAGTTATTTTGAATGCTGGGTACAAAAACAGTATTTTATATGCATATTCTAAAAACAGTTCACACATGTACAGTAGTTAGTTATACACTAATATTCCTTATATCCGGACTGATTCAGCCCAAACATGGACAAGATAAGTCTAAAGTCCAGATTCTTCTGCCTACAAACACAGAAACAATTCAAATAAACTAGATTTTATAACTCACCACACATGTTGAGTGATGATGGTGAACAAGGGTTGAGGCTCAATGTACAGTACTGTATTATGATATCATGATACAGTAAATGATACACAACATGATACATCAACATCTCCAAACTCACATGCTTACATTTACCATAGTACTTCCTTCCACTTTTGGCTTAAGGTTTATATAATTAACACACTACAGTATGTGGAGTACAGTGCAGAATAAGATAACTTCTCCCTGTACAACAGCATAAATGACAAGATGTAGGCCTACTGAGGGAGAGGAGTTGAAGCCCAAATGATTCAGCCAATGATATGACCATAAACCCTCTCTATTTATGGTATATACTCTCCTTCTCTCACCTCACAAACCAGGGCTTGTCAGTGGACTCTTTTGCTATGGAAGCCAGTTCTGAACGAGTCCAGACTTTTCATACAAGCTGGTTTGAAGTAAATCTGGATTCATGGGGTTTTAATGTATATACATACATACATACATACATGATTGTGTGTATTTATAATGGACCCTGAGAGTAAACAAGGTTTGGTACCATAGGGATAGCTCTTCTCTAGTGACCTGTTCACTGCATTTGGGAAGAAGAGGAATGTATTTCTAGACACCATTAGTTCTTAATGCCCCCAAAATTATAAATTAAGTAAAAAGGCTTAACTTTTTCTCCTTCCTTTGGTCACTTCCAGAGGTTGATTACTCATCTATCTCCATCATTTTCCTTCTTCAGCCTCCTCCACCCTCTGCCTCATGTTTTGAATATTTCTCTCAACCACCTTAACTTTTGTCTCCCCTTGGTCTCCTCCCTCCCTCTGAATGGCTCAATACAGAATCTTTGATCACTTCTCATCCCCTTGTTGTACCAGGGGACAAAACTTTGTCACTCACAATACTGAGCGTAGCTACAAGTCATTCCCGTCCATGCTCTCAAAGCTACCTCTTTCTCAACATGCCCCCGAGCCATGATTCTTATACAGGTTGTACCTCTCTAGTCCGGCAGCCTCGGGACCTGACCGGTGCCGGACCATGGAAATTTCCGGACCGTGGAAATTCACCCGTTTCCTGGATAGATAGTGACTTGTGCTTACGCTTGGAAGCACTAGCACCACTTTCTCTGCATCATGGTCTCTTTGAAGACATACTGAAGGGTTAAATGTCGTACAGTAGCTTCTCAAATTTCGCGAGTTTTTAATTCAATGTTTTTTATTGGAACACACAAAAAAAACAATTAAAAATTTAGACGGCGGAAACTCGAATTTGGACGGGTTTGAACGGCTCACCAACGTTAAGACGTGCACAATCGTGTAAACAGCGTCATTTCTCTTATGTACAAAGGATTAATTATTGTTTATTACTGAATGTCTTTTTTATTGAATTAATGTTTATGTGTGCAAAATGAGCAATGCAATTCATTAATAATACGTAGAATATTAAAACACACGAGGAGACGAGACGGCTTTGTTTTCGTTGTTTACAAAACCAGTGACTGACTGGTTCTACATATAAGACTGAAGAAAATAAGACCCTGGTTGTAGCTGTAGCAAAATTAATATGGTTGTTTGAAGTAATGTTATTTAATGTTAATAAATGGAACAATAGAAGTAGCTAACGATAATGGTAAAGAAAAAAGTAAGACTGCGTGTATGTAAGTGCGCACACGTGAAAACATAACGTCATTACTCTACATAAGAATATGAAAGCAACACTTATTTACTGCTCATATATATATATTAAAGGGTTAAATGTTGTACTCTGTATAGACAAGGAGAGAGAGAGAGAGAGAGAGAGAGAGAGAGAGAGAGAGAGAGAGAGAGAGAGAGAGAGAGAGAGAGAGAGAGAGAGAGAGAGAGCAGCCGAACTGCCGGATGTAAACAAACCTTAATTTCCCGCGGCTTTGTTGTTGTTTTTTTTATGGGGATTAGCCCACCTGGGCATAGGTCACTGACCCACATTGGGGCCTGAGGGGCAAAAATTTAACACTCCTGTAATAATAATAATAATAATAATAATAATAATAATAATAATAATAATAATAATAGTAATAATTCAGATAAGTTATAAAAAAAAAAAAAAAAAAAAAAAAAAAAAAAAAAAAAAAAAAGCTGCCTATCTACCTATTGGACAAACTAAAATAGTTCCGGACCAAGGGAGTTTCCGGACCCACAGAATGCCGGACTAGAGAGGTACAACCTGTACTCTACTAATTTGCTGTCACTTGGAATCGAGTATGACGATCATCCAGCTATGATAAAATGATACGAGTTATTAAGGATGTCAACCTGGTTGGTGAGTTTTAAGGTGACTAAAGAGGCCGATACGGGATCAGCAGGGTCAATCACAGATGTTGCACATGTCAGGGGCTACATCTAGTGCGGGAGGGGCGGCAGCAGCATCATTCCGGTGTTGGCGCTTGTCTGCCTCATTATGCAATCAGGCTAACTCGAAAGTATTGACATCTTCTTGTGTGGTGATCCTCCAAGCGTTACGGTGTAGAGTAATCATCTCCCAGGTGAGGGGGGTCGATTTGGTACTTTTTCAGGTTTGTCTAAGATTATCCTTATAACCTTTACAGTTGCCCGCCATCGTTACGTTTACTATTCATTAGGCGACTGTAAAGTAGCTGCTTTGGCAATCTACTGTCGTCCATGCAGGTAACATGGCCAGTCCAGCGTAGTTGTTCATGGATAATGGTAGCCTCGATGCTCCTACAGTTGGTGTCAGCAAGAATACTGGCATTTGTTCTCTTGTCTTCCCAGCGAACTCGGAGGATGGAATGTAGACTACAATGGTGCAAGTTTTCAAATGTCTTGAGGTGCCTCCTGTATGTGACCCATGTCTCACTGCCATACAGCAGGGTGGGAAGGACCATTGTTCGATATATGTATAACTTTGAAGATAATTTCAGCTCCCTACAGCTGAAGACACGGTTTCGGAGTCTGCCAAAGGGTTGAGATGCAAATCTGATCCGATGTTGAATCTCTTCATCGTTGTCCGCGGTGGTGGACAGGTGGGAGCCGAGATACAGAAAGTGGGTAACATTAGAGAGGGTAGTACCGTTAAGTTGGACAGATGGTGGAGGTGTGGCTGAACCAGGGGCAGGCTGAAAGAGAATCTGAGTCTTACGTACATTAACCTCAAGGCCAAAGTGTGCATACGCATCTGAATAGGTGTTCAGGATCTCCTGTAGATCGTGTTCAATGTGAGCAACAAAGATGAGGTAGACTGCATACTGAAGCCCAGTAATGGAAGCTGCCAACAACTTTGTTCCTGTCTGGAGTCATCTTATGTTGAAAAGATCCTTCATCCGGTGCTCGCTGTCCACCCCGCCAGCTAAGTTGGCACTGGCATGAGTAAGGAAGGCAGCCAAGAAAATGGAAAAGAGAGTTAGTGCCAGTACACACCCTTGTTTAACCTCCATTTGGATGGGGAAGAACTCAGACTGGGTGCCATTGTGCAGGACACTGCTGTTCATGCCATCGTGGAGTTGCCTCACAATGGCGATGAATTTTGGTGGGCAGCCAGAACGGCTGAGGGTCCATCAGAGGGCTTCCCTGTTGACCGAGTCGAAGGCCTTGGTTAGGTCGATGAAGCCATGTACAGGTCACGACGCTGTTCTCTGCACTTTTCCTGTATCTGGCGGGCAGCAAAGATCATGTCAGTGTTGTCATGTGATGGTCTAAAGCCACATTGAGATTCTGGAAGGAAATCTTCCACAACTCTGGCCCCGTCCCATCACCTTGCTACACACAACTACTTCTGTCTTACCATCATTTACTACCAAACCTTGCCTTTCAAGGCTCTCCTGCCTCTGCAATTCTCTTCTCTGTAGTTCCGCCTGTGTTTCTGTCATTAAGGCAAGCTCACAAACAGACATATTTTCAAAACTCGTAAATGATTAACCTGTACAGTATAGTACTTCCAGAAATTACACACGCAGTCTATATTCATTAATAGATCCTGTTATTGACAGAAATAAAGTACATGTGTTATGTTGATAAAACTAAAGAGGCATAATGATCATACAGTTCACAATATAGAATAGCAGAAGAAATATGTAAATTTAGCTCATAAAAACTTAGAAGATGGGGATGGCTGGTAGTGGTGGTGGTTCATGAGGCAGCTGGGAGTGGTGCATGGCAGGTGGGCAGGATTTTCTATTTCTTACCGAGTTTAAAATTTTTCTCAGTTTAGTGCATGACACAAGCATAGAACAAGAGTTACAAAAAAGTGGTGCATGAAGTAAGGTGAGATGTAGCCAGTTATACTGTACATGGTGAAACTGTCCCCACCTCCCAGGCACACCCATCATGGTCAGTGAGGTCCACAAAAACTATAAAATACATTTTTCATCAGACCATAATTGACAATTCAGTGTCAAGATATTGCCTGAGCTTAGTTACTCTAATAAAGGGTAAAACAATATCAATAAAATGGTAAACGAGAGTAATACTGACTTTAGAGTTTTCACCTCCGAGATGGCTGGGATAACCTCTTGTATCCTCTGGACACTGTGCAGGTTTATTGAGACTAGATACTTCATGGGGAGGATGTACGTCACATCACGGAGGAAGAAGCAGCCCGACAAGTCCAGATGGGTAAGCTTTGTGAGTGGCTTCAACAGAAGAGCAAAGTACTCTGTTTCTTTCGGTTGAATAAGCTCTCGTACCACCAGCTTTTTCAACTTTGGCGTTCTTAAGATGAATCCCCGTTGTTTGATTTCGCTAACAGGACTCGAATCTGAGCTGTCACTGGATTCTGGTTGTGATGGTGAAAACACTGAGTCTGGCAGAATGTCTTTTGTTTTTCCAATCACTAAAGCTGTCAGACTGTCACCAACTCTATTAATATTTTCTAATGTTCTTTCTGTGAGTTTACTACAGTTACTAATATCTAGCTCTACTAAATGATGAGAAAGTAAGAGATTCAGGCCATCATCAGACACTCCAGAGTTTCTTAAAGTTATTCGTTTTAACCTCGTGTTCGTCAAGTCTTTGAATATATTAATAAACTTATCATCCAGTAACTCTGGATCTCTATCTTGCCACAAGCTTATCAACTTTTCACATATTTCTGTCGGCAGAGCGACACCAGGCCTGAGACGCCACACGCCCGTCTCATGGTGTTGCACACAGAAGGTCTCAGGATGGGTTATTACAAATTTTCCACATATATCCAGGAGTGGCTCGGGGGCACTGTCCTCCCAGGGACAGTAAATGTTTATAGTTCCCATTGTCATGTTCGGCTCCTCCTCCTTTCTCCAGTTCTCTCTTAATACTGCATCTTGCTGTTTCTAGCCCTGAAAAAAAGATTAAATTTTTGTTAATCATTATAACCCACATTTTCAGAGTCAATAACCACAAGAAGTATGAATAATGTTTCCTGAAAAAGATAAAAGTTTTGTAAATGGTAGATAAAAACATGATTTACACTTGTGTTAAGTGTGGTGAAGCTCTTTACTCTTACAGGTACCATCACTCTCAAAACTAAAATTGTCTTATAATATGTTGCCACTAACACTACAAAAGAGATGGAGAGTTAGTCAAAAGAACGGTGAGTTACTAAAAAAAAAAAAACATTTTCAAAGTCACTGCTTAAAAGAACTTAATACAGTATACTATGGTGTAATTTTATGTTTTTTGTGGACATGACAGTAGCCGCCCATACCAAACGGCAAGCATACATTGAGCATCGGCGCCGATCCGGCCTGGGTGGCAGAGTGTTTTGAAATATCTCAATATGATTGGCTGTTTACATCCTGGGATGAGATGTCACTATTGTATTACCACCAAAAAGACAAAGTAGTGTGTGTCTAAGCACTTAATTATCTACCAAATGAAGCATCTGCACAAGAAATGATTATCATATCAGAATTCACTGATGAAAATATAATAAGAAAATAAACACCAAAATAAATAACAAGTCGGCAGGTCAATCGTCAATATTAACCTTACTCTCAAACACATTTCTGTCACCTCTAACTTCCTTGTTCTTCTTTATCCAAGGTTCATATTTCACATTCATACAATAATGTCCGCTCAAATATTCCCCTGTGCAGGTACATCCCATCACAGTTCTCTCTCACATTTCTCCAAGATCTTATTTTCTTCCTCAATAAAACATTCATCATCAATTTTTCCATCCACTGTCAGGTCTACTGCCAGATACTGAAACAGGTCACTTTAATATTTGTACAGTATTCCAGTTTTCCTTCTTCATTTATTTTCACTACAGTAGTGCCTCACCAACCGCGGGGGTTAGATTCTTGAAAAACCCTGTGATTGGTAAATTCGGAGTTAGGTTCCATGGCTGCTGATAATACTTGTCAAAGCCTAACTATGTTGCCTGTTCCTTCACTAAACAATACCTGTACTGCATTGTACATTTTATCAAATTTGAGTCAAATAGTACATATAAAACAGCTTAATAAAATTCAAATACCGTAGTGTAGTAATGTAAATTTTTCCGTACACCTCCGTGTAGAAGGCATGTTGCTATAAAATAAGAAAAATGGGGAGCATAGGTGTGTATGTGTGTGTGTGAAGTAGATATATGTAACTTTAATTATTTTTTTCTTTACTGTTGCCATACACACACACACTAGTTCATACAGAATGTGTAAAAAACATAAATGAATGATTACCATAAGGTCAAAAACATAAAGAGAATTAAAATTTCTTACGTCCATGGGAGTTAGTGTCTGATCGTGGGAGGGGAAGGGGGCCTCTCCCTACCAGGCCAGACTATGAGCTTCGTTATTGATATTTTACAACTCGTAATTTTGGGTAGATATACGTAATTTACGTCATATTTTTTACTCTATTACATGTGCACACAATCATTCATCCCAAATGTGGAAAAAAATGATTGTCATAAGGTTAAAACATAGAGGGAAAAAATATTTCTGAAGTTCAGAGGAGTTAGTGTGCCAATTGTGGGAGGAGGAGGAGGCAGGAGCAGCGTTGGGGATCTCAGCCGTTCCAATCTCCTGTGTCCCAGGTGTTGTGAAACTATTAGTCTTTGGAAATGTGGTATTTTTTATTTATTTATTCCTCACATTTACTGATACTACAGTATTCATGCGATCATGGTCCCTAATAGCCTCGAATAATGAGGAGTGTACTGTACAGTACAGCTCCTCCCCGACTTACTATGGGGTTAGGGACCCAAATCCAGGTCGTAAGTCGAAAATGCTTAAATAATACATAGAAAATAAAAAATGGGTGTCTCTTTTTCTTCTCAGCACCACAAAACTCTCACTTTTAAGCTTGCCAGAAAATTTAAGGTGAATTACAAACGAAAATTTTGTCAGTACCTTGTACACAGTGCAATCACTGACGTTGGGACTTGAAAATACATAATTTGACAAAATTTTGGTACGACTGAGGTAGGTCGTAAGTGCAGGTGGTCGTAAGTCGAGTAGGTTGTAAGTCGGGAGGAGTTGAATATAGAAAAAATAGTGAAAGTTGCCAGCTGGGAGCGCATCCCCACTAATTACAGTGATACTTACCGGTATGGGGTATTCCTTCTCTAATACGTAATAATTATAAAGAAGTTTATTATAAATTGTTTCAACGTGAAACAAATTATTTTTTAACAACAACCTTCTATTTTATCTATGTGATTCAGATAAGGACGGTTTAGTGGGGCAAAAGGTGAGCCTTATTCGAACAAATTTTAAATTGTGTAAAATAAAAATTAAGAAAAACTGCTATAATAAACAGTTAAACTGATATATAGCACATCATAAAATACAATAGCACATATGAGGCAATGAGTATTTCAGTGATAACCTTGCAAAGATCATGTTTTGAGAAAATGAGCTTCAAAGTTTTTCTACACAAAAATAATAATTATTCAGCTGAATTTTCCCAATACTAATGATGAACTTGCACCTTGGTACATTGCCCATTTTCTTCCACAGAATCAGAAGAACTGATATTAATAAGACTTGGATTACAGTATTTTATTTTATTTAAAAAAAATAAAAAAAAACCTCCTTCCCCACACTCAAACCATCCACTGGACAGAATTCAGCCGGGCAGTCACTCCGCTGACTCCAAGATGTGTGTGTGTGTGTGTGTGTGTACAGTACTCAAAACAAAGGATGGTAAACATGTGATTGGCGAGGGATTCCTGTACACGCTGAGATGGCTACGGTATTATACGGTAAGTCAATGCACATTTTCCCATTTACTTCCATTATATAACTGGAAACTGAGCTGTTGCATCAACCTTGATCTACATGGGGCAAACACTTGAGCTATGGCTGAACTTCAAGGATTCTTGGTTCCTGTTGGATGTGTTCTGTATTCTTTATTTATTATTACATTAAAACCACCATAACTCAGCACATGTGGGCTGAGGACTTTCTGAGAAATGGGAGAGAGAGTTTGCCGACTTATTGATAGTGAGCCTATATTTATATACAGTATACTCTCGATTTAACGGAGTCCGATATAACGAACTATAAATTTAGCTGAAGGAGATTTTGATTTAACGTAAAGGAGTGGCTCGAATTAGTTCGTTTGTAAGAGGCAGACAAACTGTACTGTGTACTGCACAAGTATTATGTGCAACACTTCACAGGCACAGTTCAGTAAATTGTTTTGATGAACTTAACACTACTGTTTGTACTGTACACTATATACATAACAGTAACATTTCATATGCACTGTAAATAAATGTTGACAAACTTAAGACTATTGTACATTTTATAGACAACACTTAATACCATCTGTACAGTAACACTTCACAGGCACTTAATTACTGTCAGAAGATCTACCAGTGACAAAAGGTACACAGAAGCTGATGCTTACGGGGCTGACGGGCTGCTAAGCATGGGCTGATTTGCTGAGTTTTCGCTCATGACTCGGCTCCTGCTAACTTAGTGCCAATGTGCCAACTACTAAAATATTAAATGGTTATCTGGTGCCAGCTTATAGGATGCCGAGTTGTGGGGGTTTACTCTAATCTTATTTTACGTTCACATTACAGGGGGCCCCCCAAGTTTGCGGGGGTTAGGTTCTCAAAATGGCTGCGAATCGCCAAATCCGTGACTAACATCTGCGGGCCGGGGTGGTCATTTTTACTTGAGTACAAAGAAATGTATATTCCCTTTATGTGTTTGCCCTTAGGGCAATTAATTTTTTTTACCTGTAGTATTGTATATGGGTGTGTGTCTACACACACACACACACACACACACACACACACAGTCCACACAAAACACATATAGTTGGCTCTTGCCAATAACGACTTCCACAATAACGTTTTCGACAATAACGGTAAGTTGCAATAGATACCCATTTTCGATAAAAATGTCTGGATTCTCTTGAATAACAGAGATTTCGCGGGAAGCGTCCGAGCGCATCAAAGATAGCATTTGCTTGCCGCCAAGTTGATGACGTAGTTGTCCGCTCCTCCTCACAATCACTCTCACACACGCTCCGTGGAATACAGCGCTGCGCCCACGTGTGAGATATTCGCCTCTATAACCAGTGGTTGCTAAGGTAGGTGATCAATAATGGCTTCCGCATTTTTGCCTGTGGGGGCTAGGGGAGGTGCTGGAGGGAGTGATTTGCCGCCTGAACGCCCGGGAACTTTTAAAGTGAATGAAAAAAAAGACCCCAAAGCTAAGAGACAAAGCCACAAGAAGCGTGTCTACTCGGTCAAGGATAAAGAACAGATTGTTGAACTCATTGAAAGTGGTGCACGGAACATTGATATTGTGAGGAAATTGAACTGTCCTGAGTCTACAGTGCGAAATATTAAGAGGAACTTAGAGGAGACCAAGAAGAGTATTGCGCTGGCTAAGAAATATTTTGGTAGTACTGTAATGGAAATGCGAGGCAAGCTATGAATGATAAAGGTGATAGAAAGATGATGAAGACACTGATGACACTGGGGAAATGCCTGAAGATTTTGACTTTGCGTGGTTTGATGAAGTGTTAGCGGAAGTGGGTGAACCAGGTGCGAGAGGCCAGATTGGGGACGGGGACGAAGATGGGGCCAGGGAAGTGGGCGGAGGTTCGACGCAGTAGCCTCGGAACAATCATCACACCAAGCACCTCAAAAACTCCCCCAAGCTAAATGTTATGTTACTCAAATTCTTTATTTTGATGATTGAATAACAATTCTTTTTATTTCAGCGAACAAAAAGTGTAAGGAGAGCTTCAAAGGGAAAAAATTGGTGAAATTCTTGGGGCGGCAGCACCAATAAACCCTTTTTACATGTATTTTAATGTCACACAAATAAAGTTTTCGCTAATAACGGCATTTTTCAGGCAACTATTAGACGTTACAGTGATCCCTCGGTTAACGAGATTTCGGTTAACGATTTACCTTGCATAAGATTCTTAACTTCGGTTAATGAGCAATCCCTCGATTAACGAGTTTCTTACGAGCGGACCTCAACATGTTTTCGCTTGCATTTGGCGGTCCACCAGCTGTAGTATTAGTCAGCCAATACAGTAATCAGTTCTAGGGCTTAAATTCCTTACTATTTTAATAAATATCAAGAAGTTTATACTATTCAATAATTTTACAAGTTTAATATTAAATTTTTTAGTCATTTTAACAATTATTGAACATAATTGAAGTACATACAGGAAACTAGTTTTATGCGTGCCAAACAGCCTGTCAACACACCATACAGGCGTCAGTCTCTGTGTCTTTTCAGTGGAGGTAACATCTTGCTTGAGACTCTCTTCAACTAAATGCTTTTTTCTGTGTTTTCAAGCAAATTATTGGTCATTTTGAAATTTATTTTACATAATGACAATATATAATGCAGTGCAGTGTTGATTTAAAGACAATAATCTTGAATTACACCAAGAGAACTAAAATTTTATGGGTGAACTGGCACCATGGGGTGACTTCTCTTCCACCCCAAAGCCTTCTCTTCTCCCTTCTCCTCCACCTCCATTCTAATTCCCATCATCATCATCCAGGAGCCTGCTACATACACACCTCAAAGTAAGTGTACTTTACTACCTTTTTTGTTGATTTTAGGCAATTTTCGGTGAGCTGGAACCAATTACAACCTTCTGGAACGAATTGTACTCGTTAACTGAGGGGCCACTGTATTGGCGAGATCCTACTGTACATATAAATAATAACTGGAAAATCCTCTCACAAATAATCAGAAGCAAATTTATTAAAAATGTGACATTCTACCCTCAAGTCTGTGCTCTATTAATAAAATACTGTAATAGTTTACCCTCAAGTCAATGGACTTGAGGGTAAACTGTCACATTTTTAATAAATTTGTTTCAGATTACTTGTGAGAGGATTTTCCAATTACAGTATTACCCTGCTTTACACGCTTTACACGGTTTCACTTTCCGCGATTTCTCATTTACGCGGTACCTTGCCATTGCAAGAACCGGACTTTCACTTTCCGCGGTGCATCTACTCATATACGCGTTTAAGTATAATATTTTTTTTTTTTTTTGTTTAGCTCATAAAATTCATACAAATTACCCGGCCAGAATATAATTTACATTGCTGGAATTCTTACAATATGATGATCATTTTGAATATAAACATCATGGATTTTGCATTAGACATACAAATTTTAGATCTAATGTATTAATTTGGTTTACACAAAGCAAATATTTTATCTTTTGTCCAAAATATATGAAGTTTACATTCAAAATATTCCCTGACCTGCAAGGAATCCAGAAATGTCAATTATTTTATCCTAACTTTAGTCTGAGGTATTATTTATTACTAAACATAAAAATCTAGGGTTTTCACCCAAACATTTCTCAGAGAGGTAGGAGCTAGTGAGCTGGGAAGAGAGGGGGGGGGGGGGGGTGGGATTTGAGTCCATTATTTGAATGGACATTAACCTGGCAACTGTATTTCTCTTAAATATTAATTGTGTGAGCATACCATCATAAAATTAAGATGTTATTTTTACTACAACATAGGTATTGTGTCGGAAAAAGTGGAGTTTGGGGGTCAGGCCAGTGTCTATTGGAATTAATCCCATATGTTCTGTTGTTCACTTTACACGGTTTTCACTTTCCGCGGCACCCTGTGGGTTCAATTGACCGCGTAAATCGGGGTACTACTGTATTATTTATTCATATGTGTTTTGTGTGTGTGTGTGTGTGTGTGTCTACACAAACACAAATACTGTATTTACAATACAGGTAAAGGAAATTACTGTCTCTAGAACTGTATTAGCCCCATAGTTCTTATATAAATGTCACGGCAGTACATTGGGTTTATACAGGTATACTCATATCACCCCCTGTAACTTTCCACTGGCTATGAAGTGACATGGTCACATCTTGTGATGGGTAAATTCCTTGAGGCGCGGCCCTAAGACTGTTAAGGTCAACATTTAAAAGCCGGTTGCCTGCGGATTGTCACTCAACACCTCACACCAACCGGACATATTTAGAAGAGCTCTTTCATAGAACCTCCGTCCTCATCTTAACACTCACAGATACAGTGATTAAGTTACAGTGATATACACTTGGAACTGTACTGTATGAGATAGTTCCTCAATAAATAGATAACAGACAATTGGGTTCCGCTACTAAAACCCTATATTATTTTACATGTTCCAGTCTCATTAACCCATAAGGATTCAACAGTTAAAGGGCCAGTTCAGAACGAATGGAACCCTGTCCCAGCAGCGAAAATGCCGTCAACTTTAAAACTACCCACAGACATTCTTGGGTACATCCAGGGTATCATCCGAGAATAACCAAGAACCGTGAAGTAAAAATCCGTGAACTTGGGGGCATACTGTATCCTCAAATAAGCAGAAAAGTCCTGCCCAGACTTTCTTGCCCTCTAGCCAGCCAGCAATCCTGACCAGACATTCCTGCCCTCTAACCAGCCAGCACTCCTGACCAGACGTTCCAGCCCTCTAACCAGCCAGCACTCCTGCCCTCTAACCAGCCAGCACTCCTGACCGGACGTTCCTGTCCTCTAACTAGCCAGCACTCCTGACCAGACATTCCTGCGCTCTAACAAACCAGCACTCCTGACCGGACGTTCCTGCCCTCTAACCAGCCAGCACTCCTGTCCAGACGTTCCTGCCCTCTAACCAGCCAGCACTCCTGACCAGATGTTCCTGCCCTCTAACCAGCCAGCACTCCTGACCAGACGTTCCTGCCCTCTAACCAGCCAGCACTCCTGACCAGACGCTCCTGCCCTCTAACCAGCCAGCACTCCTGACCAGATGTTCCTGCCCTCTAACCAGCCAGCACTCCTGACCAGACGTTCCTGCCCTCTAACCAGCCAGCACTCCTGACTGGACAACCTACCCTCTAACCAGCCAGCACTCCTGACCAGATGTTCCTACCCTCTAACCAGCCAGTACTCCTGACCAGACATTCCTACCCTCTACCCAGCCAGCACTCCTGACCAGACGTTCCTGCCCTCTAACCAGCCAGCACTCCTGACCAGACGTTCCTGCCCTCTAACCACCCAGCACTCCTGACCGGACGTTCCTGTCCTCTAACCAGCCAGCACTCCTGACCAGACGTTCCTGCCCTCTAACCAACCAGCACTCCTGACCAGACGTTCCTGCCCTCTAACCAGCCAGCACTCCTGACTGGATGTTCCTGCCCTCTAACCAACCAGCACTCCTGACCAGACGTTCCTGCCCTCTAACCAACCAGCACTCCTGCCCAGACATTCCTGCCCTCTAACCAGCCAGCACTCCTGACTGGATGTTCCTGCCCTCTAACCAACCAGCACTCCTGACCAGACGTTCCTACCCTCTAACCAGCCAGCACTCCTGACCAGACGTTCCTACCCTCTAACCAGCCAGCACTCCTGACTGGATGTTCCTGCCCTCTAACCAGCCAACTCTCCTGACTGGATGTTCCTATCCTGTAACTAGCCAGAACTCCTGACCAGACGTTCCTACCCACTAACCAGCCAGCACTCCTGACTGGATGTTCCTACCCTCTAACCAGCCAGCTCTCCTGACTGGATGTTCCTACCCACTAACCAGCCATCACTCCTGACCAGACGTTCCTACCCTCTAACCAGCCAGCTCTCCTGACTGGATGTTCCTACCCTCTAACCAGCCAGCTCTCCCGACTGGAGGTTCCTACCCTCTAACCAGCCAGCGCTCCTGACTGGATGTTCCTGCCCTCTAACCAGCCAGCTCTCCTGACCAGACGTTCCTACCCTCTAACCAGCCAGCTCTCCTGACTGGAGGTTCCTACCCTCTAACCAGCCAGCGCTCCTGACTGGATGTTCCTACCCTCTAACCAGCCAGCACTCCTGACTGGGTGTTCCTACCCTCTAACCAGCCAGCACTCCTGACCAGACGTTCCTACCCTCTAACCAGCCAGCTCTCCTGACTGGAGGTTCCTACCCTCTAACCAGCCAGCGCTCCTGACTGGATGTTCCTACCCTCTAACCAGCCAGCGCTCCTGACTGGATGTTCCTACCCTCTAACCAGCCAGCACTCCTGACTGGGTGTTCCTATCCTGTAACCAGCCAACTCTCCTGACTGAATGTTCCTGCCCTCTAACCAGCCAGCTGGCCAGGCGTCTGACTCGCATCAGTTGACACTCTACTCATCATAAGTTGCCGTCATTCTCCACACCTCCAAACATTTCTTCACATCTAAATTCTAAACTTTCTCTAACATAATTACAGCATCATATGAAATTAAAGATACAGTATAATATTTTTTTTATTTAATTTTCCACAAATTACATGAGAGTAAATGAGTAAAAATAGTACAGTGGTCCCTTGGTTAAGGAATGGTTCAGTTAACGAATTACCCTCCATAAGAATCTTCAATTCAGTGAACTAACAAAATCTAGTTTTTTGTGTGCCCATCAGAGGCTTGGCTCAGCCACAAGGCGTCACCTGGGCTTTGTTGACAGTGGAGTGAACATCTATTTTGTTGGTATTGAATATTTTTGCATTTTTCATTGAAATTATTGGTCATTCTGAAATTTAGTTAACATATTGATAATACATAGCACAGTGCAGTGTTGATTTAAATAAAATAATCTTGAATTACACCAAGTGAACTTAAGATTTTATTGGTGAAATGACGGCATCAAGCATGGGTCCCCTGAAAGGTGATTTCTCCTCCATCCCCACTTCCTTCTCTTCTCCCTTCTCCTCCACCCCCACTTCTAATTCCCATCATCAACCAGGAACCTTCTACATACACACCTCAAAGTAAGTGTACTTTACTGCTTTTTTTTTTTTTTTACTTTGTATGTACTTTTCGGTGAGCTGGAACCAATTACCCAATATCCCATTGAAACAATGGGTTCGGTTAACGAAAATTTGGGTTAACGAACGACCCTCTGGAACGAATTGTGTTCGTTAACCGAGGGACCACTGTACACTCTGGCAACTGTGGTGGTGGAAACAAGTCTACTTGTCCCCAGTGAGCTTGAGGAGTATGATGACAAACTGTAAGCTCCCGGTGTTTGTAGACTTAATAACACTGCAAGAGTTACAGAATAATGAAATACTGTACGCTAGTGAAATAAGTAAGCATACTGGTAGTGAAGAAAGTTCTTGGCATATTTTCATTATTACTAAAAAATTTGTTATAACTTCAGGGTTTTTACTCATAAATCAATGTATGGGAAATTTTTTTTGCAAGTGTGAATTTTAATAAACCCAATTCTCCTAAATCAGGGTCTTCTCTGTAGCTACTGCATAGGCATATATTTACAGTATGGCTGTATGTGTATATTTAACCATGCAAAGAGCCATACTGCATAATGTAGATGAACACAAAGCCATATACAGTCAACCCTCGCTTTACGCGGTCCCACATTACGCGTTTCCACGTTTACGCGGTACCCTGCCGAAACCGGAATGCTCACTTTCTGCGGTGCGTGAACCCCTTTACGCGGAGAGCGGCTGGCGAGCCGCGCCATTTTTGTATCTAAACCTCCCGCCATCTCTCCCGCCATCCGCCATGTTGTGTAAGCGGCGCGAGTAGGTTGCACAGTGTGTGTAGGGGTAGGCAGTAAAAATGAAGTTATTCAGATTTTGCATAGGACTCTTTTTTAAACAATAATATGATATGACAATGCAGAATCAGCCAAAAAATTTGAACTTTAGGCGTTTTTGGCGGTTAGCACCACGAAAAACTGAAAATTGCATTTTCGGACTGTGAATTAAACAAAAAATCACAATTTTCTGGAATAATTGGTTTTCAAATGTAAAATACTGCATGAACTTGTCATTTTTTGATGCAAATCGGCTCTGTGAAGATGGAATAATAACTCAAGACTAATTTGGAATTTTATTAGTCAAAGAAAAGTCCAAAAAACACAAAAAAATGGTGAAAAAGCATCAATTTTTTAATTTTTTATGATAAAGTGTTCAGGAAAGGACAGGCCTATTGCAAAGCCCCGGACACTAGAAGAGATAGAAGAATGGTGGGGTATAAAATGGGGAAGCTTTCGAGGTTAACGCATTTAATGGACTTCTTGAACCGTTGAGGGCATTTCGGGGGGGGGGGGGGGGGGGGGTAGGGGGGATGAAATAAGGATTTGGGTAACTGATTCCAGAGTCGTGCCGATGAGGGAAAATACCTAAACCGATTTTATTAAATACATTTAGTACTATGATTATGTTAATCTTGTTACTAATACTATGATTGTTTTTTTCAGATGGCAGAAAATAATATAATATTTGTGCTAGGGGATATACTTCCCCAAAATTATGATGCAGCGATTGCTATATTTAGTGTTGCCCAAACACTGAAATCAGAGAAGATGACGCTTTGCATCAGGTTATATGTTACTGCTTTGATAAAAACATGGACAAAAGCATTTGGAAAAGATTACATCATTGACCGGAAATGCATCATAGAGAAAGTTCAAAAGGTCATAACCCACTACCACAATCATGTTTATGCCGAACACAACCGCGCAAAACCAAAGAAGAGAGGAATGGCTTTCGTGAAAAAGAGTATTCGGCAACTCCATAAATCCTGGAGAAAAATGTCGTTGACGTTCATAAAGAATCGCAAGACGTATGCAGTACCAATCAACGGTCTTCTTGACATAGGGAAGAATATGGATGATTTAACAGGCGATGAAAAGGCTTTTTATATCGACCAACTGGGGGATCAAGTCATGCGCATCAGTGAAGAAATTGATACTGTGTATGTCATAGAAAAGGAATCGGAACTAGCTGAACAACAGGCAATCATTGAACAAGATAGGAATGAAGAACAATACATGCAAATTGAAGATGAAACCGAGCTATCGAATACATCAAGTGATCAACTGAATATCAGTGCTAATCGGTCGGGACACATGCGAAATACAACGACAACTGTCGACATTGGTGTACAATTTTAGGTGTTTTTGCCTCAATATCTATGTTTTTTCACCATTTTTTTGTGTTTTTTGGACTTTTCTTTGACTAATAAAATTCCAAATTAGTCTTGAGTTATTATTCCATCTTCACAGAGCCTATTTGCATAAAAAAATGACAAGTTCATGCAATATTTTACATTTGAAAACCATTTATTCCAGAAAATTGTGATTTTTTGTTAAATTCACAATCCGAAAATGCAATTTTCAGTTTTTTGTGGTGCTAACCGCCAAAAACGCCTAAAGTTCAATTTTTTTTGCTGATTCTGCATTGTCATATCATATTATTGTTTAAAAAAGAGTCCTATGCAAAATCCAAAGATAGTGCCTAAAATCCACCCTGTACTGCCTACCCCTAGTGTGTGTCTTTGTTGCGTTATCAGTGACGTCATATGACGTATCGGACTGTAATTGGGCCATGCATCCTTACCTCCCTCCGCTGCTAGCTGTGATTGGTTTAATGTAATATGACGTGTCCACCCGCGGGAGGGAGGAAAGACGACGCTTGACCTAGCAGTTTCATCCCTCCAGGCCACACCGTGTATACATGATTTCATTGTTCTGTAAAATGGCTTCCGCCAGACCACCGCCCCCAGAGAGAAACCTTTCCTTACCTGGACCCAGCCGCCCTAAGCCAAAGAAGACACAACGTTCCTTAAGCTACGAAGTTAAGTATAAGATCATACAAGAGTTGAAGAAAGGAACAAGACAGGTTGATCTCGCGCGCCAGCATGGTGTTAACGAGTCTACAATCAGGACAATTAAGAAGGATGCAGCCAAGATAAAGGAGCACATGAACATCACAAAGTCTACAGTTGCTTCTATGATCAAGTATTTCCACAACCAGGTGCTTCTCAAGACGGAAAAATTACTTGTGAGCTACTTGGTGCGTCAGGCGCAACGGAACATGGCGGTGGACACGCGCTCAGTTAAGGAGTACGCACGTGAACTGTATGCTGCAGTGTCACGAAAGATGGGAATTACAGAGCCCAAACCCTTTAATGCTTCCTCTGGGTGGTTACAGAGGTTTAAGAAGAGGAACAAGATCACCAATATCAACATTGGTGGTGAAGAAGCTGGTGCTGGCCGTGTTGCGGCTAGGGAATTTCCTCCGTTTTTACGCGAGATTATGGAGGAAGGACGGTACACCGACGACCAGGTGTTAACATGGACGAATCTGGTCTTTTTTGGAAAAAGCTACCTTCCAAGACCTTCGTTGTGAAGAATGCCAGCAAGTGTCAGGACCGGAAGTTGCAGAAGGAGCGCATCACCGTCCTGTTTGCCACCAATGCCTCCGGTACCTGTAAGCTCAAGTTATCGGTGATCCACACAGCCCGCAAGCCGCACGCCTACAAGAGCATGGACATGACCAAGCTAAATGTCCACTGGCTGACAGCACGTAAGGCGTGGATGTTCTCTACACTGTCCCTCTCCTGGTTTGATGACTGTTTCGTTCCCGATGTGAAGAAATTCTGTGAGCAACAGAATGTGCCATTCAAGATTTTGTTGCTGCTGGACAACGCACCAGGACACTCACCCCTACTGTTAGACCGTTACCCCAACGTAAAAGTGGTCTTCCTTCCTCCCAACACTAAGTCTATATTACAGCCCATGGACCAAGAGTTAATCTGTAATGTAAAAGCTGCATTCTCTACTAAAAAATTCAAGCTCCTGAACGACTACACCAACACCAAGGAAGAGTTGCGTAACCTGAGTGACACCAACACCGATAGCGAGAGCGAAGACGACGAGGATCAACAGTTGGCAGAGCAAGAAGTACTTTTAAAACAATTCTGGAGAACATTCAACGTCAAGAAAGCTGTGGACTTCTTGGTGGAGGCATGGGATCAGCTGTCTGTAGCAACTGTTTTTCAAGCATGGAGACGTGTTGCAAGGCATTCCGGCCGTTAGGCAGAGTCAATCTGTGACTGGTGAGGTTCAGACTGTTGCAGTAGCAGTGGACCTTGCCAGAGAAGCTGCCAGAGTGTTACAGCTGCAGGCTTCTCCGAGACCACCAACGACGACATCCTGGAGGTGATAAGGGATCCTGATGTGACTACTGACGTGATGGTAGATGATGATGACGTCAGTGAAGAGGCAGGTGGTGCGTCATCCCCAAGAAGAACGCCACTTATCCCATAGTAATCTTAGGGGTGCCATCGGGTGTATCGAGAAAGCCAAGCTCCTCCTTTCCGACGACCCTGACGCAAACAGGTATGAAATCTTCACTACCCAGCTGTTGCAGACTATGGAGCCCTACATCAAGGTTTATCACGACAACATAAACACCAGCCGTCAGCAAAGCATAACAGAGTTCTTCGCCCGCAACCCACCACAGCCAGCCCAAGCCAGTGATAGTGACAGAGGCAGAGACAGTGATGATGACTTTGAGGGATTTGTCAGGGAGGCACTAGTAAGTATGGATGACACCAATGAAGACTCACCTGAGGGCCAGTAGCCTGCCCTCTGCCTCGGAACCAGCCTCCATTCCCCTACGCCGACCCATCTCTTCTACTAACGTAAGTGTTAACCTCAGCCTTGTTTTTTTCTAACCTAACCTTCTATATTATGTGTGGGTGAATACCATCATAAAGTTAAGAGGTTATTTTTAGTAAAACGTACGTATTGTGTCGGGAAAAAGTGGAGTTTGGGGGTCGGCCCGGTCTCTATTTCAATTAATCCCATATGTTATGTTGTTCACTTTACGCGGGCCGCTGTGGGTTGAATTAACCGCGTAAAGTGAGGGTTCACTGTACTATACATGTGTAGATTCTGCCACATACAGTACAGTATGTGTATACAGGTAGTCGTCGACGTACGACCTATGCGACTTACGTCTGTTCGACTTTACGACCGGCGGTACGACAGTTTTGGCCCCAGCCTCCTGGCGCTGCCGGGAGCTGGAGCCGCGCGCATCCCCGCGCTCAATTACAAACACGCTCGCTGGTACAGCACACTTCCCTCCGTGTCTGTTTGCCTTGTGCCTTTCTTTTGTCATGGAAATTTTTCTTGAACCACCACCCCCCCAAGATGTCTACCAAGAGGAAACTGTCTTCATCTACTCCTCAACCTGCCAAGAAGCAAAGAAAGGTCATTGATTTCAACACTAAAATGATGATGATTAAACAGCATGAAGGAGGTAAGAAAGTGAATGTGATTGCACGTGATCTGACGCTATCACACTCTACTGTGTCGACGATTTTGAAGGATAAAGAAAGGATTCGTGAAGCTGTGAAAGGTTCTGCACCCATGCAAGTGACAATTTTTGTATGTTGTGTAAATAATAAACCAATTGTACTGTAGTATGCAGTGATTTACTTAAACCTGACGACCGTAACAATAATGAACAAAGAAAATGTTGATAAAATATGACTTAAAGATGATTATATTATCATTACACATTATAATATACGTAAGGTAATTATAACATATGCCGACTTACGACCAGGCGGCCGTAACCAATCTAGGTCGTAAGTCGACGACTACCTGTACTTGTACAATGTCTGCAAAGAACCAAATACATCTTTAATATTCCCAGGAGAACAAGCTCCTTTTTTTCACTGTCAACAATGTGAAATTTCAGGATGTACTGTACCTGTGCCAGAAACACTATCAGTGTTCATATGTTGAGACTTCTAACTACACTTTTATCAGTATGTTGTGTAAGTGTTGTAGGTGACACAGAGCTAAAGGGACAGCTGATATCACTGAATCATAAATGTTATCTTTGTAACTATCACTACACTGTAAACAAATGAAAGTGTTACTATGTGTTTGTTTAACACTTATAAACCTAAGTCTGAAATAATATTATAATTATTATTGTTACTACAGTACAGTATTACAGTATTAAGATCATCATCATTAAGTGAGTCATGCAGCCATGCACACTGACTTGTTCACAAACCCAAACATGCACTGTTCATGTACAAAGCCACTCATGTACTTAGACTTGGGGCCGATGCCAAGCCTCCAGCTTCAAAGACAAAGCCACTGGAAAGTCACAAAGCCAAAGCCAACCATTTAAAAAAATCATGAAGCCGAAATTGATTACTCGAAAAGTTTCAAGGCCAAAGCCAAGACTTTTAAGGACTTCAAGAAACCTTAACCCTTTGTGTATGGGTTTCCATCTGAGCTCAATAAAATTATCTTGGGTAAGCCAAATAAAATATTAAAAATGGCATCCCCATAATGAAGGGATAACACCATTAATTATATACGCATACAGTACGGTAAGTCCTCGCTTAACGTTGCCCCCAACGACGTTGTTTTGTTATAACGTCGCTACTATTTAGATACCCATGATTCCGACAACATTGTTTGACGACCCAACCGATTCGTTATAACATCGTCACCCAACACGGACTACTTTGTATGGCACGCACCTACTCTCATCTTGGTGCGCTACGCTCTCCCGCGGAGCGTCACAGTGTTTTCAAGCATTGTCTCCCCAGTCTTTGTAAGCTTCCGCAGAGTACTTACGTGCTATAAATGTACTGTGACCATTGGAAATGACTACCAAACGCCCATCAAGTATTAGTGATGCTAGTGTTGTGAAGAAGCAATGCAAGACCATTAGCCTTGCTACGAAAATGGAGGTTTTAAACTGTTTTGAGAAAGGTGAACATGATGTAGACATTGGTGTAGCGTTAGGCCTAACCTCCACAACAGTGCGTACGATCCGGACCAGCACAGACAAGACTAAGGCTAGTGTTGGCAGGGAGGCTGGGGAACATAACTAGCGTATTTTATCTATTTCTTATGGGGAAAATGTATTCCGGTAATGTTGTTCCCGTTAACGTTGTGGTTTACAGGAACGTAACCACGACGTTAGGCGAGGACTTCCTGTACAGTATATAATATACTGTACGGTATTACTGCACATGTTGATGGGAATACACATGATGTTCAAAGTTGCAGCAAAAGTTTGTGATAAGCTGTTTATTTTAAGTTGATTGTTCTTGGCGTAAGTTTTGACTCTCCCTATAGACTGAAGAAGTTGATCATAGCAACAAGTATCTTTTTAACTTTATTTTACACATTGTTTTCAATGTTTTATTTCAGTCATTAGCCATCACCATTCATTTTATTAAATCATTTATTGATACATTTATTTTATTCATTATTCAAAACAAATCAGTTATGCAGAAAATCTACAAACCTACATGATAATATATAAACAGTAATTCACAATCACAAATCACATACAAATATTGCAACAAACCATCATAAGGTTTTCAAAGTTGCGATCAACCAGCCAACATCTCTTAGGTCAGAGGACCTTTCCAGCAATGCTAAAGAGATGTTCCACTGGGGCTTCGAAGCAGAGCAAAATCCTTTACAAAGTTTTGTAGCTAAAGCAAAGTTAAAAAAAAAAAAAAGTGGCCGAAGCCGGCTTCAATTCCATGTCTGGTACACATACACTTAAGTTGTGTGCCAAGCAATATGTGTACAGGTACATATACAGTATACTGTAATAAGACATGCAATAACATACAAAAGCATACAGACATACATGAGTATGTATATACAGTACATCCCTGACCACCGTAGGGTCAAGACCTATTCAGGCGCAGCCCCCCTTGGCCAATGTTCGGCCCATTCCTCAAGTCCCGCCCCCCGACCCATCCTCACCACCGGGATATCAACATAATCAAAAGTGTCAATTTAGTTTCGGATAGAAGTGGGATCAGTGTTGAACAGTGTTTAAGCCAGTGAATTCAGCACTAGACAGTACCAGTGAGAGCCATGACCCACCAGTGAGATAAGCATCCCTGGGAACTGACCGCCATCTTCTAACAAGGTAGTGCTAATCAGTCCACCCTGGAAACAACATTGGGTCGGCTTCACACCTGACTTCAAAATAACACAACACCACCCAGTAGGGTGGGGTTCTGTGACACCACCCCACATCACCCGGTGTCTCCATGACCACATGAGGTCCCTCATATCAACACCCGAGGACGAGTTACTGCACCACGTGAACACCTCACCATCCGGTGTCCCCATGACCACGTGAGGTCCTTCATATCAACACCCGAGGACGAGTTACTGCACCACGTGAACACCACACCACCCGGTGTCCCCATGACCACGTGTGGTCCTTCATATCAACACCCGAGGACGAGTTACTACACTACGTGAACACCACACCACCTGGTGTCTCCACGACCAGCCCAGGCCGGGGCCATCTACTGTAAACTACTGTGCAGCTCCTCTCCGACTTATGACGGGGTTAGGGACCCAAATCCAGGTCGTAAGTCGAAATGGTCGTGTCGAAAATGCTTAAATACAGTGGGGTATGCAATAACGAACGGATCCTACTACGAATATTCCTATAACGAACGGTTTTACCTATAAAATTGAGAATGCTATAACGAACGCAACTCCTATAACGAACGCGGATGAATACGGGACTATTTCGCCTGGCGCATGAATATTGTTGTACTGCGACCCACAACAAGAGCGTCAGGCGCCATCTTTGTCTCATTGTGTAGCCAGTGCACCACTGTTATTGTTGAAATTTCGTCTTTTAATGTGGAAATTCGCGTTATTTGTATAACTATTTTGTTGTACAAGTATACAATTGTAACAATGAATCGTCCAAAGCGAGTGAGAAAGCTAATAACCCTTGAAACTAAGAAAAAAATTATAAAGAAACGTGAGAATGGAAGAAGCATTGCGAAACTTAGTGATGAATATGGTATGGCTAAATCGACTATATGTACGATTTTGAAGAATAAAGGGGAGTTAAAAACAGCGCAAGTGGCTAAGGGAATCTTTAGACTTAGCAAAGCAAGGTGTTATGTGATTGAAGAGATGGAAAATTTACTCTTAGTGTGGATAAAGGAGAAAGAAATGGCAGGTGGTAACATTAGTGAAGCTATAATTTGTGAGAAGGCTAAACAATTGTTTGAGGACCTTAAAGCCAAGACTCCCAGTGGAAGTGATAGTGCTGTGCCAGTGTTTAGGGGTACCTGCATGCTGAATAACACTAAGGTAAGATAAAGTACCGTATTTTTTACATTTTCCACAGAATTTTTTCAGTGGTAAGTGGTTGTATTTGGGGGCCTGGAACGGATTAATCCTATAACGAACGAATGCTATAACGAACGAGGTTCTGGAACCAATTACGTTCGTTACAGCATACCCCACTGTACATAGAAAATCTAGAATGGGTGTCACTTTTTCCTCTCAGCACCACAAAACTCTCACTTTTAAGCTTGCCAGCCATTTTAAAGTGAATTACAAACGAAAATTTTGTCAGTACACAGCACAATCAGACGTTGGGACTCGAAAATTCGTAATTTGACAGAATTTTGGTACGACTGAGGCGGTCGTATGTCCGGGTGGTCGTAAGTAGGGGAGGAGCTGTATAATAATTTGTATGTTCAATTCATGTTCCTTCTTCTTTCAGTAATGAAAGTTTTTGTTAAACAACCCACCCACCCCATGTCTTTGTATGTAATAAGCCATTTTTGTCCAATGTATATTTTCAGCCTTCGGGCTGCCGACTTTTTCAATAGTCAACCCTCGCTTTAAGCGGTCCCACTTTACACGTTTCCACGTTTACGCTGTACCCTGCCAAACACGGAATGCTCACTTTCCGCGGTGTGTGTACCCTTTCACGCGGAGAGCAGCACGAGCAGGGTGCGCACAAGGTCGCCCAGTCATCAAAACATTACCGAGTTCTTCACCCGCCACCCACCACAGCCGGCCCAAGTCAGTGATAGTGATAATGATAGTGAGGATATGGACTTATATGGACTTTGAGGGGTTTGACAAAGAGGCCCTGCAAGCCTCTGTGGTGGATAGTGATACAATTGATACAAGTGATACAGGTGAGGGCCAATAATCTGCCCTCTGCCTCGGAACCAACCCCCCATCCCCGTGTGCCCAGCCATCTTTTCTACTAATGTAAGTGTTAAAAAACCTAATATTATTGATATTTCTCTTAATTATTAATTGTGTGTGCATATCATCATAAAATTAAGAAGTTATTTTTACTACAACGTAGGTATTGTGTCTGAAAAAGTGGAGTTTGGGGGTCGACCCGGTCTCTATTTCAATTAATCCCATATGTTATGTTGTTCACTTTACGCGGGCCGCCGTGGGTTCAATTGACCGTGTAAAGTGAGGGTTCACTGTAAACCGTTAATTATTACTATCTAATCTGCCTAAGAACTGTATTCAGCATGAATTGTTCAAACACCAGTATCTGCAACACTTGGTGGGAGCCAAGTGAGTGACTGACCACTCACCAGAGGGCTGGACACCAATGAAGGAAGATGGTAGTTACTGTATATGAACAAACTCCTGAGCCAAATTCCTCACTGCCTAACATTTTGCTGGCATTCCCCATATTTGTGCAAATAAGAAGTTCCAGATTGGTAGTAAAAGAGCTATATCCCAATCCCACGCTTTAAAGATGAGGATGTGTATAGATAAAAAAGACAGTCAGCCCAAGATGATGCAGCAACACATGCTAGTGATACCGGGTAATACTTCTAGGAGTAAAATATTCAGCATATGGATTATTTCCTTGTTTAAAGTTGTTTTACTTTTAGAACAATATGCAAGGTGTTTGTTTCTCTAAAATAATTATTATTAATTAAATAAGCATTTATAGAAGTCAGCAATTTAGCTAAATTTTGCCTTTTTTCTTAAGTAAAGAATGGGCATCAAACGGAAATATTTAATGTTTAACATTATATTCCTCGGTGCCCAAAAATACAATACCTTCATAGAAAGAAATAGTAATTAAATTCTTGTAAATACAATACTTTAAGAGACACAATAACAATAAAAATTTTCAGGTCTATTTATTGTAAAGGACATTGGTTGTTTTGTTTCTAATGATAAGTTCAGACAAAAACAAGTTGATTTTTATCTATGACACTTTGGGGCATTTTATCCATAACTGAGATATCAGGAGTTGAAAATCAGAAAACTACTAGAAAAATTCTAAGCAGTGGCGGGAAATGGTATTTACAGGTATTTTAAAATACAGGTATCCCTCTAACAATCATTAAGTAGCGATATTTTGGTTCAGTGATTTAAAATTTTTAACACCCCCTTCTTGTTTAGCAAATGTAAATTTTTGGTTTAGTGATCTTCAACTCGCTGGGGAAAATTCAGGAGAGAAGTCGGAAAAGCAGAGGATTCTGTGCTTCAGGTACGCATCCTTACAATAATGTAATATGGCTTAGAAATAAAGAAAACATCTTATTGTATACTGTACTGTATAGAGTAAAGTATTTTACAGTATTGTACTGTATTATAAAACTGTAAAATAAGAAAAATGAAGAGCATGGGCATGTATGTGTGGGATGTACCATATTTTACGGCATATAAGACGCACCCACCATTTAGCAGGGAGTATTTAGGGAAAAAACTTTTGTGGCATGGTCCTCCTGTAGCCATAGTTTTCTTAAAACAATAGACAGTATGCAGTACAGTTCCAGTAAATGTGAGGAATAAATAAAAATAATACAAATAAATAAGTTACAACAAAAAAAGTGCATTTGACAAACCAGTAAATAAAAGCCAAATGAAAGCTTAACACAGTCGCCATTTACATATACAAGGTCCCCCCCCCTCCCCCCAAGTTCGTGGACTTTTATTTCGCGGTTCTCTATTATTCGCGGATGACACCCTGGATGTACCCAAGAATGTCTGTGGGTAGTTTTAAAGTTGCCGGCATTTTTGCGGCCAGGACAGGGCGCCATTTGTTCTAGACAGTTATTTCCTTTATCTGTAATGTAAATACTGTAGTGTGTGTGTGTGTGTGTTCTGTGTGTGTAGACACACACAGAACACATACAAATAAATAAATAAATAATAATTGGAAAATCCTCTCACAAATAATCAGAAACAAATTTATAAAAAATGTGAGTCTACCTTCAAGTCCGTGCTTTATTACTTTATTAATAAAGCACGGATATGAGGGTAGACTGTCACTTTTTTAATAAATATGTTTCTGATTATATATTTATTTTTGAGATGATTTTCCCCTGTACTGTATGTGTTTTGTGTGTGTGTGTGTGTGTGTGTGTCTACACACACATACAAATACACAATACAAGTAAAAAAAAATAATTGTCCTAAGGGCAAATACATAAAGGGAATATACATTTCTTTGTGCACAAGTAAAAATGACCAACCCGGTCCACAAATGTAATTTGCGGATTTGGCGATTCGCAGCCATTCTTAGAACCTAAACTCACGAATTTGGGGAGGCCCCCTGTATTGTACATTTGTACACTCTGTTCAATGGCAATGCTACCTCCTCCGATTCCCCAGCAACGCTCCCCTCACTCACCACCAACCGCCTAGCCGTCCACCCACTCCCGCACTAAGCCAGCTAACTTGTATGCAAAGAAATGTATATATTCCTTTTTTGTGTTTGCCCTTAGGACAAATTTTTTTTTTTGCAATATGTATGTACAGTAGGATGGTGTATGCATGTATATCAGTAAAAATAAATGAAGACAGTTAGGTATATCTACCCGAAAATGCGAATTGAAAAACAACAGCTTGGCACAGTAGCCTGGTGGTTACAGAGATGAGTTTAACCTGGCTACAATGCCGCCAGCTATTTTAACAGATGAAAATGTGAAAAGAAAGTTATCTGTAAATCTTAATTTGTATCAGGTATTTGTAGATTGAAAAATAAATGTTGCAGGTATGGCATTAATAGATCGTAATGCTTGTAAGAGTTCAGAAATGGTTACTGCTTAGCTACCTTTAGAGAGTTGGGTCCTGCCGTACGGACGTTAATCGTCTCAGGTTATCGTCATCAGTACAGTGCAGAGTACTGTAGTTATAGATCGACCTTTTATATTTACAATAATTATCTTTAATTAATTACAAATAGTAATGTGTAAATAAGAAATAACATATTTTCAATTCTGGAGTAGGGTTAGGTAGAATTTAGCCTACTAGAGACAGCAACAGAGGGATTCATTAGCTCGGGGGAGACTGCAACTTCACATATACAGTATGCAGGCTGATTTTTTTTAGCCATTTTTCAGATAAAAAATGTCTTATATGCTGTAAAATACAGTAATTGTTTGTATTGATGGAGTGAGCTGTAACTGTGGCGAGCCGCATTCTCTCTCCCCTCTATGTGTTGTCACGGTATACAAGCAGCAGACACACACATCTCTTGAGTCAGCTTGGTGACTGCCCGAATGAACTGTGTCGTGTGTATACTGTAGCAGTAAATGTGAGGAATAAATAAAAGTAATAAATAAAAATAATAATAATAAATAAAATAAAAGAAAAAATACTGTACAGTATAACCACTTGCCAATCATTTCATGGGACACGAGAAAGAGAATAGCCGAGAGTTCCCCCACGTCACTCCTTGCTCCCCCCCCCCCCCCCAACCTGCTCTGTTGCCTAACTGCCGACCACATAAGAAATGTTTACTGTATTTCCTTTATGTTTTTGATCTTATGATAATAATTTTTTAAATTTTATTAGCACATTCTATATGAACGATTGTGTGTGCATGTAACAGAGTAAAAGAAAATGAAGTATATTATGTATATCTACCTGAAATTATGAGTTAAAAAATATTATAGCTCACAGTTCAGCCTCACCCGCTCCGAGTACTACCGGGTGGTGAGTCCAAGACTGAGCTACAATATTATGTGCCATCTCCACAGATATAATTCTTTGTTATCCATCGTTTAGGATATTATTTCTCGTTTTTCCTTGTTAAGTGATCCTTTCACTTAACGATCAGTTTTCAGGAATGCATCCTGATTGGTTAATGAAGGATACCTATTATAAGTTCAGACAAAAACAAGCCAACTTTCAACTTTCTTCTGTGACACTTTTCTTTCATTTTACTCACAACCGAAATAATACGTGGTTGATATCACCAACTACACCTACCTAACTTTAAACATCCAGACTGATCACCCAGTATATTAAACATCCTGTACTGGGGCATTTGCGAGGGAAACATCATAGAATTGTCTAAACCTTTGCTTGCATAGAAAAATCCCGAGATTCATTTGGTGGCAACAAATACAATAATAGCTTTCCTAGTAGTTTTCTGAATTGAAACAGCAATTCTATGATCATGAATCTTCCACATTAGCTCCGGACTCCCGGTATCTAAGTTATGGGAAAAATGCGCCAATTAGTGCCATAGAAGAAAATTGTCTTGTTTTTGTTTTAACTTAGCATTTGAAAAAAAAAAATATATAAAATTATATCCTCTATTATAAATTGACCCATTTAAATAAGCCTATAGTCTATCTAAAGCTTTGTTTTATAAATGTTATCCTGTCTTATGGCATCGCTCACTGAGGCGGTGAATGTAGAAAATATGTGTTTACATATTCAGTTAGGTGATGACATAAAAGTGGTGATTATCAATATTATTTTAATTCAATTTTTTATTGGATACTTATGTCAGCTTTTTTTTTTTTTTTTTTTTACGGGGATTAGCCCACCCGGGCACAGGTCACTGACCCACATCGGGGCCTGGGGGACGAAAATGTAATAATAATAATAATAATAATAATACAGTAATAAAGGACCATAAAAAAATAAATCATTAGTGTTGACAAAGTAAGAGAAACAATTGAGACCCTGCAATTGTGTGTAAATGAGGCAGAAGGTCAGATGAGCAGCCTGGAACTTGGTCACAATTTTTGTGATGCCATATGGCAGCAGGGTCTACCATTAGATAACACATTATGCTTCCAATATCTTCCCAAGCGGTAGTATCTCCCTGTTTGGTAGCTGCCTACTACCTAGCTTAACACATTATTAATGTATACGTATTCATTTTGATGGCGAACTGAAATCAGTAAATTGTTTCTGAATGTCCCTGAGCAATAATCTGGTCGTGTGTCATATTCTATTGTTGAAAATATTGTATACTAAAGTATTATCTTAAAGATTGTGTTCCCACTATATTACAGTATTATTAAAGACTGTTTTAGCAATTCTTAATTAATTTGTTACTATTTCACAAAATTGCATTCCACCTTTATAAAATAAAACTAAAGCAACATTGGTACTTGCCAGATACCATTTTCCAATTGAAAGTTTGTGGAAATATTGACATAATTTATTGGGGCGATTGTACAATGTGCTGTGTAAACATGAGTACTGTACAATAGATTATGGACAATCATACACAGCTGTACACAGACTGAGACAGTAATGCAATGTATATTTACAAGGTAAAACATATATTTTTTGTTTCAAAACTTATCAGCTTACTGGGTACTAGCCGTTAGTGGCAGGTCTGCTCTGTATTACTTTGTGATGAACTTTATTGTGCAGTGTTAGAACAAGAAGGACTGGAGTACCTGGAGGTAACTTGTCATGTTTCATAGTGTCACATTGGACAACACCCTTTCCAGATCTGTCCTGGGCCAGGATTCATCCCAGGATACAGTACTGTAGTGGGAGATATGCACATCACCTGTACACTGTGCCATACATGTGTACAATGAGCCAAGAAGTTTCATAAAATAAGTTCAATATCATGCATAAGGCCATACATATCTGGAAAATGAATCATGCATTGTCGTCCATGAATACAAGAAGTCATGCATTGCCAGATACAGGGTATATCTGGAAAATGAATCCTGCATAATCATACATATGTGTACTGTACAATGAATCATGCACAGTCACAATCATACATTTCTAAAGAGCTGTGGCCAGAACCATACAAATGGTGATGTGAGTCATGCACATGGGCTAAACATACACTGAGACATGCAGAGACATACTTGTAAGTATAATCTGAGCTATGCAGAACTGCCATATATGTTAGTATTCACTGAGTCATGCAAATATGTACGAAGCTCCTCGGCGTCACCATAGACAACAAACTAAATTGGAAACCACAAGTCAATGAAGTTGTCAAATCCTCCAGTTTCCGTCTCCACCTCCTCCGCCGACTCAAGTCCCTCGGAGTTCCTGCACACGAGCTCCTCAGTGTTTATACAACATTCATACTTCCCAAGCTCACCTATGCCTCCCCCACCTGGTCTTCCTCCCTAAATGCCACACAACGTAAACACCTAGAAAAAGTGCAAAAGAGGGCATGCAAGATTATTCTCTCCCCCTCCTACTCCACATATCAAGAAGCGCTCAACACACTGACCCTTTCGACTCTCACTGACCATCACCACGACCTCATCTGCAAATTTGGTAAGAAGCTTCTACACCATCCTCGACACCGGCTCCTACTACCACCTGAGATCCCTTGTCCGAGAATTGCTGTGCGACACCACAACCGCATCCAGCCCATACGTGCACGAACTGATCGCTAAAAGAACAGCCCAGTCCCAACCATTGTAAAAATTATCAATAACTTGTAATACTGTAACACTGTCACTATGTTGAAATGAACTGTAGTTTGAGCTTTTCCCCATCTAAGTTATTATATGTCTTATTTGTGTCACTTATGTTACTTGTATATTATTTGTAATTCGTAACCCATTCCCCAAATATGTAACTGTATATTTTCAGCCTTCTGGCTGCCAAGCTCTTTCAATAAACCGTTAATTATTATTATTATTATTATTATTACAATAAACCATAGACAAGGCTTTACTCTCCACATATGTATACATACATCAAGTCTTGCACAGAACCGTGCAGTACACATGCAGTAAATGTACTCATACACTGGGGCATAAACAGATGGCCACTACAAAATTAGAGCTTTGTTATGTTAAGACAAACTGAAGCTAACATAACAATGGCCGGAAAAAGACAGCTCTCTCAATATTGTACAGATTGAGAAGACAGTTGCTACTTCATTTTTTGCAATTATATAATGGGATCTTAATGACACACAGAATGTCAATCTGATGCGGAAATATGAAATAAAGAGAAGTAACTCGTGAGCTTGTTTCAGATGTCTACATGAAGTGTAAGTCTCTCTCCCTCCAATTATGGTATAACATAAGCAATGAGGCTAATCCTCTTATAAATATAGCTGAGAAAACAAACAAAACCTAACCTAACCCAACCAAAAAACTATTGTTATGTTTGGTCGGTCTCTACCATTTGTTTTCATGCACTGTACAAGTATTGTACAGTTTAGCTCATCAGTCCCTAACACAAATAAAAAAAAATATACCTGTATATATAATAAAAAATAAAGTTCAAGTTTTATATCGAAAAATAATATGTTATCTTAAATTGAAAGTGAAGGTATTGCAAAAATTCAGAGTGGCGACCGTCTCCTTAACATTTACCCAATTTAATTCAGTAATTTTTAGGCCAATGTCCATTATTGGCTCATATGGAATGAATGTCTGTATATCAGGCCCTTAATTCACTTTACATGACAGAATCAAATGCCATCCTGAATCACTTTATTTATCAGCCATCAATATATTGCATTTATAAGTCTATTACTGCATGTTCTTACTACTATGTGTCACAAACTCAACATCACAAAATTTAAATGAGATATATGGGGACAATAAACACTAATATATTACACCACACACATGACATCCTCACAGACACGGTACCTTTGTTTACATTGAACCACAACCATGACATATGTTCCCAAACCAGGGTAAAACATTTACCTGTCTAAAACATAAACCACAATCACCCTTAACACCAACTTGTGCAAATAAACAACTGGTGTATCATGTTTCCTTCGGGATAAACGAGATAGATAATGAGGATAGTGTAAGGCTAGACCCCTCGCCCACACAAGATTATAACAGGCTGTATTAGTCACCACTACCACCCTAACCTTCCCCCAGGACAGGTATATCTTGTGTACAGACAATTACTCTACTTAATGATATACTTACAAGCACCGCACACGACCACACACTCCAGTAATGATTAAGTTATGTGTTGGCTGGAGTGTAACTTCTGGATACTCTGGGTTGCCTTGTTTACAGTGTGCTAGTACACGGGCTGGAAGGCCATCTGTGAGGAGCATCCGACCCTCTTTCCGAGTCTCTTCGTTTATCACACCGTAAGTAAAGTGCTTTTGAAAGTGTTAGGGAGGCTGTCGTTTAGGATTCACTTCTCATCCCACCTCCCTATACATCTCATTGGTTGACATTCACAAAAATAATCAAGTGTTTCAATATTGTACAAGTTCATCGTAATCTCGTAATTACTCCCACTTCCACTGTTGTGTTATCGGAGTGATTTTAATAAAAGTATTTCTACGATTACATTACCATTATATCGTTTTAATTTCCTTCTCTGAGCAATTATGTACCCATTAATAATTTGATAACATTACATCATAGCCGAGTTACCCTACATCCAGTACTGTACTCCAAATTAAATTAACAAGAGCTATTTTTACGTTTATTTACTATTAAAAACATTTGCATCATATGTGATAACATTCCATGACTTGTGCACGTCTTTGGGATCCCTTGGGATACGGGATTCTGGAAACAGGCCAGAGGGTAGGATTTGTATTTATTTATTTTTTGCTTGATAGCTTATTGGCAAAATTGGAGTACAGTTTGTTTACTAAGGTCAGTTCTTGACGCTAAGAGGGCTCTCACTGACTGCTGCCATGAAGGGCAGAGGGTATGTACAAAAAAAAAATCATGAAATAGGTTATATATTTACTTACTATACTTATACTCATTAGTGTTGTAATATATTACTCTCGTAAAAACAAATCGGTTTAGACTCGCAAATTTAAGATAAACTGTCGGGATATCTTGAAGAACATCGACTGGATGAGGGAGGAGATGAGTATGTAGTGGATCCTCTTGTAGTGAATTCCTCCCCTACAAGCACCGAACCTTCTCGAATCCCCCAGCCTACGCCTCCAGCGCCGCCCACGGAGCGGGGGTCAACTATCTACCCACGCCTACCCCTGCCTTATAAGGCCTGACACCGCTGTGACCACTCTCTTTCTACACAGTGCCACCAGCAAGCAACACCTTGTAGTGGAATTCTCCCCTACAAACGCTGTTTGTCGCTGCCTAGCCGACCCACCAATTCCCCAGTGTATGCCTCGTGGTCTAGGTCAACCAGCGCCGCCATACACCACGGAGCGGGGGTCAACTGCTAAGCCACGCCTACCCCCGCTATTTAAGACCTGACCTCGTGGTGATCGCTCTTTCTACCTACACCAACCAGCCAGCAACACCTCCGCCTGCCTGGCGGTCCTCGCTCCTCCGCCTGCCTGGCGGTCCTCTCTCCCGCTGGCGAGCATGGCGACCCACAAGCTGTCCTTCTCTGAGCGTCCTCACCAACCAGCTCTCTCTACATCACGCTTGTAACCACGCTGCCTTCCCAGCACCAAGCTGCATTGCACATCCAATACATAGAGAGCACATTGTGAGTTTCCTTTCTCCATTCCATCCTGAGTGTGAACCAAACATCTCATACCCCACAACCTCCTCCTCCGCCAGCGACCTTGGCGTCCCTCAAGCCGCGTGTCCTTCCTCTGGGCACCCTCACCACCCAGCTCTCTCTACATACTCAACGCTTATTACCATGCTACCTACCCAGCAACAAGCTACATTGTACATCCAATACAATATGTATACAGTGAGCACATTGTGAGTTTCCTTTCTCCATCCCCTTCTGAGTGTGAACCAATATCTCATACCCCTACACTCTCCCCTACAACTGCCTACCGAGCTCCTGCCGCGCGCTTACCAGCCAATCAGCGTACAGCCAGCGATGCCATAGACCTACTCCCCAGTGTGGACGCACACATAGCAACTCCAGGAGAGGCCATAGCTTCCCACGACATGCCAGGATCACAGAGTCTGGCGTCTGGCACCTTTCGCGTTCTCCTGCGTGATTAGCTCCCACGCTACGCACTCGCCTCGATTCCTGATCTGGCAGAATTGGATAAATACGGGCGTGGCTGGCCAGGGAGACCAAGGAGGCCATTCTACTCGGACCTACTGGACCAGCAAGACCTCTCTACAGCGCCTCACCAACCAGCTCCCTCAGAAAGCTCCTCGCCCAACAGGACCTCTGAGCAAACTACTCATCACCTAGTAACTCCTTAGCACTGCACTGTACAAAAAAATATATATACAGAAAACGCATTGTGAGTTTCTATTCTACCTCAATCCTGAGTGTGAGACATCTTACATGTACATACGTTTGTGAGCCCATACAAAGAGATTATAGACAACCAAAGAGACTTGACAACTGGCCACAAACAGTACGCTATGAGTATGCACCGGCCTGTCGGCCTGCCTCACTAATAAGAACGCACACATTACGCTGAATATCATAGCTAGTAAAGTAAACCATTCGATCGATAAATATATTCCAAATATCAAACCCAGTGCCTCCAGGAATACATGGAGACCGTTCCAAATGAACCATGCGGTGGTCGGCAAAATTAAGAAGAAAACTCAGAAATGCGAGACGTGGGTTAGGATATATGATGAGCAGGACAGGAGGATGTATGCCAGATGCAGGAACCAAGCAAATTCAGAGTGTAGAAGAGCTGAAAAGGAGTTCCAGAGGCAAATTGCATGTGAGGTCAAGTCAAACCCAAAGGCTTATTATAGCTACGCAAAATCGAAATTAAAAACGCGAATAGGCTTATCGGACCTGAGTCTTGAAGATAGTAATTTTATAGATTCTGACCAGGATAAGGCGGAGGCGTTGAACAAATTCTTTTCCTCTGTGTTCACAAGAGAAGATGCGAACAATCTTCTTGCATTTGAGGAAAGACGGTTTGACACAGTGTTGACCTACACATTGTGTTCTCGGAAGAGGGCACATAAGTCCTGGCCCTGATATGGTAAACCCCAGAGTGTTACAAGAACTGTGTAACGAGCTTACGGAGCCCCTCAAGATCCTGTTCTGCAAATGTCTGAATGAGCAAAAGGTACCCGATGACTGGAAAATGGCTTATGTAAGTCCTATATTCAAGAAGGGCGATCGTCACTCCATGAATAATTATAGACCAGTGAACCTGACCAGCATAGTGTGTAAAGTACTATGAGAGCATCTTAAGAGATGAAAAGATGGAACATCTACTGCAAAACAACCTTGTAAAGGAACGCCAACACCGTTTTATGCTGGGACGATCTTGCTTAACCCAATTACTCAAGGTCCTGGATGTTTGGACTCAAATTCTAAATCAAGGCGGAAATATCGACACTATATACTTAGATGTTGCCAAGGTTTTCAACAGCATACCCCATGAAAGGCTGAGAATTAAACTGGAAGGGAACGGGGATTAGGGAGACTTTCTGCATGACTGTATTCAGCGTGTGGTGATAAATGGTGTGAAATCGTTATGTGTACCTGTGACAAGCGGGGTACCACAGGGCAGTGTATTGGGGTCGTTGTTGTTTGTTTGCTTCATAAATGACATGCCAGAAGCTAAACGCTCCTCTATGCAAATGTTTGCGGACGATGTCAAACTATTCAGGGAAATTAAAAACCAAATAGACTGTGAAGACCTACAGAAAGATCTCTATGAGCTTCAAGAATGGTCGAAGAAATAGCTGCTAAGAGTCAATGTCACGAAGTGTAAGAGGATGCACCTGGGTCGCACCAACAGTAAGGAGGCGTATCACATGTTCCAACAGGATGAAGAAACTGCAATAATTGAGACGGGATGTGAAAAGGACCTGGGTGTGTAAGTCGACAGTGAACTGAAGTTCTCGGGCCACTGTGAGAAGTTGAATCAGGCAACGAAACTAGTAGGTCTTATAAGAAGGTCGTTTAGGAATCTGGATGGTCCTTCGCTCGTCACGATCTTCAAGAGTGAGGTGCTTCCCCGTCTGGAATACTGTCTGGCACCAGAGATATGCTAGAGACTGTCAATTGATTGAAAGTGTCCAAAGGAGGACCACCAGGTTGGAGCCTGCTCTATTGAACCTCAGCTACCTAGAGAGATATGAGCGCCTGCAACTGCCTAGCAGCCCTAGCTCATACTACATACAGGCAATGGGCAACCTAATCGAAGTGTATAAACATCTCAGAGGGCACTACTCGGTCGAATGTACATACCTACTACTGCTACTTTGCTTTCACTCGGAATCAACTATGACGATCATCCAGCTATGATACAATGATATGAGTTACTATGGATGTTGCACAAATAAGGGATACAACTAGTGCGGGAGGGGCGACAGCAGCACCTTTCTGGCGTTGGCACTTGTCTGCCTCAGTATGCATTCGGGCTAACTCGAAAGTATGACACCTTCTTGCGCTCTTCCAAGCGTTACGGTGAAGAGTAATCGTCTCCCAGGTGAGGGGGGGGGGGGGGGGTCGATTTGGCACTCTTTTCAGGTTTGTCTTGAGACTAATCTTATACCTTTTCAGTTGCCCGCCATCGTTACACTTAATATTCGTTTGGTGACTGTGAAGTAGCTGCTTTGGCAGTCTACTGTCGTCCATGCGGGTAACGCGGCCAGTCCATCATAGCTGTTCATGGATAGTGGTAGCTTCGATGCTCCTACAGTTGGTGTGAGCGAGAATACTGGCATTTGTTTTCTTGTCTTCCTAGCGAATTCGGAGGATGGAACGTAGACTATTTTGGTGAAAGTTTTCAAGTGCCTTGAGGTGCCTCCTGGATGTGACCCATGTCTCACTGCCATATTGCGAGATGGGGAATATTACTGCTTGATTTACGTACAATTTTGAAGATAATTTCAGCTCCCTACAGCTGAAGACACGGGTACGGAGTCTGCCAAAGGCTTGTGATGCACATCTGATCCGATGTTGAATCTCTTCATCAATGTCTGCAGTGGTGGACAGGTGGTTGGTGAGATACCGAAAGTGGGTAACATTAGAGAGGGTAGTACCCAGTAGTAGGCAGCTACCGAACAGGGAGGTACTACCGCCTGGGAAGATATTGGCAGCATAATGTGTTGTCTAATGGTAGAGCCTGCTGCCATATGGCATCACGAAAATTGTGACCAAGTCCCAGGTTGCTGAGCTGACTTTCTGCCTCATTTACACAATTGTAGGGTCTCAATTGTTTCTATTACATGACAAAACAACATACATATAGCGTTTCTCACTGTTGATTTTTTTCATTCTTGCATTTATTATTATCATAGTGTTGTTATGATTATTATTATTACCATTAATATTTTATTTTACTTTTTATTATAAAGTTTATTTACTATGAATTATTATTAGTATTACATTTTCGCCCCCCGGGCCCTGATGTGGGTCAGTGACCTGTGCCCGGGTGGGCTAATCCCCGAAAAAAAATGAAAAGAAAAAACTGGATGGGTGGTGAAGGTGTGGCTGAACCAGGGGCAGGTTGAAAGAGAATCTGAGTCTTACGTACATTCACCCCAAGGCCGAAGTGTGCATATGAATCTGCGTAGATGTTCAGGATCTCCTGTAGATCGCATTCAGTATGAGCGACAAGGGTGAAGTCGTCTGCATACTGAAGTTCAGTAATGGGAGCTGCCGACATCTTTGTTCCTGCCTGGAGTCGTCTTACGCTGAAAAGACCTTTCATCCAGTACTCGAGGAGCCCACCCCGCCGGCTAAGTTGGCGCTGGCACGAGTAAGGAAGGCAGCCAAGAAAATGGAAAAGAGAGTTAGTGCCAGTACACATCCATTGTGCATGACACTGCCGTTCATGCCATTGTGGAGTTGCCTCACAATGGCGATAAATTTTGATAGGTACCCAAAACAGCTGAGGGTCCGCCAGAGAGCTTCCCTGTTGATCGAGTCAATGAAGGCCACGTACAGGTCACGACGCTGTTCTCTGCACTTTTCCTGTGTCTGGCAGGCAGCAAAGATCATGTCAATGGTGTCACGTGATGATCTAAAGCCACATTGAGATTCTGGGAGGAAGTTTTCCGCCTTCGGAAGAAGTCTGTTTAGGAGGACTTGGCCTATAATCTTGCCAACTTTGGACAGCAGCGAGATCCCGTGGTAGTTGCCACAGTCTGGCCGGTCTCCCTTGTTCTTATAAACATTGACGATGGTGGCGTCTTTAAGAGCGTGGGGATTTTCTCCTTCTCCCATACATTTTCCGGGAGATACACCTCGGCTTTATACACCACGGCTGGGATTCCATCAGGTCCTTAGGCTTTGTTATTTTTCTGCATGCTGAGGGACCTGCTGTGTAGTCAGTGAGAGCTTGGTACTGACGAGCCGATGATCAGTGTCGTAGTGGTCTGAGTCACTCCTGGCTCGTGTGATGAGTAAATCTCGGAGATCTCTTCCTCTGACGATGATGTAGTCAATGAGATGCTAGTGTTTTGATCGTGGGTGTTCCCATGAACCCTTGAACTTGTCGGCCTGGCTAAACAAGGTGTTGATGATAGTGAGGTTGTGTCAGCACACTTGCTGAGGAGGAATAGGCCGTTGGGATTATACTTGCCTAGTCCATTTCTTCCTATGGTTCCCTGCCAAATGTCAGCATTTCTGCCAACTCTGACACTGAAGTCACCAAGTCACCTTATCTTCTCTGGGTATAGAGGTTAGCACTCTGTTGAGGTCGACGTAATTCAGTCAGGTCTTGACACTAAGGGTGGTATCACTTCTCACTGCCACGCAGGACAGAGGTTCGTACCCAAAGAAATACATCATATTCATTAGCAGTATATATATATATATATATATATATATATCGGTCATATTAATGTGGGTGATATCACTATTCACTGCCATGCAAGACAGTGGTTTATATACATTGGACGTCATATTCTAATTGAAGATTAATCAGTGTGGGCTAGCAAATTTGGGATAAACAGCAAGAATGTCCTCAAGCACCCCCGATTCAATGTAGTAATTACAAAGTTCATGACACAATAAGCCAGGTGGCCTGAAGTCCTTGACTGTCACATTCAATAATATAGTGTTCAAGTGTATGCTTTAAAGGTTTATCACAAAGCTTACATGCTGAGTGTTCCGGTATGGGTACAGCGTTACAAACTTGCCAGATGTGTCTGTATCCTAGCCTGATTCTGGCCACGACTACATCACATTGTCTGGTTCTGTCCTTATGCTGGCCATACCGGTACCTTTCGTCACAAAATTTTTCATATTTACTAATGCTACAACTGCCAGGTCTCTCTGCATTTCTCAGTTCTTCTAGATCAGAGTTCATGATTCTGACTGGAATTTTTTAAGTACAGCATTGGACAGACCAAGGTCACGGTCAACATTTTCTTTCTTACATGCCTCATTGGCCAGTCTGTCAGCAAGGCCATGATACCTAATTCCAACATGGGACGAAATCCACACAAATTCCATACAAGAGTTGTTCTCATTGGCAGTTATCACATTTCTTTTAATGTCACATACAACTTTAGAAATAGAACCTGACGGGCTGTTCATTGATTTCAAAGCACATTGAGAGTCACAGAATATCACCCCCACCTCCATTTTCTTTAAGGTAGTCTGCAGCTCAGTAGATTCCAGTTAGTTCAGTTTGTGTTGTGCTGGCCCAGTTGTTCAGCCTTTGCTTGTTTGACACTAACATCTCTTTTTCTTTACATATTACAATTGCACAGCCTGTTTTACTGTACTTGTGTTTGTCTGCATAGAACCATCAGTAAAAGCATAACATTCACTTGATTTAATACTCTCTATGCCTGTTAATAGTTTCTAGTGTGACACATCTCATCACATCGGTGTTTAACATTTGCTCACTACCAACAGGAGTGTAATTAATAGGAACTGATATATCCAGCCATGGAGGAATGGCATTAATGGGCTCGTCTGGAGTAATTGGGACATTCAGTTTGAAGAGATCTGCAACACTTTTATGAAGTCACGCCCCAAAGAGAGTCTTTTGTGGAAGGTTGGTGAGATAGTCGGGATTACTTAGATAGAACATCAACTCAGTTTGAGCTGTAGTTTGGGGACCATTGTTCTTCAAAACTTTGACATAAAACATGGCATTAAGTAGAGCTATCCTCTCAGATAGGGAGGGCAGTCTCAGCTCTTTCCTCATGTTTACAATTCTGGTTGATTTTGGGCATCCTAGAATGATGCGCATGGCTTCATTTTGCACTACCTCATGGCTGTTGAGTTGATAAGGCAGAATAGTCACAAGATAGAGAGCATGATAGTCAACTACAGAACGAATGAAGTGAAGATAGAAACATATAAGCATAGGTGATGTTAATTCCATAGCCCTTGCCAACAAGGGTTCTGAGGGGTTTAATGCGCTGCATTAGTTTGTCACGAAGGTTGCCGACAAAGTTTGCATTATTCACACAAATTCCAAGATATTTATAGGAGCTGCATAGTTCCAAGGGCATGCTGATAAAGTTAAAGTCAAGAAGCAGAGGGTGAGCAGGATGAGGATTGAGGACCCTCGTCTTGTCAACAGATATTATGAGACCACATTCCACAGTCCTCTGAGCAAATACATCCAGCAAGGCTTGGAGCCTGAGCTCAGTCTGTGTCATAATGCAGATATCATCAGCATAGCATATTACAGCCTCGTTTGGCTGAACTGGAATGTCAGCAATAAGTTTGTGCATCAGTATATTAAAGAGCATAAGACTTAACACTCCTCCCTGAGGCGTGCCTTGGATGCCAAAATTAGCTAGTTGCTCAAGTATAATGTCTCTATTAGCTACATCAAAGGCTGATTTAAGGTCTATGAAGGCTGTTTGTGTCTTATCTTTTGAGTGAACAAGATATTCTGCAAAGCATGTCTGTGTGCTGCTCCCAGGCATGAACCCGTACAGATTAGGGGCGAGTTTGTCTTTGACTGGAAACATGAGACGGTTGAGAACAACTCTTTCAAGGACTTTGCACATACAGGATGTGAGTTTTCTGGGCCTGAAGTTTGGGGAGTTAGCTTTAGGGATTGGTACTATGTTTCCAAGAGTCCATGTCTTTGGCAGAATACCTTGTGTGAGGCTCATTTGATACAGGTCAAGCAGTGGATGGTTAGGGATCTCATTCAACAATCTCAGGGTGTTATAGGTTATGCCATCCTCACCAGGGGAGGATGACTCACCTTTTATTAGTGCTGTTGTTAGTTCGTGATGCATTATAGGAAACTGGTCGGTAAGGTCTGGTGAGGAACAGGCTATTTCAATTGGCAGTTATCACATTTCTTTTAATGTCACATACACCTTTAGAAATAGAACCTGACGGGCTGTTCATTGATTAAAAGCACTTTGAGAGTCACAGAATATCACCCCACCTCCATTTTCTTTAAGGTAGTCTGTAGCTAAGTAGATTCCAGTTAGTTCAGTTTGTGTTGTGCTGGCCCAGTTGTTCAGCCTTTACTTGTTTGACACTAACATCTGTTTTTCTTTACATATTACAATTGCACAGCCTGTTCTACCTGTGTTTGTCTGTGGTTTTAAGATATTGCTATATGTCAGGAGGCAGGGAAATGATTTATGACACACTAGACCATTGGTCTAATAGCATGTCAGCATATTCTGCAGGGCTGTGATGAAGTTGGACTGGAGTGAGTGACTTGGTAATGGCTCTAATTTTGTTCCACACTTCTGCTAGAGTGGTTGTTCTATTAATCCCCTGTAATAATTGTTCCCAATAGGTGTTTCTCACCTGACCTTTGAGTTCACGAAATGCTCTGTTAGCCTTGAGGAATGTGAGGAGGTTATCACTAGTTTTACTTTGCTTATAAGTGTTGGTAAGCTGCTCTACCTTCTCTCCTTCTTCGGTGAGGATGGGGTCATGTGTCCACAGAGGTGGTTTAGTGCTGCCCCCCTTCCTCCTTGACTTAACCCCGGTGGTACAATATGTGGTAATGACATTTACAAGATCACAGCAAACTGACCGTAGCCTTGACATTACTGTCTACTAGGTTATACCCAATCACATAATCAAGTCTGCCCCCCATCAGATGTGTCACTTTGTTTGTGACACTGTCTTTACTGTAAATTGTTGATAGTGAATACTTTCATCATTGTTAGTTTTGATCCACTTACAGACCAGACCATTCTTTACATAAGTGAGCAGGCCACTTCCTGCTCCACTATTGTATGCTGTAAACCCAGCTATCCTGGGTGCAGCTTTCTTCTGGGTGCTGGACGTGTAAGGTTCTTGTAAACCAATTACATTAATGTTAAAAACTTTAACAAACCATTGTAGGTCATTAACTCTGCGGTTAACACTCCGGATGTTCCATGAAATGAACCTGAGCGTGGGTGTTACTCGTTCCACTTGAACTGAGTATAGAGAATTGCACGTTGGCTTCATTGATCAACCTGACCAACAAGTTAACCGTTTCAAATTCATCACCCCTGGAGTTCTTGATAATGCGTCTCACAGCCCTTATTCCAGTTGGATTTTTATTCACAGTGTAAGAGCGGCGACTCTACTCTACTGCTGAACCACCGAGGCCACCCTTAAGGGCGGGCAGTTTCTTCGTCCCTTACATTCTTATCTCAACTTCTCTCTGCCTTATTTCCTTCAATTGTTCTGTCTAAATAGTTCAGTTCATGGTTACTTAGCAGCTTCCATACGTCGCCAGGCACATTAATTAAGCGTGTGGGATATGGTAATAACATTGCCACACGCTGCTAGCTAGGCTGAATAAATAATACATAAATGGAGCACATACATAATATACAGTACATACATGATATATAATCCAGCATACATAATATACATACAGTTACTACATAACCTCAGTTCTTTTGGTAGCATGGCAAGGGCAGGCGCATGGGTACTGTAATTCTGGTAACAAGGTCACTTGGACAAAAATAAAGGTGGATACCGAGGTGAAATGAATACCCCTAATATACTCTAAGAAACGGTTTATTAATATGAAATCAAAGTAGGGAAAAAGATGGCATTAACGTACAACTCCAAGGTGCAACTCCTCGGCTTTACTCAACTGCAATTCACTTAGATACTGTACTCTTACTACTTACAACCTTACTGGTGTTACATGGCATTACATTACATTACCAGACAAAGTTACATCTGATACCTTCACTAGACTTTTGTTAGTACATATGAGATGCACTCACAACACACAACACGTTATTACTGAAACCAACAACTTATACCTGGGTTCACTACCCAACATGGGATAATTATATTCCAGATAAATATCCCCAATCACATGCAACAAACACTGTGGACCATATAACTTCCAGGGGTGTCCCAGGGTAGGACACTCAACAACTGACGACCAACCTAACCTAACCTAACCTGACCGCTGTTGTGATCGGTGATAGTCTTAACACGTGGCGAGAGTCTGGGGTCTAGCCCCACGATGTTGACTGGATCAGTTTAATCCTGCCGAATCGGCGACATCGTCCAATATAGCTAACAACTAGGTATTCACCGACTCCGGGCAGCTGGTGGGGTGTTCAAATAACCCACACACCGGATCTGAGACAAAGTTGGAGAGTGTTACGGGAAGGCTGTCTGATGATGACGATGATAATGAAGTAAAGTGGCAAATGACTTTTGCAAAGCTGTCTCCCTCCACGCTCGGGTTTATATACCCGTGCGTTGCCAGAGGTGGCTACTCACGCAATGACAAAAATCACAAACAAAACTACTGCTACACATTCAAAGATGACCCTCAGTTGACACGGGTCTGGCGAATTACTTAAGGTGATTTCCATAAACTAATTCAAGATTGAGCTTGCCAGGAGAAAGTGGAATATACGCATTGACAACGGTGTTCACAAGGCCGGACTTACGGAGGGAGCCTTGGTGTAAAACGTCGAGAGGGAAAAACGCATTTTTCCCTAGGGATGTTTTGTGGACGTGAAGTATAATAAGAATCAACTGGTTTAAAACAGACCAGCAGTCAATGTGACCATGATATACTGCCAGACTGGGGTCACTAATTCTAAGGGGAAATACTTAACTCTAAATCTTAATTTCTAAGGGTCGCTGCAGAGTGGACTAGGCATTGGGTTAGGTTTTTCATTGACCAGATCGATAAGGAGAAAGAAGGGTGAAACCATAACATGTCTTAACTAATTTATTCCTTATAAACTATATGGTAACAAAAAAATACAATTGAGCTGGCCTTCCTCAGAAGAACAACGATGAGTTTGGTTACCCTGCTTACAATATCATTCAACACTTCGGACTGCTCCACCTGTATGGAATATAGCACCTTAGGTCATCATACATAGTAACACCATCTCACCTCCCTGTAGCACCAGCTCACCACACCTGTTATACTCCACACCTGCAAGTATGGGACTCCTTGTGATTTCTAGGTGCACACATCAGGCACCTAGTTCGCACACCGTCCTCGGTGGGTAGAGACAAGGGCTATCCCCAGAGACATACCAGTACTGTTTCTGTGCCTGGCATTATAGGTCGCTCCAGTGACGACCGCGGAGTTTCTCAAGCATTTCCTTATTTATTCCTACTCATTTGGGGTGGTCTGCTGGGGATCCACAGGTTCACAGTGGAATAGTATAGCTGGTAGTCACCTCACATGGTGGGACGCTCACAGGGAGAATGGCTGACGCCCAGCAAGGTGCTCCGACCGCGTGTGACCTGAGGTGACGTTAGAACATAGGACACTGAGGGCAGTGCCCCGTCGCTCATCACCGCGTAGGCCTACAGTTTCCAATCTTTAATTTTTACTTTTATTTCTCACGGTTCTCACATGAACACTTTCCGGTACATTGTAACTCATGCCTTATAAACACATATTTTAATCCTAAATTACACACTAAGGTAAGGTTCTGGTTTGTTAGTTCGTGGGTAAATTCATTGGGCTATAATATCAACGCGGTACTCTCGAGGCGGGTACAGGACGCTCCCTAAAACAAAAGCCGAATGTTCATGGCGTGGGTAGATCCACTTCACTTAAAACTGTAATTAGGGATCCTCCTCTCACACATTGCACTATTTGAACACAGACATAAGATTCTCTGATCACTGTACATGCCGTGGGTATATGTCACGTGAGGATACGAAGTGTATTAAGTTCACACCGATGCATACAAGATATTTCCTTTCAAGTATAGTTTCTGGGTCACTTCAAACACCTCACATAGTTCTGATACATTTATCCTTTTTCCAGATCATTGTTCTCATGTATTTTCATATGATATCTGTGGAAGTTATGTTCGCTACACGTTCACAGACCTTAAATAGTATGACCTTCAAACCATGATCCACACTTAGTCCTACAGTACACTAGTCCGGCTCAACTGGACTTTCCCAATCATCTTATGGATACCCTGAGTTCTCCTTAATGCTATGAATACATACAATTAATATTATATAACCGTACCTGGGTACAATACAACACATGATTCAGTAACATTGAGTAGGTGAGTAATCCTTTATCAATGTTTCCCGTTTTCTGAGATTCTACAAGCGCGGTGGATTTGAATGATATGTAGCGTAATATGAATTAAAGTGGGTTTTTAGGAATGACAATGATGTGCGCAGTACAATGACAACAGGTTCCTTCATTAGTTCCGAGAGTTCCTCCTCCGAAAATATTGGAAGAAGTACAGGGTTGTGGATAGTTTTCAGACCTGGGGTTATTAAAGAGACCACACTGGCAATCTGGGGCTCATGCTGCCATCACTATCGGTCTCGCTCTGGCTAATCACCCTCAAGTTTGACGATGACGCCAAGTTATTTCGGGAAATCAAGAACCAAGCGGACTGTGAAGAGCTGCAGAAGGACCTCTGTGGGCTCCAGGAATGGTCGAAGAAATGGCTGCTGAGATTCAATGTCACGAAGTGTAAGACGATGCACCTGGGGCATACCAACGTTAAGGAGGCGTATCATATGTCCCAACAGGATGAAGAAACTGCACTAGTTGAGATTGAATGTAAGAAGGACCTAGGTGTGTATGTTGACAATGAGCTGAAGTTCTCGGGCCATTGTGAAAAGAAGGTAAACCAGGCAAATAAATTATTGGGTCTTATAAGAAGGTTCGTTCAGATATCTAGACCGTCCGTCCCTCGTAACGAACTTCAAGAGTGAAGTGCTTCCCCATCTGGAGTACTGTCACCCCGTCTGGTCCCCGAGATATGCTAGGGACTGTCAGTTGACTGAAAATGTTCAAAGGAGGGCCACCAGACTGGTGCCTGCACTTCTGCACCTCAGCTACTCTGAGAGATTGGAGCGCCTGAACTTGCCTAGCATATACTACAGACGGGCAAGGGGTGACCTAGTTGAGGTGTATAGGCAGCTCAGGGGGCACTACTCAGTCGAGCGTCTTTACTTGGAGCTGGCGGACGCTCACTCCATAAGGGTCACAGCTCAAGATTGAAGAAGCCGCAAGTCCAGAAAACCGTGAGGGCAAACTTTTTCGGAGTGAGAGTTGTGATCTCTTGGAACAATCTACCAGAGAGTGTTGTGACGGCACCGAGTGTGAACTCTTTCAAGACAAGACTTGACCAACACTGGAGTGGGTTCAGGTACATTCAGGAGCCGGTGCATGCCCAGTACTTGCCAACAGTGCGTAACAGAGACGTGACCTATCGCCCGGGCGGCTAGCGAGCCGATCAGTGGTGAAGAGGATAAAAAAAAGAAGAAAAGGATGAGAGGAGTCATCAGCTCCTTCAGAAGCTCCACCGACACTATCACTGCCAATGTTCACTGGAACGTTATTCGGCAGGCAAAAAACTTAGCAAGGAGCGAGGCATCTCTCAGTGTATTCATGGCACCGAGTGTGAACTCTTTCAAGACAAGACTTGACCAACACTGGAGCAGGTTCAGGTTCATTCAGGAGCCGGTGCATGCCCAGTACTTGCCAACAGTGCGTAACAGAGACGTGACCGATTGCCCAAGTGGCTAGCGAACCGATCATTTGGTGAAGAGGATAAAAGGAAAGTAACAGAGACGTGTCCGATCGCCCAAGCGGCTAACGAGCCGATCAGTGGTGAAGAGGATAAAAGTAAAAAAATGATGTCTGGTAGGGTCACACTGGATAAAACCCTTCTCTTTTACTTTTATTCTCTTCGCCACTGATCGGCTTGTTAGCCGCTTGGGCGATCGGTCACGTCTCTTTTCATTTATATTCTTCACCAAAAGAACGGCTCGCTAGCCGCCCGGGCGATCGGTCACGTCTCTGTCACGCACTGTTGGCAAATACTGGGCATGCACCGGCTCCTGAATGTACCTGAACCCGCTCCACCGTCGGCTCCAGTGTTGGTCAAGTCTTCTCTTGAAAGAGCTCACACTCGTGACGTGTGTCCAGGGCAGGCAAGACTCGAACTCGAACATACTAATGAGATACACATGTTACAGTTGTACTGTACTGTACCACCAACCAAAGATAAAATGCTGTTTTTAGTTCTTGCCACCAACACCCCTTAGTACCGAACTACAGAATACCATAGTTTACCTTATTGTTGATCACCAGGTTTTCTTTTATATGTATAACCGAAGGTAGAACACTAACTCAAATATATAACATTGATGTCAAAAAACAAAAATCAAGGGTCTACGTAATTATGTATGTATATAAACAAAGCCTCTTTGTTCACTAGTGAGTACTGTGTGATCATTTACAGTAGGTGTCGTGGGGGCGTATCGTAATGCGACTCTGTAACAAAGCGTGTTGATGTTTGGGACCTCATTGATGAGCGACAGAAATTGGGCAGTGAATTTATAAGATCATCAAGATCGTTTGGGTGATGTGAACATTTCAATCGGTGTAGCAAATTGTTGTCAATCGCAAATCGCCTGACTAGAGCTAAGTTGTGTGGATACAACCATGAAAGAATGGTCTATGCCAAGATTTATACAGAAAACTTAAATTAGGCGTGTTCATAGTTGTGATTGACCGTTCATAGGAGGATCAGACAGTGTAGCACTGTGCCTTCAGCTCGGACAATTAATTGGAGGAAGCAGCTGATACGAACGCCTGGACGTAACAGAGAAACAGTATTGGTGCCACAAAAAAGTTTTTGTTTTTCTTAAGGCCTGTTATTATGTACATGATCCACCATTCATAGGTAGATCTTGCGTGGAAATGATTATTTTAAAGGAGCACATAGTGATACCAATAACACGTCGAAAAAAGGGGTAAAGGGGACTAGAAGGGCTGAAGATGCGGCCGGCATGCATGTGAGGTGAGTCAGGTGGACGATAGTCCCTCAGGCCCAAACACCAACCTCACAGCAAGGAGGCAACTGAACCAGACTTTAATCACAAACACACACGAAGGAAAAACCAAAAAAAACACAACAATACTAAGTGTGGCTGGATCTGACCTAACCTGACCTGACCTCACGGCTTCAGCTGACCTAACCTGAAGGATGGAGCACACCTGCATTGCCCCAAGCAACTGTTCTGTCCACCTGTCCACGTGGCCACACACCTGCCCAACCGCAACCAGCCCATACGAGCACGAACTGATTGCTACAAGAACAGCCAAGTACATAAGAACATAAGAATGGAGGAAACTGCAGCGGGCCTATTGGCCCATACTGGGCAGTCCCGTTTACACCCAACCCCTATTGCTCATATAAGCATCCAACCTATGTTTGAAGCTATTCAGCGTATTCGAGTTAATGATGATATTTGGTAACTTGTTCTATTCATCCACTACTCTGTTTCCAAACCAGTGTTTACCTATTTCACGCCTAAATCTAAATTTGTCTAATTTAAAACCATTGTTACGAGTTCGCTCCTGGTTGGATAGTTTGAGTACCTTTGTAATGTCCCCTTTGTTTAGCCCTGCCTTTCACTTATACACCTCTATCAGGTCGCCTCTTGCTCTACGTCTCTCGACGGAGTGCAAATTAAGATGCTTTAACCTGTCTCTATACTCAAGGCTCCTAATGCCCGGGATTAGTCTTGTCATTCTCCTCTGAATTCTTTCCAATGATTCTATATCCATTCTGTAATAAGGTGACCAGAACTGAACTGTGAAATCCAGGTGTGGTCTCACAAGCGCAAGATACAGTTTTAGGATGACCTCGCTAGTCTTGTAACTAACACTCCTTTGTATGAACCCAAGTACTTTATTAGCCTTGTTACGAGCAAAAACACATTGTTTACTTGGCTTAAGGTTCCTGCTTATCATTACTCCTAAATCTCTCTCGCAGTCGGATTTCTTTATGGCATCGTTGTTCATCTGGTATCTGGTTTCCCTGTTTACATCTCCTATACTGAGTACTTTACATTTGTCCACGTTGAATTTCATCTGCCATTTTTCAGACCATTCGAAAAATTTGTTTAGATCTTCCTGTAGTTTTGCGGAGTCCTCGTCAGATTTAATAACGCGTCCTATTTTTGTGTCATCAGCAAATTTACTTATGTTGCTGTCTATGCCGATATCTATGTCGTTTATGTATATAATAAATAATAATGGTCCAAGTACTGAGCCTTGGGGAACTCCACTTGTGACGTTGCTCCAATGGGACTTAGTGCCGTTAATGCTCACTCGCTGTTTCCTGTCCTGTAACCACGCCATAATCCCAACCATTGTAAAAATTATCAACACCTAATTATTATATATCTTATTTGTGTCACTTATATTACGTGAACATCATTTGTAAATCAAGAGCCCCATTCCCCAATTATGTAATTATATACTTTCAGCCTTCCAGCTGCCATGCTCTTTCAATAAACCGTTAATTATTATTATTATTATTATTATTATTATTACTCACACACACATAGATCCTCAGCAATTTGGCAATATGAAAACTTCCTCCACCACTCACTGTCTTGTCAGCTTTCTCGACTACATATACTGCCATCTGTAAAAACGAAAGACGTCTGTGGTTGTCGACTTCATTGACTTCACAAAAGCATTTGACCAAGTCGACGACAATTTAATCATCAATCAAAGCTATCGAACTCAGGTTTCGAAGAAGTCTTATACCATGGCTTACAGACTTCCTCAGTGACCGACTCCAAGCCGTACGCTTCCGAGGGTATGTCTCAACTTTTCAGTCACTCATCTGTGGCGTCCCCCAAGGCACCAGGTTGGGCTCGCTCTGCTTCCTTATGCTCATCAATGATGCCCTAAGAGGAACCCCTACTCGCTGGAAATATGTCGACAACTCCACCAATGGGATCAGTGTCAACAACTCGGCTCCCGACTTTCCCGCCCTCCAGGATTTATTGAACAGTCTCCAAAATTGGGCCACAAACAACCACGTCACCATCAACCATACCAAGACCATGGTTATGCACATCAACCTCTCCTCTGACGTTGTCCCACTCCCTTCCATTACTTTAGGTCCCAACACACTCCAGGTTGTAGATTCCACTAAGATCCTCGGCGTCACCATAGACAACAAATTAAATTGGAAACCACACGTCAGTGAAGTTGTCAAATCCTCCAGTTTCCGTCTCCACCTCCTCCGCCGACTCAAGTCCCTCGGAGTTCTTGCACCCAAGTTCCTCCGTGTTTATTCAACATTCATACTTGCCAAGCTCACCAATGCTTCCCCTGCCTGGTCTTCCTCCCTAAATGCCACACAACGTAAACACCTAGAAAAAGTGCAAAAGAGGGCATGCAAGATTATTCTCTCCCCGTCCTACTCCGCATATCAAGAGGCGTTCAACACACTGACCCTCTCGGCACTCTCTGACCATCACCACGACCTCATCTGTAAATTTGGTGAGAAGCTTCTGCACCATCCTCGACACCGGCTCCTGCTACCACCCAAGATCCCTCGTCCGTGAATTGCTGTTCGACACCACAACCGCATCCAGCCCATACGAGCACGTACTGATCGCTATAAGAACAGCCCAGTCCAAACCATTGTAAAAATCATCAATAACTTGTAATCAACCAGTGTATTCACTCCTGGTCAATCTTACCTTTTTACACTGTCACTATGTTGAAATGCCCTGTAGTATGACCTTCTCCTCACCTAGTTATTATATGTCATATTTGTATCACTTATGTTAATTGTATATTATTTGTAAATCAAGAAACCCATTCCCCAATTATGTAACTGTATATTTTTAGACTTCAGGCTGCCGTGCTCTTTCAATAAACCGCTAATTATTATTATTATTATTATTATTATTATTATTATTATTATTATTATTATTATTATTATTATTATACACACACACACACACACACACACAGAAAACGTCACAATTTCTTCAAGGAAGATCTCGCGTGAAAAAGTAGATTATTTTAATTAACCATAATTCTGTGAAACAGTTTATCATTTGTATATACAAGTCACAGTTCAAGGAAAGTCATATTTGTTTCCACTATAATTAAATACGACATTGCATGTAAATTAAGTAATACTATCTTTACTGTCTGTGGCAAACTCATAATAATTTTTACAATAATTAATTCAATAATTATTAACCATAGTAAGAGTTGAGAGGGTGGAGGGTATGGTGTGGGCGGAGTCGTGAAGGGTATGGTGTGGGCGGAGTCGTGAAGGGTATGGTGTGGGTGCGGGGGGACGCCAGGCGTTTACGAAATTACAGAACAGCTCGCGATACTTACAGGTGTCCTTGAAAATAAATCAGATGGCATACAACCCTTATGGTAGTGCCTATAACACATCGTGTGCCTCACTTTAGTCTATATTTATCATGTTTCTTTGCCATAAGACATGGGATATATCTTTGCAAACTGCAATCCAATTTGTCCATTTACTTATATTTTTGCATATAATAAGATATTTGTTAAATGCATGATTTGATAAATATTTATATATACCTAAAATTAATTTAAAATAAGTTATGATTGTAAAGCGCTTTACATAATTCCGTCTTAGATATAAAGCCTTCATCTATGCTAGGAGTATTAGGAGGAGACATTATGGAATTGGAGGAGATTTTCTAAAATGGATTAGGGCGTGGTTACACGACATGAAACAGCGAGTAAGCATTAACGGCACTCAAAATCCGATTGGGGTAGCGTCACTAGTGGAGTACCCCAAGGCTCAGTACTTGGACCATTACTATTTATTATATACATAAACAACATAGATATAGGCGTAGACAGCAACATAAGTAAATTTGCTGATGGCACTAAAATAGGGCGTGAAATTAAATCTGACGAGGACCCAGCAAAACTACAGGAAGATCAAAAAAAAAAAATTCACATGGTCTGAAAAATGGCAGATGAAATTTAATGTGGAACACGAACATACTTAGTCTAGGAGATGTAAACAGAGAAACCAGATATCAGATGAACAACGTTGTTATAGAGAAATCCGGCTGAGAAAGATTTAGGAGTAATGATAAATAGGAATCTTAAACCAAGACAGCAATGTGTATTTGCTCGAAACAAGGCTAACAAAGTACTTGGGTTCATACAAAGAAGTGTTACTTACCAGACGCTTGTGAGACCTCAACTGGTTTACACAGTTCAGTTCTGGTCAGCAGACCACAGAATGGATATACTGTAGAATCCCTTGAAAGAATTCAGAGGAGAATGACAAGAATAATCCCGGGCATTACGAACCTTGAGTACAGAGACAGGTTACAGCATCTTAATTTGCACCCCCTCGAGAGACGTAGAGTGAGGGGCGATATGATCGAGGTGTATAAATGGAAGACAGCGCTAAACAAAGGTGATATAATAAAGGTACTCAAATTATTCAACCAGGAGCGAACACACAACAATGGTTTTAAATTAGATAAATTTAGATTTAGATGCGAGATAGGTAAACATTGGTTTGGAAATAGAGTAGTGGATGAGTGGAACAAGTTACCAGTCATCAACATTAACTCGAATACGATGGATAGCTTCAAACGTAGATTGGATGGATATATGAGCCATAGGGGTTGGGTGTAAACGTGGCTGCCTAGTATGGGCCAATAGGCTCGCTGCAGTTTCGTTCATTCTTATGTTCTTATATGTGTGAGACTGAGTGTGCTTAAAATTCTGCTTTCATAATTAAGCGCCACTATGAAACGATATTTTTGGGACTACACCACTGGTTAGAGATAAGTCAAGCAGAGAAGAATCATTGCAAGACTTCATGGAAATCCTTGAGTTAACAGTAGATATATGTATACCCGGAAAATGAAGGAGAAGAGGGAATAAGAGCAGGTGGATGAATCACCACAAAAGGGAGCAAACATCCTGGACCTCATAACTAACGAGGAGGGTATGGTGGCCAAACTTGAACACCTAGCCCCAGTTGGCACCAGACCTCGTAACGCTGTCCTTCAAATTTAACTGTTACTTGGTTCATGACAAAATCTGTTCCAGGTTCAAATATTACAAAGGAAATTACGAAAGGACGAGGGAGGAGATGAGGAGTATACACTGGCGTGACTTACTAAGGAATAAGAACGCAGATGCTACGCTGAATATCATAGCCAGCAAACTAAACCATTCGATCGATAAATATATACCTAAGACCAAACCGAGTGCCTCCAGGAATACAAGGAGACCGCTTCACATGAACCATGCAGCAGTCGGCAAAGTTAAGAGGAAAACTCAGGATTTCGAGACGTGGGTTAGGACAAATGATGAGCAGGACAGGAGGATGTATGCCAGATCCAGGAACCAAGCAAAGTCAGAGTGTAGAAGGGCTGAAAAAGAGTTCCAGAGGCAGATTGCTAGTGAGGTCAGATCAAACCCAAAGACTTTTTACCGCTACACAAACTCGAAATTAAAAACGCGAGTAGGCATATCGGACCTAAGGCTTGAAGATGGTAGTTATGCAGATTCTTACAGGATAAGGCTGAGGAGTAGAAGAAATATACTTTTTCATCTGTGTTTACAAAACGGCTGAGGGGTCCACCAGAGGGCCTCCCTGTTGACCGAGTCAAAGGCCTTGGTTAGGTCGATGAAAACCATGTACAGGTCACGATGCTGTTCTCTGCACTTTTTCTGTATCTGGCGGGCAGGAAAGATCATGTCAGTGGTGCCACGTGATGGTCTAGACTCAAAAGCCACAATGAGATTCTGGGAGGAAGTTTTCCGCCTCAGGAAGAAGTCTGTTAAGGAGGACTCGGGCACTAATCTTGCCAGCTATGGACAGCAGCGAGATCCCGCTGTAGTTGCCATAGTTTGATCGGTCTCCCTGTTCTTATAAATATTGACGATGGAGGCCTCTTTAAGAGCTTGGGGAATTTCCTCCTTTTCCCATATATTCTCCAGGAGAGAGTGGAGAAGGCCGGTAAGCCGAGGTCCTCCTGCTTTATATACTTCGGCTAGGACTCCATCAGGCCCCAAGGGTTTGTTATTTTTTGTCTGTTTGATGGCAGTAGCTACCTCATCCAGGGATGGAGGATAGCTGAGGTGGGTCAGCTTTGGATGCTGAGGGACCTGCTGGGTAGTCAGGATATCCACTTCAGTATTTCGGTTGAGCAGTGAGTGGTATTGCTCTTTCCAGTGCTGAAGGAGGCCTTCATCGTCCTTAATTGTGGAGTTACCGTCAGATGAGTGGAGGGGGGATGCGCCACGTGTGATTGGCCCATTAAATGTTTTGGTGAAATTGAAAAATTGGCGCACCTTGTGCTGATCTGCAAATTTTTGTGTTTCACATGATTTATTTTTAAACTAATTATTCTTTAGACTGCGAAGTTCCAGCTGAGCCACAGCTTTCTTCTTGCGAAAGGCATCAGCTTTGGTCCGAGACTTTGGGTTGTTCTACGAGTCAGTAAAAGCAGCACGTTTATCAATGAATGCCGGGTCATTTTCATCAAACCAGTCCTGGTGTATATTTTCGATCTGGCCGAGGGTCTCTCTGCAGGTTTTTATCATGACAGTGTTGAGAATATCCCATTTGGCACTGGGATTTGGGTTGTTTGATGTCGGGTTGTTTATCAGCCCACGTTCGAGCTGCTCTCTGAAAGCATGTGCTACCGCTGGATCCTCCAGACGCTTAGTGTTAAAACCTCTTCTAGAGGCTTGCTGCCTTCGCTGTTTTGGGGCAACGTGAAGTGAGAGCTTGGCTCTGATGAGCCAATGATCAGTGTCGCAGTGTTTCTGAGCCACGCATGGCACAGGTGATGAGGACATCTCGGCGATCTCTTTCTCTGACAATGATGTCGTCAATGAGATGCCAGTTTTTGGATCGTGGGTGTTGCCACGAACCTTTGAACTTGTTGGCCTTTCTAAACAAGGTATTGGTGATTGTGAGGTCGTGTGCAGCACACTTGTTGAGGAGGAGTAGGCCGTTAGGATTACACTTGCCTAGTCCATTTCTCCCTATGGTTCCCTGCCAAATGTCAGCATCTCTGCCAACTTTGGCAATGAAGTCACCAGGGAGCACAACCTTATCTTATCTGGGGATAGAGGTTAGCACTCTGTCGAGGTAGGCGTAAAAGTCCTCCTTGATGTCATCCTCTGCATCCAGTGTTGGGTCGTATACACTGATGAAAAATGTATGACGTGAGTAATTCAGTGGGACTCGAAGCATTTTGAGCGGCTCGTTAATCCCAATAGGCATTTCAGTTAGCCTGTGTAGGATGCATTGGCGGATGGCAAAGCCAACTCCATAAATGCGGTTTCTCTCCGCAGCAGGCTTACCCTTCCAGAACACGGTAAAGCCAGACCCCAGTTCTGTGAGTTGACCCTTGTCTGGGAGCTGGGACTCACTAATGGCTGCTATTTTGATGTTAAACCTAGCCTGCTCTTTTGCTACAAGGGCAGTTCTTCTTTCAGGACGATCATTTGTGCCAGTATCCAGAAGGGTCCTGACATTTCACGCAGCGACCATAAGAGGTTGTATAGTTTGTTTTTGTTTGGATCTGTGATTTTGATTGTGTTTTCGACCGCATAAAGATGACCTTACTGGGTGTGGTTGCCCTGTCAGTTTTTCTTTTTTTTTAGGCAGGCTATGTTTAGGGCACGTTATCTAGCCCCCTCCCCATGTGGGGTGAGCTGAGTGGCTCCTCAAAAGTGCTGCTCATTCGCACAGACAAGACCGGATTGCACTACTGCCTACGCCCCATTGCATAAACGACCACCTCTCTGTGCCGCCCATGTGCAGAGTTGTGATTAGAGACTCCCGGCAGTCATCTCTGCCTGTCCCCATCGCCACTCGTCCGTCGCCATAGGACTTTTGGGGGTATTGGGGTTTTGATGATGATGTTAGGTATGATGAGCTGGATGATGGCTGTGCGTGAGTGTATTTATGTGGTGAGGCAGGAGCACAGGCTGGAACCACACATCTTGGCTCTCCCTTTTCCTGATGCAGTGGTGCAAGTGTTGCAACGACTGGGGAGAGGGAGAGTTGCAATGGACTGCCGTTAGCCCAGTTTGTTGGGTTTCGCCTTAGTGGCCTGTCCATCATGCATTGCCTTCTTTCGCTGGTGTAGTCGTTAGGTTCCCATGGTGGTCACCTCTTCCACCTATATTGCCGTTGGGGTCTTGTTGGAGCTCTGTAAGCAGGTCTGCCTGATGCGGGGTCCCAGCACAAATTTTTCGTTCAGGGTTTACTCCCGTAGCCTAATCCCTACCAAGGTTAATTCATAAGGCAGAGGGGCAATGGTTGGTAGGTGCCAGGACGTGTCCACATGCAAGTGGGCCTATGCGCCGTCCCTCTGTTGCCCACCGCTACTCCGAGATCCCCTGCTGGACTAGCCTGGGCCCACGAGGCACCCAGTTACCGTGTGTTGCCACGATGAGGCACAGTAGGACACACACAAACACACACATACACAAATTGCTCTCTTTAACACCCATTGCAGACTGTGAAGTAAAGGAGAATTCGACACTCTCTATATAGCCTCAAAAACCACTTTACCAACTCGTGAGCCCTGAAACGACTCCTCTGGTTTTAGATTCAGGTTTAGGGGTTCAAAATTGACAGAACAGTGGTTTAAAGATTCATACATGCGACATATACTTCCCCTGAGACACACGAGCCTATCAAAATATATATTATGCTTGATGTGAATCCCTTATAAGGATTCTGAATGTTTTCGGGTTCAACAGACGGAGTTGATGGTTCACTGCCTCACTCCTCAGGTCTGACTTTGTTCGTGAGAAAGTTGAGGAATTTGTTGTTGTTCTTGTAGTTGTTGTTATTTATTGTTGTATTTATTATTATTATTATTGTTATTAATATTATGGTTTATATTGTTTACTATTGATTTGGTTGTTGTTATGGTTATTATTATTATTGGTGTTGTTGTTATCACTGTTGTAGCTCGTACTATTACAATGTTCTCAGGGACGAGTAATCTTGATGTTTTTTTGTCATTCAGTTGAGATAGACAACCTAAGAAACGAGATTAGTTTTATATTGAGTGTTGACCTAGTTTAACCCAGGCTAGTCACCTGAGCTCCCAGGTCAGGTAACCGGGATCTGATGACCTGTGACGCTGACCTGTGAGGGTGTTATACCTTTATCATGATTCACATAGATTCATACTTTGAATATTTTCCGTAAGTCAAGATTCAAGGATGAACATAACAAGTTGACTTAAAGTGAATGACAAAATTACTGTAAAAAATTAGGAAATGGCGGGAAAATTTACGCTGAGACCTTTCCTTAACTTGATAATTATATTCTTTGAGCACCAGAGACGAGGTTAATATTGCTTTCTAGTTTGTATTAAAAGAAAGGCTCTCTTTAAGGTCGAGTCTCAGTGTAATTTTCCCGCCATTTCCTAATTTTTCAAGTTAATTTGGATCATTTGAAGAATTTCCACCCAAGGTTAGTCACTGAAAAATTAACAACCCTAACTCTAACCTAATCTAACGCTAACCTAATCTAATGCTAGCCTAACCTAACCTAACCTAATCTAACGCTAACCTAATCTAATGCTAACCTAGCCTAACCTAACCTGACCTAATCTAATCTAACCTAACCTAACCTAACCTGACCTGACCTAACCTAACCTAACCCAGAGAGTGTTAGGGTGGCTAATCTTTAGGTGAAATAAGCTGGGGTGGAGATTCTGTAGGATATTATACTGTACTCTACAATATTTATCTACCTAATAACTACCACAAACAACTACCTTTTAAGACTCACCTAATGGTCGTAACTACCATCTAAGACTCACCTAATGGTCGTAACTACCATCTAAAACTCACCTAATGGTCGTAACTACTAAGACTCACTTAATGGTCGTAGCTACCACCTAAGATTCACCTAATGGTCGTAACTACCACCTAAGACTCACCTAATGGTCGTAACTACCAACTAAGACTTATCTAATGGTGGCAATTACCACCTAAGACTCACCTAATGGTCGTAACTACCAACTAAGACTCACCTAATGGTCGTAACTACCAACTAAGACTCAGTACACTTGACTATTAACGTACCCGATAATTACCACATGTAATAATCACCTGGCTTGATAATTACTCCTGTCTTGATAATATCTCACCTGACTCTCAATAATTGCCGTTTAATCTGATAATGATCTTGGTTAGAAATAATCCGTCTGTATATAACACACCTGGCAATAATTAGTCTACCTTGGTGGTAATTGACGTATGTGTCTGTCTATTTGCTGAACTATATTCCAGTATTGACTATATACGTGCTGAACTATATATCTGCATTGACAATATATATGGACTAAAAATGAAGTATATATATATATATATATATATATATATATATATATATATATATATATATATATATATATATATATATATATATATGCTGATAACCACAAGAAAAGAAGAAAACACGAAGTTCCCAAGCGCTTTCGTGTAATTCACATCTTCAGGGGTGAGTACAGACTAAAGGGAAGTACAAAACAAGGTGTATATATACAGAGGAGGGTGAGACCAGGTCCGGAATTCATTGATGAGGAATATAAATAATATTGGCTCAAACCTTAAATACCCTAGATCTTTCATAGACAAATGCCTAAACATTACTAAGAAAACTTTTTATAGAACTGATCCCAAGCCCACCCATGACCATAAGAATATCTTAATATTACCATTTCACAAAAATTTCTCACACATTCCTTTACAACTACAAACCTGGAGCGTCAATGTGGCATTTAAAAACTCATGCACTGTTAAACAAATGTTAATCAAGATCTCCCCCAACAACACAATTGGTTGCATTTATAAAGTTCCTTGCAAGGAATGTAATATGTTTTACTTAGGCCAGACAGGTAAAGATCTTGTAACTAGAATTAAACAACACAAATACAGTGTTAGGACAGGCCAGGAATCCAATGCTCTGTTTGTTCATTTGAGGGATAACAAGCATTGCATTGACTGGGATAATGCCTCCTCAATATTACCATGTAATTCAATTGATAGTAGGAACATCATAGAGTCTAGTCTCATTAAACATACCGAAGCATTCAACATGAATTTGAGTAATGGCATGTACAAACTGGACAATTTTGTAATTAAGATGATTTGTAACCAGGTGAGAAGGTTGGGTCACCTTACCCTCTGACCTGGCTACCGACCGTTGTGTGCTATTTAAAGATTAGTAGGGTCATTACCTAATACCTGACCATTGTGGACCTGGTCTCACCCTCCTCTGTATATATACACCTTGGTTTGTACTTCCCTTTAGTCTGTACTCACCCCTGAAGATGTGAATTACACGAAAGCGCTTGGGAACTTCGTGTTTTCTTCTTTCCTTGTGGTTATCAGCATATACCTGGATCACGCGCACCTACAGTGATTTACTTGCATATATATATATATGCTGAACTATATACCTGCATTGTCTATATGGTGAAATATACAGTACTATACAGTATTACAGTATACCTGCATTGTCCATATACATGCTGAAATATATACCTGCATTGTTTATATACATGCTGAACTATATACCTGATGTTAACGCTCATAGGATCGTTATTGGTTTGTTGCTGGAGAAATAATGTTAAAGAACATTTCTCATATAACAAATGCTGTTATCTCAGGACACATATTATGAATAATACAATCAATATACAGTACATAGCCTGTTAACATCTTAAATATAACTCGCATGTTATAACTATTGATACAGGACACAATTGGTATAATATGATCAAATTGCAGTACACAAATATACTTATTAAAGTTATTTAGAGTTTCTGAGCAGATTCTAATACTTCACGATCACTCACGTTTTAGGGTCTAGTGGTCTGAACCAACGTGTTGTCTGGCCTGTAGAAATCAGTAGACCACCCTCGAGGGCAATCTCAGCCCAGAGGCGAGGGCCATGTGTTTTCGTATTAAAACACCTCAGCAGATTGGTCAGCAAATTCGTTGTCAACACTATATCTCCTATCTCATCCACACACTCTCTCTCTCTCTCTCTCTCTCTCTCTCTCTCGCCTAGTTTATCTTATTATGGTTATCCCTCTCTTTCTCTCTCTTCTAGTTTATCTTACTGTGGCGGTAACACCTGCATTGACTATATACATGCTGAGCTGTATGCCTGTGTTGTCTACATACATGCTGAACTATATACCTGCATTGTCTATATGGTGAAATATACAGTACTATACAGTATACCTGCATTGTCTATATGCATGCTAACTGTATACTTGAATTATCTATATACATGCTGAAACGTATACGTGCATTGTTTATAATAGACTGCATATCTGCATTGTCTATACATGCCAATACATACTGAATTGTATACTGTATTGTACCTGTATCGTCAATATTCATACTGAACTGTATATGTGTACCTGTCGCCACGTCTCAACACGGTTTGGCGGGAAAACCATTGCTGTCAGGCGAGTGAACGATCCCGGCACCCCTCCTCCCACTCAACATCGCCGGCTCTAGAAACAGAAGGTGTCATCTGTCAGTAAATGAACGTCGCTTATAAAAAAAGAGTGATATCACAAGCACGCCAATCTCCCGGACTGGGTTTGATTAGGTTAGGTTTGGTTATGTTACTTTGGGTTGGGTTAGATTGAGTTAGGTTAGGTGAGATGAGGTTTGGTTAGATTAGACGAATTTCGAGAGCGTCCCAAATAACCTAACCTAATCTACCTTAGTCTAATCCCGTCTAACTTAACGTCACCGAGTCTAAAGTAACATAACGTAACGTAACCTAACTTAACTTAATGTAACTTAACAGCCTCACGCAGTCTAACCTAACCTATCCTAACCTATCCTAACCTATCCTAACCTAACTCCTGAGAATGGGGGCTTGTTGGTCAGTAGAGCGTGTGTATGTGTGTGAGCCAAACACCTGTCATTCACACACACCTGGGTCAGCTGTACCAACTCCCTCAGGTAAGTTAGTGACTGGGCTTCAACACCACAACTACCACTATAACCACCACAACCACCACTACAACCACCACTATAACCACCACAACTACCACTATAGCCACCACTACAACCACCACAACTACCACTATAACCACCACAACCACCACCACAACTACCACTATAACTACCACATCTACCACTATAACCACCACTACAACCACCACAACTACCACTATAGCCACCACAACTACCACTATAACCACTACAGCCACCACATCTACCACTATAACCACCACAACCACCACAACTACCACTATAACCATCACTACAACCACCACATCTACTACTACAACCACCATTATAACCACTACACCCACCATTATAACCACTACAACCACCACATTTACCACTATAACCACCACAACCACCACAACTACCACTATAACCACCACAACCACCACAACTACCACTATAACCATCACTACAACCACCACATCTACTACTACAACCACCACATCTACTACTACAACCACCATTATAACCACCACTACAACCACCACAACCACCACTACAACCACCACATCTACTACTATAACCACCACAACCACCACTAAAACCACCATTATAACCACTACAACCACCACTATAACCACCACAACCACCACTACAACGACCACAACCACCATTATATCCACCACTACAACCACCACAACCACCACAACCACCACCACAACCACCATTATATCCACTACAACCACCACAACCACCGCTACAACCACCACAACCACCACTACAACCACCACTATAACCACCACAACCACCACCACTACGACCACCACATCTACCACCACAACCACCGCTACAACCACCACATCTACTACTATAACCACCACAACCACCACTACGACCACCACATCTACCATTATAACCACCATAACAACCACTACAACCACTACAACCACCACTACAACCACCACCACATCTACCACTACAACCACCATTATAACCACCACAACCACCGCTACAACCACCACATCTACTACTATAACCACCACAACCACCACTACAACCACCACATCTACCACTATAACTACCTCAACCACCACTATAACCACCTCAACCACCACAATCACCACTACAACTACCACTACAACCACCACATCTACCACTACAACCACCATAACCACCACTATAACCACCACAACCACCACTACAACCACCACATCTACGACTATAACAACCACCACAACTACCACTATAACCATCACAACCACCACTACAACCACCACATATACCACTACAACCATCACTACAACCACCACAACTTCCACTACAACCACTACAACCACCACATCTACCACTACAACCACCACATCTACCACTACAACCACCACATCTACCACTATAACCACTTCAACCACCACATCTACCACTACAACCACCACATCTACCACTACAACCACCACGTCTACCACTACAACCACCACATCTACCACTACAACCACCACATCTACCACTACAACCACCACGTCTACCACTACAACCACCACGTCTACCACTACAACCACCACGTCTACCACTACAGTTACTTCTACTACCACCACAACTACTACCACCAACACCAAAATGCTGTCATTAATAATATTTTCTGTTGAGTTATACACAAGAGCTGCCACAGTTGACATTAATAGTTTATAACTAATATTATCGGAAAAATTAAAACAACAATACCTAGTACGTTATTTTCACCTCATTATCGTCCATAAAACAACTAAAATAAAGTTATAAATTGGTAATATAATGAAAATTTGTCCAACATTTTCTGTTGTGAAAACTGAACTATTTCCATTTCTAACATTAGTTGTCAACATTGGTTCGATAAATTAACCTTCAAACACATCTTAATCCACACTATAACTCTCTGAATGTAAACAACTGAAATGATGTCAGGGAGCTGTTAAGGAGACGAAGGGAAGGGAGGTCTCTGCGCGCTGGACAGAGGACGGGGGACAGATGCACCCCACAACACTAGACCCACATAAAGCCTGGCACTATACTAACGTCTCTTACACTTTGCTTGAGGATAAATAAAGAGGTAGATTTATACTGTGTAACCAACTGTTTCAGCCTTGCATTGTCTACTGCAGGATAGGTGTTATTCACTCCACGTTAGAAGCGTCCATACTACTGTACATTAATAATCTATGTAAACGTTGCCGGGCACATGTAATGAGTCAAATTATATCATTGTAGACCCAGGCCACTGTGTGCACTGTACTTCTCACCGACTAACTTAGAGGTTTCGGGTTCACGTTCAGATACTCGGGGGGTTCACACCTCACGGAAAGAATGGATTGACGACGCTGAGTGTACTAGTCGGCAATGTCCCCAACTGTACATGTGTATGTGTGTAAAGGAGACGTTAATAATGTGTTTATGTGTATACAGGAGACGTTAATAATTTGTGTATGTGCGTGTGTCCCCAAGCTCGCAAGAACATAATAAGAATGGGGGAAACTGCAGCTGGCCTATTGGCCCATACTGGGCAGTCCCATTTACACCCAACCCCTATCGCTCATATATCCATCCAACCCATGTATGAAGCTATCCAGCGTATTCAAGATAATGATGATGTTTGGTAACTAAAAAAAATAATTAATAAATAAAATTAATAAATATTGAAGTGATAACCGTGGTAACATTATGAGATGTTCTTATTACCACCATGCTATTGTACTATTCCAGATGATACTAAATGCTACATAATACTTCCTTGAGATAAATGTGTAGTATATATCAGGTGCCTAATCAGGTGCCTAAAAGAGGGCTCAGGTTCTCAACTGGCTCAGCCATGTTAATATTGTTATTATTATCCACTCTGTATCTGTGTTTTTCTGGCTAAATAAACTGTTTCAATTCAATTCATTTCAATTAAACTTGTTCCACTCATCCACTACTCCATTTCCAAACCAATGTTTACTTATCTCCCGCCTAAATCTAAATTTGTCTAATTTAAAGCCATTGTTACTTGTTCGCTCCTGGTTGGATAGTTTGCGTACCTTTGTTATATCAACATTTGTTTAGCCCTGACTTCCATTTATACACCTCTATCATATCGCCCCTCACTCTACGTCTCTCGAGGGTGTGCAGATTAAGATGCTTTAACCTGTCTCTGTACTCGAGGTTCCTAATGCCCAGGATTAGTATCGTCATTCTCCTCTGAATTCTTTCACGGAATTCTATATCCATTCTGTAGTATGGTGATCAGAACTGAACTGTGTAATCCAAGTGAAGTCTCACAAGCACAAGATATAGTTTTAGGATGACCTCGCTAGTCTTGAGACACTTTGTTAGCCTTGTTTCGAGCAAATAAACATTGTTTACTAGGTTTATGAACCCTACTTCTCAGTACTCATAAATCTTTCTCACAGTCGGATTTCTCTACAACATCTTTGTTCATCTGGTTTCTCTTATTACATTTCTAGACTATGTCAATATTTATAAGAATGAGGGAGACCGGTCAGACTGGGGCAACTACCGCAGGATCTCGCTGCTGTCCGTAGCTGGCAAGAATATCGCCCGCGTCCTCCTAAACAGATCTTCTTCACGAGGCGGAAAACTTCTTCCCAGAATCTCAGAGTGGCTTTAGACCATCACGTGGCCCCACTGACATGATCTTTGCTGCCCGTCAGATACAGGAAAAGTGCAGAGAACAGCGTCATGATCAGTACATGGCTTTCATCGACCTAACCAAGGCCTTTGACTCGGTCAACAGGGAAGCCCTCTGGTGGACCCTCAGTCGTTTTGGTTGCCCACCAAAATTCAACGCCATTGTGAGGGAACTCCGTGATGCCATGAACTTCAGTGTCCTGCACAATGGCACCCAGTCTGAGTTCTTCCCCATCCAAACAGGGGTTAAACAAGGGTGTGTACTGGCACCAACTCTTTTTTCCATTTTCTTGGCTGCCTTCCTTACTCGTGTCAGTGCCAATTTAGGCGGCAGGGTGGACGTTGAGTACAGGATGAAGGGTCTTTTCAACATAAGATGACTCCAGGTAGGAATAAAGGTGTAGGCAGCTTCCATTGCTGAACATGCAGACGACCTCACCTACGCAGATGCGTGTACAAAAAACTCAGATTCTCTTTCAACCTGGCCCTGGTTCAGACACATCTCCACCATCCATCCGTCTTAACGGTACTATCCTCTCTAATGTTACCCACTTTCGGTATCTCAGCTCCCACCTGTCCACCACTGCACACATCGATGAAGAGATTCAACATCGGCTCAGATGTGCATCTCACTCTTTTGGCAGACTCCGTTCCCGTGTTTTCAGCTGTAGGGAGCTGAAATTATCTACAAAGTTACATGCACATCGAGCAGTGCTCCTCCCCACCCTGTTAAATGGCAGCGAGATATGGGTCACATACAGGAGGCACCTCAATGCACTTAAAAACTTTCACCAATGTAGTCTACGTTCCATCCTCCGAGTTTGCTGGGAAGACAAGAGAACAAATGCCAGTATTCTTGCTGATACCAAATGTAGGAGCATCGAGGCTACCATTATCCACGAACTACACTGGACTGGCCATTTTACTTGCATGGACGACAGTAGACTGCCAAAGTAGCTACTTTACAGTCACCTAACGAATAGTAAACGTAACGCTGGCGGGCAACTGAAAAGGTATAAGGATAGTCTTAAGACACTTGAAAAAAGTGCCAAATTGACCCCCCCTCACCTGGGAGACGATTACTCCACATCGTAACGCTTGGAGAAGCACCGTACAAGAAGGTGTCATTACTTTCGAGTTAGCCCGACTGCATAACAAGGCAGACAAGCGCCAACGCCGGAAAGACGCTGCCGCCGCCTCTCCCGCACTAGATCTAGCCCACCACATGTGCAACATCTGTGATTCACCCTGTTGGTCCAGTATCGGCCAATTTAGTCACCTGAAAGCCCACCAACATAGGTGACATCCTTAATAACTCCTACCATTGTATCATAGCTGGATGATCGTCATACTCGATTCCGAGTGACAGCAAAGTTGTAGCACTATGAACGGGCAATGGAGGTGTTCGGTGGAAGTGAGGTCAAAATAAGAAAGAACGGCCAAAGACACCTAGTTGCAGTAATTGGCACTACGGGCTTCAAGACCGAGTACGTAACGGTAAAGGTGAATGAATGGACTAGGGAAATCCAAGCTCTGTCTGGGATTGCTAACACAGAGCCAGATGCGGCTTTTGCGGCATTCACCCATGGAGTCAAGCATTGCTGGAACGACCTGATGCACACTATCCCTGATATCGGACTCCTCCTCCACCATCTGGAAGAAGCTATCAGCAACAATTTCATTCTCAAATTAGTGAAACACCCTCACTTAACCCCAGCAGAAGGCTCACTCCTTGCACTACCACCGAGACTGGGAGGAATGGGACTCACCAATCCAGAGGAGATTGCTGCCACTGAACAACAAAACTCAGTTAAGTTCACGGCAGCCCTCACAGACCACATAATAGCTCAGAATGCAACAGGGGAGGTGGATACCAGTGAAGTAAACAAAATTCGAATGTCCATTGCAACAGAACGACAGCATGGCCAACGTGATAAATTGCAGCATCTGTTGCTGCAAGTACCAGAGAATTTGAAAAAAAAGTAGCTATAGCGCAGGAGATGGGCGCCTCGAACTTGTTAACTACGTTACCGATAAGGGCAAATGGTTTCAGTCTCAATAAACAAGAATTTACAGATGCCAATGCTCTAAAGTACAGAGGCCAGTAGAAGGCTTGCCCTCCCAATGTGTGTGTGGCTCTTCCTATGACGTCGATAACGCTATGGTGTGCAAGAAAGGGGGCTTCATATGCATGAGGCATAACGAAGTGGAGATCTCACAGCAAACATGTTGAAGGAAATCTGCCGTGATGTCATGGTAGAACCGACCCTCCTTCCATTGGACGGTGAGATCTTCCAACATAGGACTTCAAACACATCCAACGATGCCCGTGTTGACGTCAGAGCTCGAGGATTCTGGACGCGGGGACAGCGAGCCTTCTTTGATAATAGAATTTTTTATCCCATGGCCGCATGTCACCGTAACTTAGCCCTCGATGCTGCACACAGGAGGAACGAGAACGACAAGATAAGGGCATATGGGGAGAGAATTCAGAACGTTGATCAAGGCAGCGTCACTGCTTTAGCGTTCACAACCTCTGGTGGGATGGGACCAAGTGCAAGATGTTGCTACGCCAGACTCGCGGAGGTGATATCCGAACAGAAGCAGCAGCCCAGAAGCTATGTTACAGCCTGGATGAGATGTCGACTCCTTCTCTCACCTTTGGTCGGCTTTGCTCTGCCTCAGGAGAACTAGAGCATCGGCCCCAAAGCCGACAACAGTTGCAGATATTGACTATGAGGCAACAGTCACTGAATGCCGCATAGATCTGCGGCTCAACTAACTCAACACAGCTAGGATAGCTACTTATGTATTAGGATATTTAATATTAAGGTAATAAAATGGTGGCGAAGGAATGGCTATTGGGGAAGGCTGGAGGCCATTTTTAAAGTAGTAGTAGTAGTCGTGTACGTATACAGGAGACGTCAGCACACAGTATCAGCCAAGCCCCTGATAACCTACAAAGCATTTAGCCTGCCATTCCTCCCTTAACGGCAACACGACCCGACTTGACCCATTCCTCTCAGTTTCTAACCTGATTTGACGTGACCTGGTCCATTTCCTACACTGACCGGAGATGGCCAGGTCTTATCACTTCTCTTCCTCAAGTGTGTGTGTGTTATGAGAGAGAGAGAGAGAGAGAGAGAGAGAGAGAGAGAGAGAGAGAGAGAGAGTCTAAGAGATAATAACTCAATAGTGTTAAGTAATTTCTAAATAAAGTTACCAAATTTTACCTTATTTGGGGAGATATATAATTATATATACGCACACACACACGTCTCCTGTGCACACATACACACATGCACACACGTCTCCTGTACATACTGTACACACATACAAACATGTCTCCTGTACACACATCACATACACACACTAACATCTCCTGTACACATTGTACACACATACACACACTAACATCTCCTGAACACACAAACACACACTATTAACGTCTCCTTACACACATGCACACACTAACGTCTCCTGTACACACGTACACCCACTAGTGTATTCTGTATACACATACACACACTATTAACGTCCCTTGTACAGTACACACATACACACACTATTAACGTCCCTTGTACACACATACACGCACTATTAACGTATCTTTTACACACATTTAACTCCCTAAAACAGCATCGCGTTACCTGTGAACTTCTGAAATAAACCCAGTAATTAAATCAATCAGATACGTTCTTCCACCCGAGTTGGAAGAATCATTTGACAGTCAAGTTACAGGAAGACCCCCAAGTTACCTGCTGGGGGAGGTCTTCCTAGAACTCGGCAAGCAAACTCCTCCTATCAGGCCGGGTCAGGAGTCAGGTAAACTTTGGCTGTGAATGCATGTTCTACACAAAGGCTGAAGATGACGCCTACACACAGGATTTTTCCATCTGGATTCATCGTATTTAGTAACCGCTTTAATAAAACAACGGTAGGGGATTCTTTGGTAAGTAAACACATTTCACCTAAGGGTGTCGTCCATACCTTCATCACAGTGTTACACGACAGTAGGCATTTGTAAAACACATACACATACACTACATCCTTGACCACCGAAGGGTCAAGACGTACCTGGCGCTCCTCTCGGAGCAGCCAGGTCAACTGTTGAGTTGGCCCATACCAACCCCCTCCCCTGAACCACTTCTCCCCACCGGAGTATCAACAGGTTCTCGCCAGAAGTTACAATTTCATTTGGGAAAGGAATGGAACCAGTGTTAAACAGAGGTGAACAGTGCTTGAGTCAGTGAGAACAACTCAACAGTAAAAGTCGTACCCAAGTTAACCTTCACACAGTGAGGTCCCAGGTACCCAGTGATAACGGCCCGTGAGACCCAACAACCGGCGAAGTGTTAATCCGTCTACGATAGGAAGGCCTGGGGCCACACCTCACTCATATAACACCATATGTGAGGGAATTACTACACCACGTTCATGTCTTACTAATCTATTAACATTCTTTTCATCAGTTTTCGAATCCGTGAACGAGGGGCACAATTATGATGTGGTTTATCTCGACTTTAGCAAAGCCTTCGACAGAGTCCCCCATGAAAGACTAATTAGAAAGGTAGAAGCGCATGGCATCAAAGGTAATATCCTTAAATGGATTAGGGTGTGGTTACGGGACAGGAAACAGCGAATGAGCATAAACGGCACTAAATCGCATTGGAGCAACGTCACTGGTGGAGTTCCCCATGGCTCTGTACTTGGACCATTATTATTTATTATATACATAAATGACATAGATATCGGCAAAGAGAGCAACATAAGTAAATTTGCTGATGACACTAAAATAGGACGTGTTATTAAATCTGACGAGGACTCTGCAACACTACAGGAAGATCTAGACAAATTTTTCGAATGGTCGGAAAAATGGCAGATGAAATTCAAAGTGGACAAATGTAAAGTATTCATTATAGGAGATGTAAACAGTGAAACCAGTTACCAGATGAACAACGATGCCATTGTGGAATCCGACTGCGAGAGAGATTTAGGAGTAATGATAAGTAGGAATCTTAAGACAAGTAAACAATGTGTTTTTGCTCGTTACAAGGCTAATAAAGTACATGGGTTCATTCAAAGGAATGTCAGTTACAAGACTAGAGAGGTCATTTTAAAATTATATCTAGCGCTTGTGAGACCTCACCTGGATTACGCAGTTCAGTTCTGGTCACCGTATTACAGAATGGATATAGAATCCTTGGAAAGAATCCAGAGAAGAATGACAAGACTAATCCCGGGCATTAGGAACCTTGAGTACAGAGACAGGTTAAAGCATCTGGGGATATAATTACATTGTTAAGCAACACAACATACAATTTTCTTAGTTACACCTATATCATACAGTAGGTATTACGTATGTGACACGTTTGCATCATTATATAATAAATTTTCAATACAATTTACATGTCATAATTCATATGTAACGTGTGTTAATTATCATTTTAAAACAATCTGTAACAGGGGGTATATGTGATTAAACAACATAGTACACAATTTTCTAAGTTTAAATTTGATATGCGGTTACGGTAATAATATTTTTTATAAACACCATTGACGGGAAAGCTGCCTCACAGACATAGGAGCTTGCAAATTGTATCAGAATCTTGATAGTTTGGGTTTTAACCGCTGAATGTCAATTTGATAAATAACCCAAAACATTGATATGTCATCATAGATGGCAAAATTATCCTTGCCTCGTTGTCAGCTTGTAATTCTACTATTTCGAAGACAAAATAGCCACATTATTAACATCTGTCTTTAACAGAAACTGAACAAAATCCCAAATCCAAAGATTCAGTAAGCAACTCGAGAGAATCTATCATTGAAATTTGCTCTTTGTTGCGTAACGTATCATCAGAGTTCGCCTTCCCTGGACTGACCTGACTTGACACAAGGAGAGTAACTGATTTATTCCCTTGGCCATAATTTATTGCCTTGACTTAACAAGACAGCACCTGGGCCACGATCTTCAGTCCTTGAGACCTGGACTATAAGATGTATGGGACCCCATCGACCCCATGACCTCTATGCGACCCCTTATGATGTATCTTGCGACGATAGATTCATGGATGATAGAGAGTGGTTGTAACTCTCGACAGCAGCTTTGTATATAGGCTTACAGGTGGGTCTAGACCAATAAGCTGTGTAAATAGGCCTACAGGTGGATCTAGACCAATAAGCTGTATATATAGGCCTACAGGTGGGTCTAGACCAATAAGCTGTATATTTAGGCCTACAGGTGGGTCTAGACCAATAAGCTGTGTATATAGGCCTACAGGTGGGTCTAGACCAATAAGCTGTATATATAGGCCTACAGGTGGGTCTAGACCAGTAAGATGTGTATATACTGTAGGCCTACAGGTGGGTCTAGACCAATAAGATGTGTATGTAGGCCTACAGGTGGGTCTAGACCAATAAGCTGTATATATAGGCCTACATGTGGGTCTAGACCAATAAGCTTTGCATATAGGCTTACAGGTGGGTCTAGACCAATAAGCTGTGTAAATAGGCCTACAGGTGGATCTAGACCAATAAGCTGTATATATAGGCCTACAGGTGGGTCTAGACCAATAAGATGTGTATGAAGGCCTACAGGTGGGTCTAGACCAATAAGCTGTGTATATAGGCCTACAGGTGGGTCTAGACCAATAAGCTGTATATATAGGCCTACAGGTGGGTCTAGACCAATAAGCTGTGTATATATAGGCCTACCAGTGGGTCTAGACCAATAAGCTGTGTATATAGGCCTACAGGTGGGTCTAGACCAATAAGATGTGTATATAGGCCTACAGGTGGGTCTAGACCAATAAGCTGTATATATAGGCCTACAGGTGGGTCTAGACCAATAAGCTGTGTATATAGGCCTACAGGTGGGTCTAGACCAATAAGCTGTGTATATAGGCCTACAGGTGGGTCTAGACCAATAAGCTGTATATATAGGCCTACAGGTGGGTCTAGACCAATAAGCTGTATATATAGGCCTACAGGTGGGTCTAGACCAATAACCTGTGTATGTAGGCCTACAAGTGGGTCTAGACCAATAAGATATGTATATAGGCTTACAGGTGGGTCTACAGTAGACCAATAAGCTGTGTATATAGGCCTACAGATGGGTCTCGACCAATAAGATGTGTATATAGGCCTACAGGTGGGGTTTAGACCAATAAGATGTGCATATAGGCCTACAGGTGGGTCTAGACCAATAAGATGCGTATATAGGCCTACAGGTGGGTCTAGACCAATAAGATGTGTATGTAGGCCTACAGGTGGGGTTTAGACCAATAAGATGTGTATATAGGCTTACAGGTGGGTCTAGACCAATAAGATGTGTATGTAGGCCTACAGGTGGGGTTTAGACCAATAAGATGTGTATATAGGCTTACAGGTGGGTCTAGACCAATAAGCTGTGTATGTAGGCCTACAGGTGGGTGTAGACCAATAAGCTGTATATATAGGCCTACAGGTGGGTCTAGACCAAGGTTACCTCGTTGACTCCCGCTGGGCTTCTAACATATCTATCGGTACAGTATTTTTAAATACAACTTGTCTGAGTTATTTTAATTCTCTTTTAAAAACTTTAACAGAACAAACTCGTAAGGCAGCAGATAATTCTTTCAAAAAGGTTCTCTGAGAATTTATCACAGTGTAATAGTGACCGGCGTTGATGTTAAAATTTCAGTCATCAATGTACCACTTTTTTTTTCGGGGATTAGCCCACCGAGGCACAGGTCACTGACCCACATTGGGGCCTGGGGGACGAAAATGTAATATTCATAACAACAACATCAACAACGATAATAATAATAATAATAATAATAATAATAATAATAAAATAATAATTCATAGTAAATAAAATTTTTATTAACAAATACAAAATTGAAAATAAAATAATAATGAAAATAAAGAACCATAAGGAAATAAAAAATGAAAGAAATATCAAAAGGGAGAAACAATATATGTATGTTGTGTTGTCAATAGTAAGAGAAACAATTGAGACCCTGCAGTTGTGTGTGAATGAGGCAGAAAGTCAGATCAGCAACCTGGGACTTGGTCACAATTTTTGTGATGCCATATGGCAGCAGGGTCTACCATTAGACAACACATTATGCCAGGGCCGTATTCAGGAGTGGGCAAAGTGGGCAGTTGCCCAGGGGCCTCCCCAATCTGGGGGCCTCCACATATTACAATATTTTATTTATTTGTTTATTCATTTGGAATACTTTTATTTTCATTCTTTAAAATTCATGGGAATTTGTACACTATCAATAAATGTGCAGTTAATGAAAAATTTCTCAATGTTCTAATTTTCTAAATATAACTGCATATGGCTTCAAAATTCTCCAAAGAAGTGTTCAAATTTCAAAATTTTCCCGGGGGGCTTACAGCGCCCCCCGGAACTCCCAGATGTTTAGGCTCGCTTCACTCGCCACCCCACCCTCTTGGGTAGTTATAATGAGGGGGGCCTCCACAGAGAGGCTGCCCATGGGCCTCCACAGGTCTAAATCCGGCACTGCATTATGCTTCCAATATCTTCCCAGGCGGTAGTACCTCCCTGTTTGATAGCTGCCTACTACCTACTACATTAAAGAATCAACACTACACGTGTACAGTTTAACGGAGAGGAAAATACAAGTAATACTACGCGGGAAACACCTCTTGATGTATTAGTGATAAAACCGGGACACTCCATCTCTAGCTTTGGTGGTAAATATTACACGTAAATAGGTCGTATTTTCATAACATCCTTCCTGGACTCTCTGCCAATGTATTTTAATTAGAAAAGTTATAGTTAAAGAGAAGTCGGTTTTCTTTTATCACCCGTTTTCTATCACAGTAGGCTACTCGTTCCTGCTTTTTTTTGATGGCCAACTCGTCTAAGAATTCGCCAGTTATTTTTAATTCTACAGTAAGACAGAAGGATAGTTATAACCTACTGGGCACTAGTCTTCACATTTAGCCCTGAAAAATAACATACCTCTCTGCGTACCATAACCACCATCTACCACAATTATTAGTCGACTATAACCACTCGTACCAACTACCACAATTATCAGTTGACCATAACCATTCCTACTACCACCACCTACCACACGTTACAGTCGACTACAAAAGTGGTTAGGATAATACAAAACCCTTCATAAACGGTCATGATACGTACATGCAAAGAAACAGTCATGATACGTACGCACCAGAAGGGGTCAGGATACATACAGAACAGAAACGGTCATGACACACACAACAGAAACGGTCATGACACACGGAACAAACGGCCATGATACTCACACAACAGAAACATCCTAACTCAGGCAGCAGGCAACAGAGACGTGACCTTTAAATCTAATGGCTAGTTCTTGGTGTCTGGTTCCCAATAGCTCATTCCTTAAGGGCCATTTAAACCAATGTAACTCACGGCGTCACAAGTTCGAACTATCGTTAACTACGTGGGTTCAAAAGCTCAAATGGTTCAAGAGGTTCAAAGGGGTTCTAACATCTTCTTTAACTAGACATTTGTGAACGCAACTTGTGGGGCTGGGGGTTGGAGTGGGGGGGTGGGGGGAGGGGAGGGGGCAATAAAACGTTCCCTCGTTACAATTTACGAAGAAATATGAATTTAAGGCTGTCTAAGAACCAAGTTTATAAAAATACACATCTTTATGCTATGGAAAATTACATTGAGAACTTAAGCTAAAAAAATAAATAAATAAAACCGCTCTCTTGTCACCAGTTACGAAGAAGGATGAACCCCTGGCTCTTTCAGTATTCGGGTTAAGGAGGTATTAATGGCAGTGATTTTCCGATAACAGTTTAGGTGACCTCGGATGCCAGGCGGATGTGCTGGTCGACTGGAATGAACAGATTTTGGCGTATTGAGGTTTAGTGGTAACCTTCATCCCCCCCCTCCCACCTTTCACCCCTTTCATCCTCCTCTTCCTCCCTTCCGTCATGCATAAAGGGAGGGGGAGGAGGACAAGGTTGTGGTGCTTAACCCCTCCTCCCACCCCCCTTTCCTCCTTCTCTGACCTTCCTCTCCTCCGTCATGCCTGGAGGAGGAGGAGGAGGGTAGAGAAATGAGGAGAAGAGGTGGAGGAGATAGTGGTGGTGGAGAGATAAGGAGGAAGAAGAGTGGATGGATAAAATAGGAGGGAAAGAGAGCAGGGAAAAGATAAAGAAGAGGGAGTGGTAGTGATGGAAGGGAAGGAAAAGGAGGAGGAAGGAGGAGAAGCTGATGGTGGAATTACTGAAAGAAAGAAAAGGAAAGGGGAAAATTAAGGAGAGGGAGAGAGAGAGAGAGAGAGAGAGAGAGAGAGAGAGAGAGAGAGAGAGAGAGAGAGAGTGTTCGGTTTCAACTGTAATAAATTCGCAATTCAAAAACTGGTGTTCGTACAGGAGGAAGCTGTAGAACGTCGGTACTTGCTCAAGCTCTCCTGTGTTATCCCACTGTCACCACGTAAGGTTAATTTTCTACGTTTCTTACCAGCCGAGTTAAAATGATTCTCCAAAAGATGCTAACCTAACCTAACCTAACCTAACCTAACCTAACCTACCCATCCAGGTAACTTTAGGGTGTTTAATTATCAAGTGAAATAGCTGAGGGCTAATTTTTATGTAATCCAAGTGTCAATATTCTTAAAGACGACGTAACGAGATGCTCTGTCTTAACGAGTCATCTTCACTTTTATTATAATTGACATTGAAAGTTTAGTTTTCAGGAGACATGGCCAGGTAAAGAGTAAATTAATAAACCCTGGCAGTTAAAGCACCTAAAACTTAGACCTAGTGAACGGTGCTTAATAAACCCTGGCAGTTGAAGCACCTAAAACTTAGACCTAGTGAACGGTGCTTAATAAACCCTGGCAGTTGAAGCACCTAAAACTAAGACCTAGTGAACGGTGCTTAATAAACCATGGCAGTTGAAGCACCTAAAACTAAGACCTAGTGAACGGTGCTTAATAAACCCTGGCAGTTGAAGCACCTAAAACTAAGACCTAGTGAACGGTGCTTAATAAACCCTGGCAGTTGAAGCACCTAAAACTAAGACCTAGTGAACGGTGCTTAATAAACCCTGGCAGTTGAAGCACCTAAAACTAAGACCTAGTGAACGGTGCTTAATAAACCCTGGCAGTTGAAGCACCTAAAACTAAGACCTAGTGAACGGTGCTTAATAAACCCTGGCAGTAGTAGTATCTAAACAAAGAACTAGTAAAAATAAAGTAGAAATTTAACTAAGACTGTATCAAACTGGTGCGTCTTCTTGTTGCCGGGCAAAGGGGGAATTTGAACGTGTGAAGTTTTGTGGTAGTCGTCAAGTTGGTGGAGGGAGGTGAACCGGAAGTTAATAAAGGTTTAGGCACGTAATGTGTGCTCTATCTGGCTGCCATTGTCAACATAACCCATGACGACCTCTCTCATTACCTGCTTGTTCACGCTGTCACCAAATCATGGGTCCTGTACACCTTCCTACCTCACACAAACACACTGCTGGCAAGTACTAGGCATGTACGGGCTCGTATAATGTACCTGAACCTGCGTCCAGTGTTGGTCAAGTATGGTCTTTAATAAGCTCACATTCGGCGCCGTCACAGCACTCTAGCAAGGTATTCCCCCAAAATACTACTCTTACTCCAATCAAGTTTGCACTGACAATTTTCTGTACATTTGGCTTTTTTAACCTGAGGTTACGACCTCTAGTGGGGCGGGCATCTGCTAGCTCCTGTTATGAACACTTGACTGAATTATGTCCTTTGAAATACCTAAAAGTATAAACAACTATTAAATCACTCCTTGCCGTTCAGTGTATAAATTAGGTGCTGTAAGTGAGAAGTCTGAATGGCGCCCCAGTTTGGTAAGCGTCTTTCGACGGTCTCATTCAATCTGCAGTGCTTAGCGTACAGTACAGTACAGTACAGTACAGTGTATCGGGGACAAGACTCACGGTACTGCAGGAGGAGCACCACACTTATAAGGGACAGACCATCTGAGTTTGTGTAAGATCTTCTATAAGCCCATCACTCACCTACGTTACCCCCCAAAAAACATTTCTGATGGGCAGTTTTATTCAACCACAGGTAATGCCGCCGTTTACAAGTGGTGCTGTCGTCCACAGGTGGTGCTGCCGTCCTCAGGTGGTGATACCGTCCACAGGTGGTGATACCGTCCACAGATGGTGCTGCCATCCACAGGTGGTGCTGCCGTCCACAGGTGGTGCTGCCGTCCACAAGTGATGCTGCCGTCCACAAGTAGTGCTGCCGTCCACAAGTGGTGCTGCCGTCCACAGGTGGTGCTGCCGTCCACAGGTGGTGATACCGTCCACAGGTGGTGCTGCCGTCCACAAGTGATGCTGCCGTCCACAAGTAGTGCTGCCGTCCACAGGTGGTGCTGCCGTCCACAGGTGGTGCTGCCGTCCACAGGTGGTGATACCGTCCACAGGTGGTGATACCGTCCACAGATGGTGCTGCCGTCCACAGGTGGTGCTGCCGTCCACAGGTGGTGCTGCCATACACAAGTGGTGCTGCCGTCCACAGGTGGTGCTGCCGTACAAAAGTGGTGCTGCCGTCCACAGGTGGTACTAACGTCGACAGGTGGTGCTGCCGTCCACAGGTGGTGCTGCCGTCCACAGGTGGTGCTGCCGAACACAAGTGGTGCTGCCGTCCACAGGTGGTGCTGCCGTCCCCAAGTGGTGTTGCCGTCCACAAGTGGTGCTGCCGTCCACAGGTGGTACTGCCGTCCACAGGTGGTGCTGCCGTCCACAGGTGGTGCTGCCGTCCACAGGTGGTGCTGCCGTCCACAGGTGGTGCTGCCGTCCACAAGTAGTGCTGCCGTCCACAAGTGGTGCTGCCGTCCACAGGTGGTGCTGCCGTCCACAGGTGGTGATACCGTCCACAGGTGGTGATACCGTCCACAGGTGGTGCTGCCGTCCACAAGTGATGCTGCCGTCCACAAGTAGTGCTGCCGTCCACAGGTGGTGCTGCCGTCCACAGGTGGTGCTGCCGTCCACAGGTGGTGATACCGTCCACAGGTGGTGATACCGTCCACAGATGGTGCTGCCGTCCACAGGTGGTGCTGCCGTCCACAGGTGGTGCTGCCGTCCACAGGTGGTGCTGCCGTCCACAGGTGGTGCTGCCTTACACAAGTGGTGCTGCTGTCCACAGGTGGTGCTGCCGTACAAAAGTGGTGCTGCCGTCCACAGGTGGTACTAACGTCGACAGGTGGTGCTGCCGTCCACAGGTGGTGCTGCCGTCCACAGGTGGTGCTGCCGAACACAAGTGGTGCTGCCGTCCACAGGTGGTGCTGCCGTCCCCAAGTGGTGCTGCCGTCCACAAGTGGTGCTGCCGTCCACAGGTGGTGCTGCCGTCCACAGGTGGTGCTACCGTCCACAAGTGGTACTGCCGTCCACAGGTGGTGCTGCCGTCCACAAGTGGTGCTGCCGTCCACAAGTAGTGCTGCTGTTCACAGGTGGTGCTGCCGTCCACAGGTGGTGCTGCCGTCCACAGGTGGTGATACCGTCCACAGGTGGTGCTGCCGTCCACAAGTGGTGCTGCCGTCCACAAGTAGTGCTGCCGTCCACAGGTGGTGCTGCCGTCCACGGTGGTGCTGCCGTCCACAGGTGGTGCTGCCGTCCACAGGTGGTGCTGCCGTCCACAGGTGGTGCTGCCGTCCACAGATGGTGCTGCCGTCCACAAGTGGTGCTGCCATCCACAGGTGGTGCCGCCGTCCACAGGTGGTGCTGCCGTCCACAGGTGGTGCTGCCGTCCACAGGTGGTGCTGCCGTCCACAAGTGGTGCTGCCGTCCACAGGTGGTGCTGCCGTACAAAAGTGGTGCTGCCGTCCACAAGTGGTGCTGCCGTCCACAGGTGGTGCTGCCGTCCACAGGTGGTGCTGCCGTCCACAAGTGGTGCTGCCGTCCACAAGTGGTGCTGCCGTCCACAGGTGGTACTGCCGTCCACAGGTGGTGCTGCCGTACACAAGTGGTGCTGCCGTCCACAGGTGGTGCTGCCGTCCCCAAGTGGTGCTGCCGTCCACAAGTGGTACTGCCGTCCACAGGTGGTGCTGCCGTCCACAAGTGGTGCTGCCGTCCACAGGTGGTGCTGCCGTCCACAGGTGGTGCTGCCGTCCACAAGTGGTACTGTCGTCCACAGATGGTGCTGCCGTCCACAGGTGGTGCTGCCGTCCACAAGTGGTTCTGCCGTCCACAGGTGGTGCTGCCGTCCACAGGTGGTGCTGCCGTCCACAGGTGGTGCTGCAGTCCACAGGTGGTGCTACCGTCCACAAGTGGTGCTGCCGTCCACAAGTGGTGCTGTCGTCCACAGATGGTCCTGCCGTCCACAGGTGGTGCTGCCGTCCACAAGTGGTGCTGTCATCCATAGGTGGTGATGCCGTCCACAGGTGGTGATGCCGTCCACAGGTGGTGTTGCCGTCCACAAGTGGTGCTGCCGTCCACAGGTGGTGCTGCCGTCCACAGATGGTGCTGCAGTCCATAGGTGGTGCTACCGTGCACAAGTGGTGCTGCCGTCCACAAGTGGTGCTGTCGTCCACAGATGGTGCTGCCGTCCACAGGTGGTGCTGCCGTCCACAAGTGGTGCTGCCGTCCACAAGTGGTGCTGCCGTCCACAGGTGGTGCTGCCGTCCACAAGTGGTGCTGCCGTCCACAGGTGGTGCTGCCGTCCACAGGTGGTGCTACCGTCCACGAGAGGTGCTGCCGTCCACAGGTGGTGCTACCGTCCACAGGTGGTACTGCTGTCCACAGGTGGTGCTGCCGTCCACAGGTGGTGCTGCCGTCCACAGGTGGTGCTGCCGTCCACAAGTGGTGCTACCAACTACATGTGGTACTCGACCCACCACCGTCATAACACAGGTTTAACATCATACCTGTATCTGGAAACCATGACCTGGCGAAAAAATTGTGTCCTCGTGACCTCTGATGACCAACCCGTGAACCCCCGTGACTCACTCATGGACTCTGACAATGCTTTGGTGTTCCTTGGGTGGGGGGAGGGTTGTGTCACATACCTCAGGGTGATACATCAAATGGTGAAAATTGGCCGAAATTAATTGAATGTTGGACGTCAAGAGGTCGACTGATACGTGAGGTGTCTTGTGTTCTCACTCTCTCTCTAAACGCTAAACACACACAGTTTCCCTTTCCCATGTCCCACCCCCACCCCCTTCCCCACACACAGAGTTTCTTTCTCCCCCTCGTTCTCTCTTTCTCCCCATCTCTCTTATTTTCTCCTCCTCTCTCTCTCTCTCTCTCTGCTTCCTCCCCCTCCCCACTCTCTCTCTCTTCCACTGCAACAATTAAAGGTGCCACTCCTCCGCCCCAGAAAATAATAAGAGTTGTATACATTCTTTGATCCTTCCTCACTCTCATATTGGGTGTATGAAAGGCAATAGAAACACCAGAGTAAGAGGAGGAGGAGGAGGAGGATGAACAATGAGGAACTAACGCGAGATAAACGTGGAAAGTAAGAAGGAATTGCTAAGACAGTAAGGAGAAATATTTACAGATTTGCGTCATATTTTCAACCTATACATACGTTGTTTATGTATAATTAAGTTCAAGGATTTCTCTTTCTCACTTTCTTTCTCTTACACTTTATATTATTACTGAAAGGAGAATATATATACTGCCTATCTTATACTAATCACTCTAAAACAAAATATAAAAAAACACGAAAGACGACCACAAGAAAAAATACACTACCACGAGTGAAATGCAACGACCACTTTGTAATATCGTGGTATATTTTATTCTGTTTCTTTTCTTTCTTCTGTGATTTCGTTTTTAATCTTAACAATTATACTTGCAGATACTTGGCCATTTTTTTTCTTTTCTTTGCATACTTGGCCAGCACACGCCCGCTGCTACACCACTGTACCGCTGCGCCGCCCCCAACCTCTCCTCCCTCTCTCTCTCTCTCGCCCGCCCAACACAGCTACCAGGTTCTTACCACCATCGTATAATAATAATAATAATAATAATAATAATAATAATAATAATATCATCTACTCTCCACATTATTACTGCAGGATACAATCTCTTAATGCTACATTGTGCAAGTTGATCGTTTCGGCAATCCAATGAATTTTAGGATGGGTTAGGCTAGGTTAGGTTAGGATAGGTTGGGATAGGTTAGGTTAGGTTAGACTAGGTTAGGTTAGGTTAGGTTACGTTACGTTAGACTAGGTTAGGTTAGGATAGGTTGGGATAGGTTAGGTTAGGTTAGGTTCGGTTAGGCTAGGTTAGGTTAGGTTAGGTTAGGCTAGGTTAGGTCTCAAAAAGAAGTAATTTGCGGTAGAAATGAAGGTTAGAATCGTTCAAAACACAAAAAACCACCAATAAAACATAATTTCAACTCTTCCATAAAGGTGAATGACCGAAACGATAATTTGGCCCCCCCTTTTCCTTCGTCCAGGAGCAAATAGTCATTAAAATTTTATGATTATTATGATTTAATTATCATTTAAAAGCAAGTTGTTTCAGCTTCTTGAGCGACGTTTCAGTTTTGATCAGTTAGCGGTAAAAGGGGAAAGAGAAAATAGTTAAGAAATTCATGGGTCTCCTCGTCTAAATTTCATCGAGAGACCTTTTGACCCCATGATCTTCTCAAACCACCACCACAGCCACACACTTCAGTTGTAACGACGATGATGTCTCGGGGGGGGGGGGGGGGCACAGACAGACAGACAGACAGGAATTTCCTACGTCAAGGCGGGATAACCAGATCCCATACCTTGTGTTACATATAAATTTCTTCCCTCTGAGCTTGAGATAAGTCGTCAAGAAAAAGGTTTAGAGATTTGTATGTTTGAGGTGAGATGGATAGGTAGATAGAGAGGTGATATGATAAATGGATAGGACGATAGATAATACGATAGATGGATAATTAGTGTGATACATAAAAAGACAGCAAGAAATTAGATTAAAAAAACCTTTGACCCTTCAGGCTTCTACTCCCTTAACTCAGGAGACATAAAGGCAAGCATGAACTTAGCATGCTTCCCAGTTGGGCGCTGTAGGCGCTTCTACGCTTCACCTTGCACAAGATATAGGGGGGTGACCCCCCCCCCAAAAAAAAAATGAGATAAGTCACATAGAAGACAGCAAGACACACAGACAGACACCACCGGGGTTAAAGCCATGAACAATGTTTTTAACAGTACAGAATATCCGATTGGTCAATGTAAAGATGCAATTCATAATCAATATAAATATAGATATAATGAGTAAATGCAAGTTATTTTTTCCTACTCTGTAATCTGTATATTCCTCCACAGTTAATATTATCAAGCAACTAAACTAGTAGGTCTTATAAGCAGTTCAAGAGTGAGGTGTTTCCACGCTTGGAGTACTGTCACCCCGTCTGGTCTCCGAGATATGCTTGGGACTGTCAGTTGATTAAAAATGTCCAAAGGAGGGCCACCAGACTGGTGCCTGCTCTTCGGCAGCTCAGTTATCCAGAGAGATTAGAGCGCCTGCAAATGACTAGCTTATAATACAGACGGGCAAGGGGTGACCTTGTTGAGGTGTATAAACATCTCAAAGTGCACTACTCAGTCGAGTGTCCATACCTGGAGCTGGTGAACGCCTGCCCCACAAGGGGTCACAGCTCAAGGTTAAACAAGCCATAAGTCCAGAAAACTGTGAGGGGAAACTTTTTCGAAGTGAGAGTTGTGAACTCTTGGAACAGTCTGCCGGAGAGTGTTGTGACGGCACCGAGTGTGAGATCTTTCAAGAGCAGACTTGACCATCACTGGAACAGGTTCAAATACATTCATAAGACAGTGCATGCCCAGTACTTGCCAACAGTACGTAAAAGAGACGTGACCGACCGCCCAAGTGGCCAACGAGCCGATCAGTGGCGAAGAGGATAAAGGTAAAAGTAAAAAGTGAACGAGATAACAGGGCCAATATCACGCACCTTCCATCCAGACTATGAGGGCAACTGGGAGCGCCAATGTTGTTGCTGTCAATATACCATCCTTCCCCAACTAGCCTCTGATATTGGCTATGGGTGCCATTTCTTGAGTAGATATTATTGAAACGCATTGTATTTGACGTTGCAATATATATTAAAAAGAAAAGTCAATAGAAGTCTGTCTAAGAAGAAGAAGAAGAATACGAAGAAGAATACGAAGAAGAAGAAGCAGAAGAAGAAGAAGAAGAAGAAGAAGAAGAAGAAGAAAAGAAGAAGAAGATCACTTCGTGAGACTTCATTTCCAATTATTATTTTACAAAAGAGTTTAAGTCACCAGCAACAACGCGCACACACACACTCACAACACCACCAGCCACAACACACACTACCAACACCACCAGCCACAACACACACTACAAACACCACCAGCCACAACACACACTACAAACACCACCAGCCACAACACACACTACCAACACCACCAGCCACAACACACACTACCAACACCACCAGCCACAACACACACTACCAACACCACCAGCCACAACACACACTACCAACACCACCAGCCACAACACACACTACAAACACCACCAGCCACAACACACACTACAAACACCACCAGCAACAACACACACTACCAACACCACCAGCCACAACACACACTACCAACACCACCAGCCACAACACACACTACAAACACCACCAGCTACAACACACACTACAAACACCACCAGCCACAACACACACTACCAACACCACCAGCCACAACACACACTACAAACACCACCAGCTACAACACACACTACCAACACCACCATCTACAACACACACTACCAACACCACCAGCCACAACACACACTACAAACACCACCAGCTACAACACACACTACAAACACCACCAGCCACAACACACACTACCAACACCACCAGCTACAACACACACTACAAACACCACCATCTACAACACACACTACAAACACCACCAGCCACAACACACACTACAAACACCACCAGCTACAACACACACTACAAACACCACCAGCTACAACACACACTACCAACACCACCAGCCACAACACACACTACCAACACCACCAGCCACAACACACACTACCAACACCACCAGCCACAACACACACTACAAACACCACCAGCCACAACACACACTACCAACACCACCAGCCACAACACACACTACCAACACCACCAGCCACAACACACACTACCAACACCACCAGCTACAACACACACTACCAACACCACCAGCTACAACACACACTACAAACACCACCAGCTACAACACACACTACCAACACCACCAGCCACAACACACACTACCAACACCACCAGCTACAACACACACTACAAACACCACCAGCCACAACACACACTACAAACACCACCAGCAACAACACACACTACCAACACCACCAGCTACAACACACACTACAAACACCACCAGCTACAACACCCACTACCAACACCACCAGCCACAACACACACTCACAACACCACCAGCCACAGCACACACTACCAACACCACCAGCCACAACACACACTACCAACACCACCAGCCACAACACACACTACCAACACTACCAGGCACAACACACACTACAAACACCACCAGCCACAACACACACTCACAACACCACCAGCCACAACACACACTACCAACACCACCAGCCACAACACACTACCAACACCACCAGCCACAACACACACTACCAACACCACCAGCTACAACACACACTACAAACACCACCAGCCACAACACACACTCACAACACCACTAGCCACAACACACACTACCAACACCACCAGCCACAACACACACTACCAGCACCACCAGCCACAACACACACTACTAGCACCACCAGCCACAACACACACTACAAACACCACCAGCCACAACACACACTACAAAACACCACCAGCCACAACACACACTACCAACACCACCAGCCACAACACACACTACAAACACCACCAGCCACAACACACACTACAAACACCACCAGCCACAACACACACTACCAACACCACCAGCCACAACACACACTACCAACACCACCAGCCACAACACACACTACAAACACCACCAGCCACAACACACACTACAAACACCACCAGCCACAACACACACTACCAACACCACCAGCCACAACACACACTACCAACACCACCAGCCACAACACACACTACAAACACCACCAGCCACAACACACACTACAAACACCACCAGCCACAACACACACTACAAACACCACCAGCCACAACACACACTACCAACACCACCAGCCACAACACACACTACCAACACCACCAGCCACAACACACACTCACAACACCACCAGCCACAACACACACTACCAACACCACCAGCCACAACACACACTACCAACACCACCAGCCACAACACACACTACCAACACCATCAGCCACAACACACACTACCAACACCACCAGCCACAACACACACTACAAACACCACCAGCCACAACACACACTACCAACACCACCAGCCACAACACACACTACAAACACCACCAGCCACAACACACACACAAGACCACCAGCCACAACACACACTACCAACACCACCAGCCACAACACACACTACCAACACCACCAGCCACAACACACACTACCAACACCACCAGCCACAACACACACTACAAACACCACCAGCCACAACACACACTCACAACACCACCAGCCACAACACACACTACAAACACCACCAGCCACAACACACACTACCAACACCACCAGCCACAACACACACTACCAACACCACCAGCCACAACACACACTCACAACACCACCAGCCACAACACTCACTACCAACACCACCAGCCACAACACACACTACCAACACCACCAGCCACAACACACACTACCAACACCATCAGCCACAGCACACACTACCAACACCATCAGCCACAACACACACTACCAACACCACCAGCCACAACACACACTACAAACACCACCAGCCACAACACACACTACCAACACCACCAGCCACAACACACACTACAATCACCACCAGGCACAACACACACACAACACCACCAGCCACAACACACACTACCAACACCACCAGCCACAACACACACTACCAACACCACCAGCCACAACACACACTACCAACACCACCAGCCACAACACACACTACAAACACCACCAGCCACAACACACACTACCAACACCACCAGCCACAACACACACTACAAACACCACCAGCCACAACACACACTACCAACACCACCAGCCACAACACACACTACCAACACCACCAGCCACAACACACACTACAAACACCACCAGCCACAACACACACTACCAACACCACCAGCCACAACACACACTACCAACACCACCAGCTACAACACACACTCACAACACCACCAGCCACAACACACACTACCAACACCACCAGCCACAACACACACTCACAACACCACCAGCCACAACACACATTCACACACTACCAACACCACCAGCCACAACACACACTCACAACACCACCAGCCACAACACACACTACAAACACCACCAGCCACAACACACACTACCAACACCATCAGCCACAACACACACTACCAACACCACCAGCCACAACACACACTACAAACACCACCAGCCACAACACACACTACAAACACCACCAGCCACAACACACACTACAAACACCACCAGCCACAACACACACTACCAACACCACCAGCTACAACACACACTACCAACACCACCAGCCACAACACACACTCACAACACCACCAGCCACAACACACACTCACAACACCACCAGCTACAACACACACTACCAACACCACCAGCCACAACACACACTCACAACACCACCAGCCACAACACACACTCACAACACCACCAGCTACAACACACTCTCACAACACCACCATCTACAACACACACTACAAACACCACCAGCCACAACACACACTACAAACACCATCAGCCACAACACACACTACCAACACCACCAGCCACAACACACACTCACAACACCACCAGCTACAACACACACTACCAACACCACCAGCTACAACACACACTACCAACACCACCAGCCACAACACACACTCACAACACCACCAGCCACAACACACACTCACAACACCACCAGCTACAACACACACTACCAACACCACCAGCCACAACACACACTACAAACACCACCAGCCACAACACACACTCACAACACCACCAGCTACAACACACACTACCAACACCACCAGCCACAACACACACTCACAACACCACCAGCTACAACACACTCTCACAACACCACCATCTACAACACACACTACCAACACCACCAGCCACAACACACACTACCAACACCACCAGCCACAACACACACTACCAACACCACCAGCCACAACACACACTACCAACACCACCAGCCACAACACACACTACAAACACCACCAGCCACAACACACACTCACAACACCACCAGCTACAACACACACTACCAACACCACCAGCCACAACGCACACTACCAACACCACCAGCCACAACACACACTCACAACACCACCAGCCACAATACACACTACCAACACCACCAGCCACAACACACACTACCAACACCACCAGCCACAACACACACTACAAACACCACCAGCCTAAACACACACTCACAACACCACCAGCTACAACACACACTACCAACACCACCAGCCACAACACACACTACCAACACCACCAGCCACAACACACACTACAAACACCACCAGCCACAACACACACTACCAACACCACCAGCTACAACACACACTACCAACACCACCAGCCACAACACACACTACAAACACCACCAGCCACAACACACACTACCAACACCACCAGCCACAACACACACTACCAACACCACCAGCCCCAACACACACTAAGAACATAAGAATGGAGGAAACTGCAGCGGGCCTATTGGCACATACTGGGCACTGTGGGCAGTCCCGTTTACACCCAACCCCTATTGCTCATATAAGCATCCAACCTATGTTTGAAGCTATTCAGCGTATTCGAGTTAATGATGATATTTGGTAACTTGTTCCATTCATCCACAACTCTGTTTCCAAACCAGTGTTTACCTATTTCACACTTAAATCTAAATTTGTCTAATTTAAAACCATTGTTACGAGTTCGCTCCTGGTTGGATAGTTTGAGTACCTTTGTAATGTCCCCTTTGTTTAGCCCTGCCTTCTACTTATACACCTCTATCAGGTCGCCCCTTGCCCTACGTTTCTCGAGGGATTGCAAATTAAGATGCTTTAACCTGTCTCTATAATCAAGGTTCCTAATGCCCGGGATTAGTCTTGTCATTCTCCTCTGAATTCTTTCCAATGATTCTATATCCATCCTGTAATACGGTGACCAGAACTAAACTGCGTAATCCAGGTGTGGTCTCACAAGCGCAAGATACAGTTTTAGGATCACCTCGTTAGTCTTGTAACTAACACTCGTTTGTATGAACCCAAGTACTTTATTAGCCTTGTTACTAGCAAAAACACATTGTTTACTTGGCTTAAGGTTCCTACTAATCATTACTCCTAAATCTCTCTCGCAGTCGGATTTCTCTATGGCATCGTTTTTCATCTGGTATCTGGTTTCCCTGTTTACATCTCCTATACTGAGTACTTTACATTTGTCCACGTTGAATTTCATCTGCCATTTTTCAGACCATTCGAAAAATTTGTTTAGATCTTCCTGTAGTTTTGCTGAGTCCTCGTCAGATTTAATAACACGTCCTATTTTAGTGTCATTAGCAAATTTACTTATGTTGCTGTCTATGCCGATATCTATGTCGTTTGTGTATATAATATATAATAATGGTCCAAGTACTGAACCTTGGGGAACTCCACTTGTGACGTTGCTCCAATGGGACTTAGTGCCGTTAATGCTCACTCCCTGTTTCCTGTCCTGTAACCACGCCATAATCCATTTAAGGATGTTCCCTTTGATGCCATGTGCTTCTACCTTTCTAATTAGTCTTTCGTGGGGGACTCTGTCGAAGGCTTTGCTAGAGTCGAGATATACCACATCATAATTGTGCCCCTCGTCCATCGATTCGAAAACTGATGAAAAGAATGTTAATAGATTAGTTAGACATGAACGTCCGCTTGTGAAGCCATGCTGGGAATCATTGATCAATCGGTGCTTCTCCAGGTGATTTCGTATAGAGTTTGAAATGATTGCTTCCAGTAATTTGCCTACTATTGATGTTAGACTGATTGGGCGGTAGTTAGGGGATAGTGATCTACCCCCCCAAACACCACCAGCTACAACACACACTTACAACACCACCATCCACAACTCACAACACCACCAGCCACAACACACACTCACAACACCAACAGCCACAACACACACTACAAACACCACCAGCTACAACACACTCACAACACCACCAGCCACAACACACACTCACAAGACCACCAGCCACAACACACACTACAAACACCACCAGCCACAACACACACTCACAACACCACCAGATACAACACACACTCACAACACCACCAGCAACAACACACTCTCACAACACCACCAGCCACAACGCACAACACCACCAGCTACAACACACACTCACAACACCACCAGCTACAACACACACTCACAACACCACCAACCACAACACACAATACGAACACTACCAGCCACAACACACACTCACAACACCACCAACCACAACACACACTCGCAACACCACCAGCCACAACACACACTCACAACACCACCAACCACAACACCCACTCACAACACCACCAGATACAACACACATTCACAACACCACCAGCAACAACACACTCTCACAACACCACCAGCCACAACGCACAACACCACCAGCTACAACACCCACTACGAACACCACCAACCACAACACACACTCACAACACCACCAGGCACAACACACACTCACAGCACCACCAACAATAACACACACTCACAACACCACCAGCTACAACACACACTCACAACACCACCAGGCACAACACACACTACAAACACCACCAGCTACAACACACACTCACAACACCACCAGCTACAACACACACTCACAACACCACCAGCCACAACACGCACTCACAACACCACCAGCTACAACACACTCGCAACACCACCAGGCACAACACACACTCACAACACCACCAGCCACATCACACACTCACAACACCACCAGGCACAACACACACACACACACACACACACACACACACACATAATTGTAATGTTAGCAGATATAACACTTTATAATTTTTTTCTTCTTGTGTTTTATGAATCACAGGTAGACTGATGAGCACCTGTCATTGACCTGTCACTCTGTTGGCAGGTGAGATTTTGTATGTTGTGCAAGGCATAATCCTCTTTCTCGAGCGTTCCTAAGAAGTGGTAACGTAAGGCGGATCTAGGTCACAATAGATCCAGTTTGTGAGATGGATTTGAATTCTTGGAATTTTTGCCGCGGACAACAACTTATGTTGTACGTCATATAATACTTATCCTGTAAGCTGTAGCATTAAAAGGTTTACAGAGCGGAGATCACAAAGGGTGTTTATCAGACCTCAGTGGTTAGGATAGTGTGGTGTGACGCTGAGGGTAGACGACCGGATAGACAGATAGACAGATACCTTTACCTGAGTACTATAACATTACATTAATCCCACTATCGTTGACAGGTTCCCGGACGAGCTGACAAGTGATGTGCGTCAATTGTGGCGGAGGAAGGCCTGGCGGGCGACTTCCCAGAAAAAGTACACAGTACTGTATCTGCACTGTACTCAGGTGGCGTAGCTGGTAATTACTGTCGAGTGGGTGTACCGACATACACACACCCATCTACTGTACACCAAGGCCAGACGCCTACACTACACAATCACACTACACCTAGGCCAGACACCTACACACACACACACACACATACACACTCACCTGATTCAAAGGCCCACACTACACACACACACACACCCCGCACCTTGTTCACACGCCCACACTACACACACACACACACACCCCGCACCTTGTTCACACGCCCACACTACACACACCTCACAACTGGCTCAAACACCCACCCCACACCCTTGTAATAATTCCAATGAAATCACAGTAACGTTAACAGGTAGGGAGAGGGAGAGCGATAATTACTTGGGCCAGGAGAGGTGTTGACCTAACCTGACTTACTTGACTCACTCATACAACAAACTACTTGGTGGATTATAACAGCTAAGACAACGTCAAGAAACTTATTGTAGTTTGTGGTAGTTGTAACATGGAACTATTTATAATGCTGCTAGTACAGAATAAGTATTATCGTATAGTTGAATGAGGTTATTAAGCTGTCATGTAAGCTGATCTTCTCTTATGAATAGTTACTGATTAAAAATAAAGTTTCATCTGAAGATTAACCTAACATTAACCTGAAATTAACCTATCGCTAACATGACCTAATGCTAACCTAACCTGACCTAACCTAACCAAACACTAACCTACCCTAACACTAACCTAACGTCAACCTGACCTAATGCTAACCTAACCTAACACTAGAGTGACCTAATGATAACCTAACCTATCGCTAATCTGACCTTATACTAACCAAACCTATCGCTAACCTGACTGAATACTAACCTAACCTATCGCTAACCTGACCTAATACTAACCTAACCTATCGCTAACCTGACCTAATACTAACCTAACCTATCGCTAACCTGACCTAATACTAACTTAACCTATCGCTAACCTGACTGAATACTAACCTAACCTATCGCTAACGTAACCTAATAATAACCTAACCTATCGCTAACCTGACCTAATTCTAAGCTAACCTAACGCTAATCTGACCTAATGCTAACCTAATCTAATGCTAACCTAACCTAACACTAACCTGACCTTGCAGTAATCTGACCTAATACTAACCTAACCTATCGCTAACCTTACCTAATTCTAAGCTAACCTAACGCGAATCTGACCTAATGCTAACCTAACCTATCGCTAACCTTACCTAATTCTAAGCTAACCTAACGCGAATCTGACCTAATGCTAACCTAACTTAATGCTAACCTAACCTAACACTAGCCTAACACTATCCTAATGCTAACGTAAACTAACACTAACCTAACCCAACGCTAACCTAATTTAATGCTAACTTGACCTCATGCTAAGGTAACTTAACACTAACCTAACCCAACGCTAAACTAACCTAACGCTAACCTAACAATAACCTAACCTAACGCTAACCTAACCTAACACTAACATAACACTAACCTAACGCTAACCTGACATAACACTAACCTAACCTAACACTAACAAAACACTAACCTAACCTAACACTAACATAACACTAACCTAACCTGCTCAATATTAACTCACACCGTTTAGAGACATTTAAAAGCTTATGAATAAATGTATATATAGTGAAGTGTGTGCATGTCCGGCACTGTACTTGACCATCTTCATTTCCTCAGCTGTAAAATCAGGTTAGCTGTTCTAAGATGGGTGGACGAAACTGACCATTATGTCCACTATTGCCACTATAACTTGGCTTTAGATAAAATACCAACTACTGTGTTATTGTTCATTATTTTGGTAAGATATTAGGTACAAGGGCATGTATGGCTATTGACGTCACCAGCGTGTAATCTATCGCTATTCTTGGTAGGTATTGTGTATGGTGTACCGTAGGGAGTGTGTTTTGGCCCACTGTTAGTCTTGCGCCACTACTTTATACTGACAACGACAATAATAATAATAATAATAATAATAATAATAATAATAATAATAATAATAATAAAGCAGAGGTAGGTAGTATGTAGGTAGGTAGGTAGCGACCCTAGTACAGGTAAGAGGCAGGTAGATGAAGGGTAGAGGTAATAAGAGGAGAAAGTGATCGCGTCGCTGCGTGCTTCGCCCTCATAACAATTACCTCTGAGTTAACGCTGCAGGTACTGATGAACATGGCTGGGTGTTCTTCCTTCATGAGATACCTGAACCCACTTAAGGTGTTATAAAGGTTTGTTCCAGGAGTCCTAGAATGAGTGTGTGTGTAAAGAAGACCGCTTACAGTATATCTCTGGATCTAAAAAATCATTATCATGTCAACTAAGACACACAAAATTTCAAGATATTAAAATCAGACAGGATAATACCATACCACATAAGCATATCAAGGCTCCAAAAATTCTCGCAATTTGACTAAACACGAGAAGTTAAAATTATATAGAAATCCCTGGGGTCATTAATGTCTATGATATGTATACTTAAGGCGACAATGTGGATGAATTAATACATATTCTTAGTATGAAGTGTATTATCAATGTGTATATTGTGTATATGTTGAGTGAGAGGTCCATCAGGGCGTGTATGTAGCCAGGGACACGCCCTCTAATATCCTTCTCGCGCTCAGCATTCCTCCCTCAATTACTTCGTGAGGGAGGATCGAGTTTTACCTTACTGGAGAGGGAGGTCAGGAGGTAGAGGTTGATGGAGTCTCCTGTACACCACCTCCTCCCTCTACATTTTCTCTCTACATCACCCCCTCCACTATCTACCCTCTACACTACACGTTACACCACCCGTAACACGACTCTCTACAGCACCTCCTCCACTATCTACCCTCTACACTACACGTTACACCACCCGTTACACTACTCTCTACAGCACCTCCTACACTACCTAACCTCTACACTACCCTCTACACCCCCCTCTGCACTACGTACCCTCTACACTACACGTTACACCACCCGTTACGCTACTCTCTACAGCACCTCCTCCACTATCTACCCTCTACACTACACGTAACACCACCCGTTACACTACTCTCTACAGCACCTCCTCCACTATCTACCCTCTACACTACACGTTACACCACCCGTTACACTACTCTCTACATCACCCCCTCCACTATCTACCCTCTACACTACACGTTACACCACCCGTTACACTACTCTCTACATCACCCTCTACACTACCCTCTACACCCCCCTCTGCACTACGTACCCACTACACTACCCTATACACCCCCCCATCTTCACTACCTCACCTCCATTAAAATCCTCTTGTAGTCTGTGTTGTGGTTCTTGATAATATCTAAACACCAAACACTCTAAGTCTTAATCCTGACAAGTTTTAGAAATTGAAACAAAAGTAAACAATAGAGTCTGACACCTTATTTTTTTTACCCACGACAATATGATCTGTAGTGTAAACATAATGATGAAGATGGTGTCTTTTGTTATTGACAGATTGTGATGAATTTTGACGTGATGTTTATGGTAGCTTAATTATGTTTCATCACGTGAATAATTATGTAACAAGATCCCTTTATTGTCTGAGGATAATAATGTTTAATTATTGTTATAAGTACAAGAGAAGAGAGGAATACAAAAAAAATGTTGAAGGTACTGTACCAGAGTGTAATAAAAGTAACACTCTCCTACTGTAACACTCTCCTACTGTAACACACTCCTACTGTAACACACTCCCACTGTAACACACTCCTACTGTAACACACTCCTACTGTAACACACTCCTACTGTAACACTCACTATAACACACTCCTACAGTAACACACTCCTACTGTAACACACTCCCACTGTAACACACTCCTACTGTAACACACTCCTACTGTAACACTCACTATAACGCACTCCTACTGTAACACTCTCCTACTGTAACACACTCCTACTGTAACACACTTCCACTGTAACACACTCCCACTCTAACACACTCCTACTGTAACACACTCCTACTGCAACACTCACTATAACACACTCCTACTGTAACACACTCCTACTGTAACACACTCCCACTGTAACACACTCCTACTGTAACACTCACTATAACACACTCCTATTGTAACACTCTCCTACTGTAACACACTCCTACTGTAACACACTTCCACTGTAACACACTCCCACTGTAACACACTCCTACTGTAACACTCACTATAACACACTCCTACTGTAACACACTCCTACTGTAACACACTCCTACTGTAACACACTCCTACTGTAACACACTCCTACTGTAACACACTCCTACTGTAACACTCTTACTGTAACATATTTCTAATGTAACAGAGTCTTACTGTAACACACTCCTACTGTAACACACTCCTACTGTAACACACTCCTACTGTAACACACTTCTACTGTAACACACTCCTACTGTAACACACTCCTACTGTAACACACTCCTACACGCACCCAGATTTTAACGACGTGGTATCATAACCTTATCAGGTGCCATGTGTTTGGTGAGTGTGCCAGTTACCTCTCTCTCAGGCCTGTGTTAAGTCGCTGATTCTTGTGTAGGTTAGGTTAGGTTAGGTTTAAGTTAGTTTGTTGGATTAGGTCAGGTCAAGTCAAGTTAGGTTAGATTTGTTTGCTTAAGTCAGGTTAGATTAAGTTAGGTAAGGTCAGGTTAGGTTAAATTATGTTAGGTTAAGTTAGGTAAGGTTATCTTGTTGGATTAGGTTAGGTTAGATTAGGTTGAGTTAGGTTAGTCTACGATAAAATAGCTTTCGTTTCATTTATAATATATGGCAGGAAATATCTTCCTTGAAACGGACACATTCCTTAGCTACAACATTTCACTTGACCGCCCCTACCTGGCCAACGAGCCACCCTGCTGCCCGGGACGGAGAGACACAGGTGAACGGGACTGTTATATCATACCTATAACAGCGTATTAGGATCACCTGAAGATTAAACACTCTAACACTACCTATTTGAGTTAAGTTAGGTTAGATTAGTTCGTGGGATGAGGTCAGGTTAGATAGGTTAGGTCATGTCAGGGTGTTTAATAATTAGGTGAAATAAACTGAGGTGGTTAATCTTCAGGTGGTATGATAATTACGTGTATACAATGATACTGATTCTCTTCTTTAAAAAGTTTTTAGTGCAAATGTAAAAATTTAAAATCACTCGAACTGAAACCTCAAGGAGCTTAATGACTTATATGAAAATATCTGAAGTCGAAACGTAGAGTACAGAGTAAAGCGTACTGAAACTAAAGCTTCTGCTGCCTGACTACAGAGGCCAACGAGTTCTTCACTACAAGGTTTTAAAGAGGTGTATCGTCCGAGGTTTTATAAATAAACTCGAAGAGCTTATAAGGACGTCGTGAGGGTTAAAACGCGGAGGGTGGAGCCGTGTTACACTGAGCCTTGATGACTGTCGTTATGAGGCGGTAATGACACCTTACCTCCACGGTGCGTCGATCTATACCGTGCCACACGCCTCCCCCGCCCCCGCCTGTGTGCTGGATATATTACCGTGATGAAGTGTGTCACCTTGTGTTACTGTCGTCTGTCTTCACATGAGAGAGAGAGAGAGAGAGAGAGAGAGAGAGAGAGAGAGAACATCAGTATACGTTTAAATATTACAACATAAAAATACAAGTTATACAAGTCACCTGAAAACGGTTCTTATAACTAATATTAACTTAAGTCTTTAATTTTCTTTCAAACACTTTGTCTGTTAGTGTGTGTCTGTTTTCTGTTCCAGCTATAGTTCTAAAACGGAAGCAATTAGAGACCTGAAACCTTATACATATATTACACGGGTCCCAAGGTTGTGCACCTTGGTATTACTATTGACCACGGACCCCTGGGTAGTCTGGACAAGAATCAAAATTCTTCCCCGACTGAGATATCGCCACGGTGATTGCGGGAGGTGGTTACCCGTGGCAGGGAGGGCACACTGTGACAGTTAAGGTTATACAGTATACTAGTATACCTAACCCAAGCGAAGCCGGATAGTTTTGTTAATAAAACTCTTTATGTTATTTCCGGCAACAACCACTTGCCCGTTGTAGCAGAGTTGTTGTTATAATGTATTACAGTGTCAAAAACTAAGGCTAGCTTAGGTTACATTACGTTAACTTAGGCTATACAGTATTAGATTAAGTTTGGTTATATTACATCAGGTAATGTTAGGTTAAGTCAGTGCCGGATTTAGGCGCTGTAGGGGTCCTGAGCCTTACACTACATAGCTTTAGTAGCGCACCCACAAGCCTTTGTGTTATAGATATAAAACAAGTGATCGTGGGCCCTTCGTGCACGGTGAAAGTTTGCACACGCGTGCTTGGCTAGCGCGCAACCGCAGTCTGGCTGACAGCGTACATCGAATGAGGGTGCACCAAGTCCGTAGACTTGCATAGTTTTCCAGCGTAAATAAAATGGTTAATTAATGCCTTCCTAAAGAAACCATCGACATGGGACCAGGTTTGCTCCACTCTACGAATTTTTTTGCGATTTTTCCACCAAGTTTGATGAAAAACGATTGTGCCGCTTCGGCTGCCCAGAACAGACACACAGACACACGGTTAGTCCTACACGCCTAGTCCTATAGTATATTAGATTACCTAAATAAAAAAAAAAACATTGATTACCCGAGGCCTTAAAGCTCTGAGTAAACAAATGTGTATCCTAGCATATATACTATACTTCCCCCAACAACAACAACAATAATGGCATATCGTTTCTAATACTACTACTTCTTTTTTCGTGGCCTCCAGCCTCTCCAATAGCCACACCTTCGCCACCATTTTATTGCCTTAAAATTAAATATCCTAATACAAAAGTAGCTACCCTAGCTGTGTTGAGTTAGTTATTCCGCATATTTATGCGGCATTCAGTGACTTTTTTTTTTTTTTTTTTTTTTAGTGGATTAGCCCACCCGGGCATAAGTCACTGACCCACATCGGGGCCTAGGGGGCGAAAATTTAATAATAATGATAATAGTAATTCATAGTAAATAAAATTTGTAATAAAAAGTAAAATAAAATAATAATAACAATAATAATAATAACAACACTGTAATAATGATAATGAAGAAAAAAAAATCAATAGTGAGAAACGCTGTATGTACAGTATGTTGTGTTGTCAATAGTAAGAGAAACAATTGAGACCCTGCAATTGTGTGTAAATGAGGCAGAAAGTCACACCTTCGCCACCATTTTATTACCTTAATATTAAATATCCTAATACATAAGTAGCTATCTTAGCTGTGTTGAGTTAGTTGAGCCGCAGATCTATGCGGCATTCAGTGACTGTTGCCTCATAGTCAATATCTGCTACCGTTGTCGGCTTTGGGGCCGACGGTCTCGTTCCCCTGAGGCAAAGCAATGCAGGCCTAAGGAGAGAGAAGGACAGTCGACATCTCAACCAGGCTGCAACATGGCTTCTGGACTACTGCTTCTTGGTCCCATCCGGCCAGAGGTTGTGAACGCCAGAGGTGGTGAACACCAAAGGAGTGAAGCTGCCCTCATCCACATTCTGAATTCTCTCGCCTTAAGTCCTAATCTTGTCTATCTCGTTCCTCCTGTGTGCAGCCTCAAGAAACAAGTTACGGTAACATGCGGCCATGGGGTCGAATATCCTAACATCAAAGAAGGCTCACTGTTCCCTCGTCCAGAATCCTCAAGCACTGACGTCCACACGGGCTTCGTTAGATGTGTTGGAAGTCCTGTGATGGAGGTTCTCACCGTCCGGTGGAAGGAGGGGCGGTTCCACCGCGATGTCGTGGCAGATGTCTTTCAGTAAATTTGCTGTGAGGTCCCTTGCTTCGTCATGCCTCAATAGCAAACCCATCCACCAATCACGTCCTTCGTTATACAACCAATACCCATTCATTCATAAACAGTGATACTACTACTGCAACGTTGCCGTTACTACAGGGGGCGTAGGAACACATTTCCGCAGCTGGACTACCGTCTGGGAAAATATTAGAAGCATAATGTGTTGTCTAATGGTACAGTAGATCCTCTGCCTCATTTACACAGCATACATATTGTTTCTCACTCTTGATTTTTTATTTTTCACTTTTGCCTTTATTTGTGTTTTTTTCGCCCCCAGACCCTGATGTAGGTTGATGACCAGTACCTGGGTGGGCTAATCCCCGTTAAAAAAAAAAAAAAAAAAAAAAAAAAAAAATCACGAATACATCGTAAAGTAAGTACGCGAATAAAATTATGAATAAAAATAGATATAAAATACATTGTAAATAATAAACCGGTGGCCTCTCTCTCTCTCTCTCTCTCTCTCTCTCTCTCTCTCTCTCTCTCTCTCTCTCCTTCATTACATTTGAGTTTTAAGTCATTTCAAAGATTTTTCTCGCATTGTTCGTCTATATTAACACTGGGTGGGAGTCGTCACAGCTAAAAATGGGAACAGATTCCTGTTTGTTTGTAAAAATTTATCTTCTGTGCACCAGTCAACGTGATGCTCTGGCTGACCTGCCAATTCTTGTGTGTGTGTTTATTTCAGTGTATGTGTATGTGTGCGTGTTTGTGTATGTATGATGTATGAGTATGTATGTATGTATGTATGTGTTGTGTTTGAGTTTGTGTATTTACGTGGTTTGTTTAATATATATATATATATGTATATATATATATATATATATATATATATATATATATATATATATATATATATATATATATATATATATAGGCAGAATGGGAAAGTGGGCGGGGTAGGAATCTATGTCAGTGATAATTTGAAGTGTAAAATCAATAAGGAATTAAAAACTGAACTGAATACAGACACAATATGGATAGAATTAATCGATGGTAGGGAAAAATTAATCACAGGCGTAACAAATAGACCTCCTAACCTTGACAGAGTTAAGGAGCGACTTATTTGGGATGAAATGCGCGGGGCTTCCAGACACAGCAAAGTCTGTATACTGTAGTAGGTCGACTTTAACTTTAGTCAAATAGATTGGATCGACTTTACGAGTAACTCCGAATAAGAGGATTTCCTCGAAATAGTTCAGGACTATTTTCAAAGTCAACATATAGCCGAACCCACCCGGGGTAATAATATACTAGATTTAAAAACATGTGAACATACAGTCAGAAGGGAAGAGACTGCAGCGGGCTTCTTGGCCCATACTGGGCAGTCCCGTTTACACCCAACCCCTATCGCTCATATATCCGTCCAACCTATATTTGAAGCTATCCAGCGTGTTCGAGTTAATGATGATGTTTGGTAACTTATTCCACTCATCCACGATACTATTTACAAACCAGTGTTTACCTATTTCGCACCTAAATCTAAATTTGTCTAGTTTAAAACCATTGCTACGAGTTCGCTCCTCGTTGGATAAATTTAAGTACCTTTGTTATAACACATTTGTTTAGCCCTGAGTTCCATTTATACACCTCAATCACATCGCCCCTCACTCTACGTCTCTCGAGGGAGGGCAAAATCAAATGTTTTAATCTATCTCTACACTCAAGGTTCCTAATGCCCGGGATTAGTCTTGTCATCCTCCTCTGTATGGTTTCCAGGGATTCGATATACATTCTATAGCACTGTGATCAAAACAAAACTGCATAATCCAAGTGAAATCTCACAAATGCAAGATATTTTTTAGGATAACCTCGCTCGTCTTGTAACTAACACTCCTTTGTATGAACCCAAGTTCATTGTTAGTCTTGTTTCGACCAAATATGCATTGTCGTCCTGGTTTAAGATTCCTACTTTACATTTGTATGCATTGAATTCCATCTGAGAAAGATTTAGAGATTTAGGGGTAATGATAAGTAGGAATCTTAAACCAAAACGACAATGCATATTTGTTCGAAACAAGACTAACAATGAACTTGGGTTCATACAAAGGAGTGTTAGTTACAAGACTAGAGATTTATCCTGAAACTATATCTTGCATTTGTGAGACCCCAGTTAAGTTTTGATCACCGTACTACAGAATGTATATCGAATCCCTAAAAAGCATATAGAGGAGGATGACAAGACTAATCCCGGGCATTAGAAACCTTGAGTATAGAAAAAATTAAAACATCTGAATCTGTACTCCTCGAGAGACCTACTGGGTGGGACTAGGGAACGCTACCGGTAAAATGCTACTGACACCACATACGAGGCACGGGCAGTTCCCAATGAGGTTCACGGCGCCATCAGCTCGATGAACAGGCTTTGTGTGAAATATAACAGAGTCTAGGACTGCTTTTAGTGTCCTTGTGGGTTGGTAGGTAGCATTCCCTAGTCCCACCCAATATATATATATATATATATATATATATATATATATATATATATATATATATATATATATATATATATATATATATATATATATATATATATATATATATATGAGTGCGTATGGTCAGCATGCTCGCCTTGCAAGCCAGCGGACCCGAGTTCGATCCCCGGGCAGGGTGAATCTATGGGCAAGTTTCTTTACGCCATTTGCCTCTGTCTACCCAGCAGTAATTGAGAACCTGGATGTTAATCGATTTGCGGATCGTATTCCGGGTAATGGTTAGCCAGTGCAGTTGGCGAGTTGTCAGGTCTTCTCGGACTATTCCTTGACACTGGGCTACTCAGCTCGTTAACTCAGGGCGTGGTTGTTGTGTTGGCGACAGCTTCTACACCTAGGCGGCCCTAGGGTCGGCCATCCTCGTTTCACAATGGGCAACCATTATTACGTATGTGTGTACAATAAAAGACAAAAGTCTTGTCGTGGTTTTGTCCGAAGTTTAAATATAACTCGCGACACTTTATGAGAGCCCTACCACAAGGCCGAGCGCACCAAAGGTTCAGCCCTTCGGCCTATGTTTTCACCAAATTTCACGACACGACTTTTGTCTTTCATTGTGCATCAGGGGTCAAAAGTTCGCCCCCTCCCAAAATGAAACAGTATCGACTCCAAAGAGAAAAACAATAAACCCGCACCAGACAGCAGTCATAGTAAGTTCGGAGACTTATTCCCGTGACTCAGCTTATTGGGTAAGTAGATATACGAACCAGCTTATTGGGTAAACAGTTCCTAATTAAAAAAAATAATGATTTTATATATAGGTTCAGTTGTGTTGAAGAGGTCACATGAGGTCCAAGGGGTCTGAATCCACAGGTCATTTGAGGTGAGAATGAGAGACATACCTGGAGCTGAAGGTCACGTAAGGTCAGTGTCTAGGAACTAACAGGTGACGGTAATACCAGAGAGAGGTGGACTGAGGCGCGGGCGTGAGGAGGAGGAAGGGGAGGGGAGAGGGAGGAGTGAGAAGGGAGAGGGAGGAGTGAGAGGGGAGTGAGAGGAGTGAGAAGAGAGAGGGAGGAGTGAGAGTGGGAGACAGATTACAGGAAACTCAGCAGGCACATGTCGAGAAGTTGAGGGTGAGCGAGAAGTGTGGTGTAGGGGTGTTGCCTCACACACCACACAGTAGGGGTGTTGCCTCACACACCACACAGTAGGGGTGTTGCCTCACACACCACACAGCAGGGGTGTTGCCTCACACACCACACAGTAGGGGTGTTGCCTCACACACCACACAGCAGGGGTGTTGCCTCTCACACCACACAGCAGGGGTGTTGCCTCACACACCACACAGTAGGGGTGTTGTCTCACACACCACACAGTAGGGTGTTGCCTCACACACCACACAGTAGGGGTGTTGTCTCACACACCACACAGTAGGGGTGTTGCCTCACACACCACACAGTAGGGGTGTTGCCTCACGCACCACACAGTAGGGGTGTTGCCAAACACATCACATAGTAGGGGTGTTGCCTCACACACCACACAGTAGGGGTGTTGAATCACACACCACACAGTAGGGGTGTTGCCTCACACACCACACAGTAGGGGTGTTGTCTCACACACCACACAGTAGGGGTGTTGCCTCACACACCACACAGTAGGGGTGTTGTCTCACACACCACACAGTATGGGTGTTGCCTCACACACCACACAGTAGGGGTGTTGCCTCACACACCACACAGTAGGGGTGTTGCCTCACACACCACACAGTAGGGGTGTTGCCTCACACACCACACAGTAGGGGTGTTGCCTCACACACCACACAGTAGGGGGTGTTGCCTCACACACCACACAGTAGGGGTGTTGCCTCACACACCACACAGAGGGGGTGTTGCCTCACACACCACACAGTAGGGGTGTTGCCTCACACACCACACAGTAGGGGTGTTGCCTCACACACCACACAGTAGGGGTGTTGCCTCACACACCACACAGTAGGGGGTGTTGCCTCACACACCACACAGTAGGGGGTGTTGCCTCACACACCACACAGTAGGGGTGTTGTCTCACACACCACACAGTAGGGGGTGTTGTCTCACACACCACACAGTAGGGGTGTTGTCTCACACACCACACAGTAGGGGTGTTGCCTCACACACCACACAGTAGGGGTGTTGCCTCATACACCACACAGTAGGGGTGTTGTCTCACACACCACACAGTAGGGGGGTGTTGTCTCACACACCACACAGTAGGGGTGTTGCCTCACACACCACACAGTAGGGGTGTTGCCTCACACACCACACAGTAGGGGTGTTGCCTCACACACCACACAGTAGGGGTGTTGCCTCACACACCACACAGTAGGGGGTGTTGCCTCACACACCACACAGTAGGGGGTGTTGTCTCACACACCACACAGTAGGGGTGTTGCCTCACACACCACACAGTAGGGGTGTTGCCTCACACACCACACAGTAGGGGTGTTGTCTCACACACCACACATTAGGGGTGTTGTCTCACACACCACACAGTAGGGGTGTTGCCTCACACACCACACAGTAGGGGTGTTGCCTCACACACCACACAGTAGGGAGGTGGGGGGGGGGTGTCACAGGCTGGCTCACCCACTTCCTTCAAAATCATTTCGTATATTGTTTACAGGTGGACCTTGAGCACTGGTCTATTATTATCGACCTTGTACTGTTGATCAGATCTCATTTATTCATACTCCAACGGTCCCACCGATGAACACTCCAACTCCACCACCCATCCAACTAACCCAGGGGCGGATCCAGGGTGGGGGGGAAAAAATTCCAATAGTTTTCATTGATGCAGTATTGTGCTCAGGCGTTTCTGCATATTAAAAATTAATTACTATTGACCTCAGAATATCTCCTAATACCAAGTGCACATGGCCTCAAAATGCCCAGGATATTCGTCAGATTTCAAGCAAATTTCTTGTGGGCGGGGGGGGGGGGGGGGGGGGAGTACCCAACCGTCTGGGCGGGCCCGCTATGCTCCCCATGTTCCCCCACCCACCCACTCACACACACGCAAGTGACACTCTGGCCAAGATGAGCTCCAGTCTGTCTCTTCTGTTATTCATGAGTCGTGGTGTGTGTGTGTGTGTGCGTGTGTGTGTGTGTTCGTGTGTGTGTGTGTGCGTGTGAAGCCCAGACGGTCACCTCACTCCCAAGCCATGACAACTTTCCTCCTTCCCACCTCCCACACACAGACACAGATAGGGAGGGAAGGCAGGGGGTAAAAAGGGAGGGGAGGGAGAAATAAGGGGAAGAAAAGGATGAGGGAGAAAGGGAGGGGAAGAAGAAAGGGAGGGGAGGGAAATTAATGGGAAGTAAAAGGGGACAAGAGGAAGAAAGGGAGGGGAGGAAAAAAGACGGGGGAAGGATAAAGGGCGGGGAGGGAAAAAGGGAAGGGGGGGAGAAAGGGAGGGGAGGAAAAAAGGGAAGGGGGGGGGGGAAAGGGAAGGGGGAGGGAGAAAGGGAGGGGAGGGAAATTAGGGAATAAGTTATCGTGTAGAATGGGCTTTAGGCATGGTACTGAAGGGGTTAAAGATGACTTACCTAAGTGGCTTAATCATTGTAGTCATTGTGCTCAGAGGTTTAGTAATTTTACTTGACCAGCTATAATTAAAAGCAACTTTAACAAGCTATGTCATGAAAAGTAGCGATAACCAGCTATAATCAAAAGCAGTGTTCATCAGCTGTAATTAAGTAGTTGCCAGATATCACCGAATGTTGAGAGAGGATTTTTACCTCAATATCTTCAGCACCTAACTGAGGGGGAGGAGCATCTTTCCAAAATCTTAATTATTTATTCTCGATTGTCTAACATTACTCAATTCAAGTGATATATAGACCTTCAGTTTATTATAGTATTGAAATAGATTGTAATAAGCAACAATAAATCGCTTCTATGTTATGGTAAATACGTCTTGAAAACAATTACCGGGACCTTGAAAAATAATTCCCGCCACTCCGCTCACGTCACGTCAGGCACGGTTAGTTAATAATCCCCGGCTTACCGTACACTCTACTTGATTACTTTCCAAGACTTTTTAATTACTCTTTTTTGTATTCTTTTGATCATCTAGTTTCTAATAAGGTTTTAGTTTTGTTATGAAGATGATGATAACATGAGTGAACTTAGGAAGCTTGAATTTTGTAGGTAGGTAACCCGGGAATTGGTTCATTACATGAATGATAATTAATACAGCATCCCCCCGAAAGAGCCCCCTAGACTTAGAGCCCCTTATGGAGATAACGGAGCCATATTTTCTAAGTAATGAAGCTTGATTTTTATGATACTTGGTGATGTTCATATAAGTAATGACTGTTATTATCAACAGGATAAACCTAAGCCGAAATTGAGAGAGAGAGAGAGAGAGAGAGAGAGAGAGAGAGAGAGAGAGAGAGAGAGTCAACAACAAGACAAAATCATTTGGTGGCAATTTGTACAGATGCCTACACTTCTACCTGGTACAGTTACCATTGTCAATCCTTTCTTTCCATGACGTGTGAATCCAGAGAGTATCGAAGCATGGTTCCCAAGTGCTCACGAGTGAGGGGGAAGACTCCCGGAATGGCCCCAAGGAACCTCGCAATAGTAGCTAGACTAATGATGCTACATAAACATTCCACCTTTATCTCTGAATGCAAACCTTTCTTGCATGGTCATAGTTTTAATACAGGTTTCAGAATAGAACGTCATTAGCTCCAACCTGCTAGCTACTAGTCGGTGGCAGTGTGGCGAGGTGTTATGAAGTAAGGAGAGGGAGGGTGGGGGTTTTCATCGCCGAGAGGTGCACAGACATACGAGTACTGTCGTGTGAATGATGTGTGAATGATGCTATTATAAATATGGATTTAGGTAATATTGAGATAAACCAATTAAAGGTTACTGCACCCATTCGTCTTTATTATGTGGACAACATTCATACTTTCCTTGCTAACTTTTTTGCCAAACCTATTAGAGGGCTTGACTAATTGTGCTATTGTAGTAGGAGAAATGTCCTATATAGGCATTTGCTGTATGCTAGAATAATATACTATATCATGAGTGATGATACAATTGTGTCGTGTCGGAGGCGCTATGTCATTGTGAGTTGGATATATATATATATATATATATATATATATATATATATATATATATATATATATATATATATATATATATGTATGCATATATATTAGGGTGGTCCCGAAATGGGGGTTAAAATTTTTTTTTCAGAATATGATCACAACCACCCTGCCCTTTTATAAGAACTACCAAAATAATATAACCCAAACAATTTCAACCAAATTGAGGGATGTTTAGGGGTGCCACCAGCCAGGGGCACAACTTGACACAACTTACTTAATATATATATATATATATATATATATATATATATATATATATATATATATATATATATATATATATATATATATATATATATATATATATATATTATATAATGGCAGATTGTTGACATGTTGTGCAGGTGTCTGTATTCTGTCAATCCATGAATGAGCTTAGGTCTATCTGTGAGTGCCACATATCCAATTGGACTTATAGAGAATTTTTTTGTCACTTCTTTGTACTCATTATCAAGCTCAACATCCTAGACTCTACAAACTGGATGTCGGGTGTGAGTTTGTGTTACCTATTGTCCCTAAATTATATATCATATAATACTAATAATAGTAATGGTTTCTCTTTTTAGATGGCTAGTACTAGTGGTAGTGGCACAAAGCCAAAGACAAGGAAAGACAATGAAGTATGGTTGATTGGGCCAACTGCACACGCTTTGACTGGTCTAAAACTGCCTTCTACTGGGGAAGTTATGAGTTTGTTCTTTCAAATTCACAAAGTCAACAAAGCAACCATCAAAGAGAGTGCCAAGGAAGTGATCAAGCAAGTACTCCCATTTTGGGAAATGGCAAGAATACCAACTTGCTCAGAAATTCATGCCCGAGAAAGAGTTGAAAAAATGTTTGTGAAATGGAAAAGCCTTCAAAAAGCTGCCAAGAGGAGAAGCCAAGCTCAGCAAATAAAGGAAGAAGTTTCAAAGAACAATTAAGTAAACTATTTGACAATGCTCATGCAAATGCTTTGACAATGATCAAAATTGAAGAAGATCGGCAATTCCTTCTAGCACAACGAGATGGAAGGAAAGGATACTTGGGTAGAGTTGATAAAGAACTAGCAGCAAAAGAAGTCCGCTTGGCAATACGAAAAGAAGAAGAACGTGCTCGCTTTTCAAAAGCTTTGGCACAGAAAACAAAAGAAGATGAAAAACAAGGAATGAATCCGCCATTCTCATCATCATCTGAGTCTGAGGAACAAGTAAATTCTTCAGCGTCAGAGTGTTCTCCTCCCAAAAAATCAAAACCTGGGAAACCACGTGCAAAAAACATAATGTCCCCTGTTCTGGCCAAAGCACTAGATCGCACCAAGATTAGTGATCGTGATGCTGTGCATTTGATTGCTGCAGCAGCTCAAACTTTAGGTCACAACGTGGAAGACATAGCAGTCAACCGGAAGACAATTCGACAATCAAGAATGAAGTTGAGAGTTCAGTCTTTTAAGTCTGCCAAAGAACAATTTATACTTAATCTTGATCCAACAATCCCTCTTGTTGTTCATTGGGATGGAAAGCTACTTCCTGAAACAGCTGGTGGTAAAGAAACTTATGATCGATTGCCAATCATTGTGTCCTATGAAGAGAATGAACAATTGCTGAATGTATCAAAGTTGCCCAATGGAACTGGTGAAGCGATGGCTAATGCTGTGGTTGAAGTGGTCAAAGATTGGAAATTAAAAGACTACATAGTGGCAATGTCTTTTGATACTACAAGCAGCAACACTGGACGCCACACTGGGGCCTGTAAGCTCATCGAAATTAAACTGGAGAAAAATCTCCTATGGTTGCCATGCCGTCATCATGTGCATGAGGTTGTGATCGGTGGAGTATTTGACCGTGTAATGGGTCCATCAACTGGGCCAGATATACTTGTTTTTAAGAGATTTCAAGCATTTTGGCCCAACATTGTGCAGAGTGACTACAGTACAGCTGCCACTGATCAAGAAATGGATTTGGTTGTGACTGAAAATCGAGAAGGTCTGCTGAAAAATGCATTGAGCTTCCTTAATGATAATCAGCCACGGGAAGACTAGAGAATTACTCGAATTGGTTGTTATATTCCTGGGAGGAACTCCACACCGCAAGATATCTTTCAGGAAGCCTGGGGCCATGCACAGAGCCAGGTGGATGGCAAAGCTGTTGTATTCCTTCAAAATATGGATGTTCCGGTCACAATTCAAGTTGACAGCCCGAGAAGTCAAAGGACTCGGTAGGGTGGTTCGATTTGCTGTCCTTGTATACTTTAAAGCATGGTTCCTGGCTACTTTGCCAGTTCAAGCTCCAGCAAATGACCTGCTCTTCCTGAAGAAGATTTCTGACTACACAAAAGTTGACAAGGAGGTTTCAGAAGAGGCTTGCCGCAAATTTATCAATCATCTGTGGTACCTCAATGAAGAAGTTGTTGGCTTTGCCTTCTTTGATATGAATGTTGGTGATGAAACAAAGCAGAGGATGGTGGACAGTCTAAAAAAGGCTCAAAATGGTAACCGCATGAAGGCAGTGGTTAAGCCTCAAGACGTGAATGACATTCACCTTGAAGATTTTGTGTCTTCTGCAACAAGTAAATTTTTTGACATGCTCAATCTGCCAACTGACTTTCTACAGTTGTCCCCATCTTTGTGGCAAACTAATGCAGGTTATTGCAAAGCACAAAAGAAGCTCAAGACAATGAAAGTGGTTAACGATGTGGCTGAGAGAGGTGTGGCACTCATCCAAGATTACATCCATGTAATAACAAAGGATGAGGAACAACGCCAATTTCTACTCCAGGTGGTCAGTGATCATCGAAAGAACTTTCCAAACTCTCTAAAAAGGACTGTAATAGAGGCACTCAAGAAGAATGACCTGTGTTGCTAAATTTCATTGATTTTGCTGTATTACAACTATTAACAACTAACTGTATTGATATTGACTATGTATTGTATACGATTTACACATTTACCGGTACTTGTTCAATATAAAAACTAGATAGTCTTTGTGGCACCTCTAAAGTTTATCCAAAGTTTTTAAAAAATGACAGATCATTGTTTTAATAGTATACACACACTTAGGCAGGGTGGTCGTTGAAATTTAAACCAAAAAAAATTTCGGGACCACCCTAATATATACATACATACATACATACATACATACATATATATATATATATATATATATATATATATATATATATATATATATATATATATATATATATATAAATATAAACGTATATATATATATATATACGTATCTAAATATATCTTGATACAATCACACGGGAAAATGGAAACAACGGAGCACCATAGCTTTCGTCTTTATTCAAGACATCTTCAGTTGCCTCTGAAGATGTCTTGAATTAAGACGAAAGCTAAGGTGCTCTGTTGTTTCCCTTTTCCCGTGTGATTTTATCAAGATTTATCTTATCCACGTTTTCATTGTGGATCTACATGAAATATAAATATACATATATATATATATATATATAATCAACGACCTCACCAGCAAGGAATCGAACCCTCGACCTACTGGGTGGCCCTAGGGAACGCTTACCGGCTAGCCCACAAGGACACTAAAAGCAGTTCTAGACTCTGTTATATTTCACACAAAGCCTGTTCATCGAGCTGATGGCGCCGTGAACCTCATTGGGAAACTGCCCGTGCCTCGTATGTGGTGTCAGTAGCATTTTACCGAATCCAGCTGGTATGAAACGCGAGGTACATATATATACTTCATTTTTAGTCCATTTAACACGCGGACTATGAACATATAATCGATTCCTTACTGGTGAGGTCGTTGATTATATGTTCAAAGTCCGCGTGTTAAATGGACTAAAAATGAAGTATATATATGTACCTCGCGTTTCATACCAGCTGGATTCGGTAAAATGCTACTGACACCACATACGAGGCACGGGCAGTTTCCCAATGAGGTTCACGGCGCCATCAGCTCGATGAACAGGCTTTGTGTGAAATATAACAGAGTCTAGAACTGCTTTTAGTGTCCTTGTGGGCTAGCCGGTAAGCGTTCCCTAGGGCCACCCAGTAGGTCGAGGGTTATATAATTAGGGATGAGGAGAAAATAACAGAAATATTAATGGACAAAGTTGATGGTAAAAGGGCCAGGGGAAGGCAGAGACTGGGATGGATGAATTAAATTAAAAACTGAGTCGCCTGAGAGAAACAAAATCTCGAAGTATTGGTAAAAACGAACCCAAAACGTTAAGAGTGGAGGACTCTGGTCGTCATCCCTCAGATATGGTGACGGTATTTTGATTGATTGATATACAATTTAGGCAGTTTTACACCAACATTTGTAGTTATTAAGGCAACTGTGTGCATTTGCATTAATGAGCAGGTTCTTCAAGTAACATAAAGTGATTCTTTCTTGGATATAGCTACATGGTAACTCAGTAGACATATTGCTACCTATTTTCATACTTACATTTTTTTTCTACCTTAAGAGCAGGATATATATTATCAACATGGAGAATGTCTTAGTCAGTGTATGGCTAATTATTCAGAGATAAAGATGGAATACTTATTTAGCATCCATCGTCTGGCTCAGGGTTCTCACCAGGTACACTCCTAAGTTATCAGACCATCCACCCGCACCCCCACCATTACTGAGACACTGAATATAAAAATGGTACTACATTAACACTAATTCAATATAAAATGGCAGTATTAAAACTTACAGTATTTGGTGGTCGGAAAGAAACTAATTTCCATATTGTAAAATAATATAACATTAAATATATATCACCTCATGAATTAAATCTGGTGAAATTAGTATATTCTATTTTAATTTTCGCCAACTCTCAATGTACCCCATGGAAACCCTCCTGCATACCCCTGGGGACTCGCAAACCCCAGTATGAGAACCTCCGCTACTATTGCGAGATTCCTTGGGGCCATTCCGGGAGTTTCCCCCTCACTTGTGAGCACTTGGGAACCATTCTTCGATACTCTCTGCAGGTTCACACATCATGGAGAGAAAATTGGCAACGCTGATTGTACCAGGTGGAAGTGTGGGCAACTGTACATGTATGTGTGTGTGTCTGTGGTGTGTGTGTGTGTGTGTGTGTGAATGTACACAGGGTGATGTAATGCGTCTATTGTGGCAGCACTATGCTAGCGTTATGGTGCTTGCTTCCTCTCACTTTCAGCTATCGCCGCTGGCTAGCCCTCGTGGTGAACAGGAAAGCAACTTGCATAAGTCTTCCCCTGCCAGTACACAGCCTCTTCACCATCAAGACTCCTGCTGTGCCTCCTCGTGGCAACACACGGTAACTGGGTGCCTCGTGGAACCAGGCTAGTCCAGCAGGGGATCTCAGAGTAGCAGTGGGCCCCAGAGGGACGGCGCATAGGCCTACTGACATGTGGACACGTCCTGGCGCCTACTAACCACTGCCCCGCTGCCTTGCGGATTAACCATTGTAGGTATAAGGCTACCGGAGTAAACCACGAACGAAAAATCTGCGTTGGAGCCCTGCATCAGGCAGACATGCTTACAGAGCTCCAACAAGACCCTAACGGCGGTATAGGCGGAAGAGGTGACCACCATGGGAACCCAACGACTACACCAGCGGATGAAGGCAATGCACGACGGACAGGCTACTAAGGCGAAACCCAACAAACTGGGCTATTTGCAGTCCATTGCAGCTCTCCATCTCCCCAGTCGTTGCAAAACTTGCACCACTAGATCAGGAAAAGGGAGAGCCAAAATGTGTGGTTGCAATCTGCACTCCTGCTTCACCATATAAATCAACTCAAGCGCAGCCTCTCATCATCATCAAAACCTCTCTACCCCAAGGGTCCTATGGCGACGGACGAGTGGTGAAGGGGACAGGCAGAAATGACTGCCAGGAGTCTAGTCACAATTTTGCACATGGGCGGCACAGATAAGATGGTCGTTTATGCACTGGGATCTAGGAAGCAGTGCAATTCAGTCCTGTCTGTGTGACCGAGCAGCCCTTTCGAGGAGCCACTCTGCTCATCCCACATGGTGGGGGGGGGGGGGGGGCTAGAAAAGGTGCCCTAAACATAGCCTGACAAAAGAGCCAACCTGACTGGGCAACCGCACCCAACAAGGTCATCATTATGCGGTCGAAAATACAATTATGATCATAGATCATAACAAAAAACAGATCGAAAGAATACACCAGGATTGGTTTGATAAAAATAAACCGGAAATCAATGTATTCGTCGATGATAAACGTGCAGCTTTAACTGACTGGCTGAAGAACTTTCAGTCTCGGACCAAAGCTGATACCTTCCGCAAGAAGAAAGAGGCGGCCCAGAGCAAACTTCACAAACTAAAGAACGACTGGTTTAACAATAAAGTAGGTGAAACACACAAAAAAAATGCAGATCGGCACGAGATGAGCAAATTTTTCAATTCCACTAAAACACTTTATGGGCCAATCACACATGGTGCAGCCCCTTCTGCTCATGTGACGGTAACTCTCTAATTAAAGACGAAGAAGGCCTCCTTCAGCGCTGGAAAGAGCACTACAATTCGCTGTTCAACCGAAACACCGATGTGGATGGATGTCCTGACTACCCAACAGGTCTCATAGCATCCAGAGCTGACCCATCTCAGCTATCCTCCATCCCTGGATGAGGTAGCTACTGCCATCAAACAGATGGAAAATAGCAAAGCCTCAGGGCCTGATGGAATCTCAGCCGAGGTGTATAAAGCAGGAGGACCTCTGCTTATCAGCCGTCTCCACTCTTTCCTTGAGAATATATGGGAAAAGGAGGAAATCCCTCCAAGATCTTAAAGATGCCTCCATCTTCAATATTTTTAAGAACAAGGGAGACCGGTCAGACTGTGGCAACTGCCACGAGATCTCCCTGTTGCCCATAGGTGGCAAGATTATCGCCCGAGTCCTCCTAAGCAGACTTCTTCCTGAGGTGGAAAACTTCCTCCAGAATCTCAAAGTGGCTTTAGACCATCACGTGGCAATACTCACATGATCTTTGAGGTACGCCAGATACAGGAAAAGTGCAGAGAACAGCGTTTTGACCTGTATATGGCTTTCATCGACCTAATCAAGGCCTTGGACTCCGTCAATAGGGAATTCCTCTGGCGGACCATCAGCCGTTTTGGCTGCACAACAAAATTCATCGCCATTGTGGGTCAGCTCCACGATGGCATGAATGGCAGCATCCTGCACATTGGCACCCAGACTGAGTTCTTCCTCATCTAAACGGGGTAAAACAAGGATAGGTACTATCACCAACTCTCTTTTCCATTTTTCTTGGCTGCCTTCCTTACTTGTGTTAGTGCCAATTTTGCCGGCAGGGTGGACATCCGGTACCGGATGAAAGGTCTTCTCAACATAAGACGACTCCAGGCAGGAACAAAGGTGTCGGCAGTTTCCATTCCTGAATTTCATTATGAAGATGACCCCACCCTTGTCGCTCACACTGAACGTGCCCTACAGGAGATCCTGAACACCGATGTAGATGCGTATGCACACTTCGGCCTTGAGGTGTATGTACGTAAGACTCACATTCTCTTTAATACTGCCACTAGTATGGACATACCTCCACTATCCATCCAGCTTAACGGTTCTATCCTCTCTAATGTTACCCACTTTCAGTATCTCGGCTCCCACCTGTCCACCATCGCGGACATCGATGAAGAAATTCAACATTGGATCAGATGTGCATCTAAAGCTTTTGGCAGACTGCGTACCCTTGTCTTCAGCTGTAAGGAGCTGAAATAATCTGCAAAGCTGCACTTATATCGAGCAGTGGTCCTCTCCACCCTGTTATATGGCAGGGAGACATGGGTCATATACATGAGACACCTCAAGGTACTTGAGAACTTTCACCAGAGTAGTCTACGTTCCATCTTCCGAGTTCGCTGGGAAGACAAGAGAACAAATGCCAGTATTCTCGCTGACACCAACTGTAGGAGCATTGAGACTACCATTATCCATGAACAACTACGCTGGAATGGCCATATTACCCGCATGGACGACAGTAGACTGCCAAAGCAGCTACTTTATAATTACCTTATGAATAGTAAACGTAACACTGGCGGACAACTGAAGAGGTATAAGGATAGTCTTAAGACAAATTTGAAAGAGTGCCAAATCGACCCCATCACCTGGGAGACTATTAATCCACACCGTAACGCTTGGAGGAGCACCACACGAGAAGGTGTCAATACTTTCGAGTTAGCCCAAATGAAACCGAGGCAGACAAGCGCCAACGCTGGAAAAACGCTGCTGTCGCCCCTCCTGCACTAGATGTAGCCCTCCTCACGTGCATCATCTGTGGAAGAACCTGCCGGTTCCGTATCGGCCTCTGTAGTCACCTCACAGCTCACCAACGAAGGTGATATCCTTAATAACTTATATAATTTTATCACAGCTTGATAATCGTCATACTAGATTCCGAGAGACAGCAAAGTAGTAATACTGTAGTGTGTGTGTGTGACGACACTCAACTTTTGTAACACAAATCGAATGTTACTGAATGTATGACAGAAGCTGAGTGCGTGCACGAGTAGACACAGACAGACAGACATATTATACCTCAGCTGTCAACCTCATGTTACGCCCTTCCATGTACACCATCTGCAAAAAGCGACGTGAAATTCCCTCGAAAAACTGCCGGATAAATTGAGATGACAAATTCACACAAACAAACAAACATACACAAGAACACATATATAAACATAGACACATACACACTGGCACACACAGATACAGTACAAACACAAACATAGGCACATACACACTGGCACACACAGATACAGTACAAACACAAACATAGGCACATACACACTAGCACACACAGATACAGTACAAACACAAACATAGACACATACACACCGGCACACACAGATACAGTACAAACACGGATTCATGCATATAAATACACACACATGATAATAATAATAATAATTTAAATCCCTCGAAATCGAGTATGGCCGCCCAGGGCCATCTAGGCGTGAATTTGTTTAAGATGTGAAAGTTGTCGCCATTACAAAAACCACACCATAAGTTAACGAGCTGCATGACTCAATAGTGTCAAGTAATAGTCCGAGAAGACCGGACAACTCGCCAACTGCACTGGCTAACCATTACCCCGGAATACGACCCGCAAATCGATTAGCATCCAGGTTCCCAATTACTGTTGGGTAGACAGAGGCACACTACACATCCTCCCGTGTAGGTGGAATTAAAAGAAGAAAAAAATCAAATTCCGAAAAAAATTCTATAAACATTTCATATACCAGCCAGTAATTACATAGACAACAATAATACATTACACGATTAATAATAAGAGAAAAAAATATATATCACAAGTATATAATTAAGAGAACAAATTACCTGTAGTTATTGTAATGTTCAGGTGTTAGTGTGGATAATTAGGTACATATGAGAGATGTTAAATGTTCACGCCTGTGGAATCTGGGTTATGGAGAGAGAGAGAGAGAGAGAGAGAGAGTGTGTATCTGTCTACTGTCTTCTCTCCTTTCTAGCTTCTCTGTCAGTTTGTGTCTGTCTGTTTCTCTCTCTCGGACTCTTTCTCTCTCCTCTCTTCCTCTTGGTATGTCAGAGTTTTTGAATGGACGTGACACACACACACACACACACACACACACACACTGACAGCAGCTCTGTCATCAGTGTAGCCAAATGTAGAGACGAGAACTTCTTGACAATGGCGTGACCAGACACGATTCCTTCTCCATGTCACCACTATATCCAGGTTGGGTGACACACCATCAACAGTATAGCCAGGTTGGGTGACACACCATCAACAGTATAGCCAGGTTGGGTGACACACCATCAACAGTATAGCCATGTTGGGTGACACACCATCAACAGTAAAGCCAGGTTGGGTGACACACCATCAACAGTATAGCCAGGTTGGGTGACACACCATCAACAGTATAGCCAGGTTGGGTGACACACCATCAACAGTATAGCCAGGTTGGGTGACACACCATCAACAGTACAGCCAGGTTGGGTGACACACCATCAACAGTACAGCCAGGTTGGGTGACACACCATCAACAGTATAGCCAGGTTGGATGACACACCATCAACAGTATAGCCAGGTTGGGTGACACACCGTCAACAGTATCGCCAGGTTGGGTGACACACCATCAACAGTATAGCCAGGTTGGGTGACACACCATCAACAGTATAGCCAGGTTGGGTGACACACCATCAACAGTATAGCCAGGTTGGGTGACACACCATCAACAGTATAGCCAGGTTGGGTGACACACCGTCAACAGTATAGCCAGGTTGGGTGACACACCATCAACAGTATAGCCAGGTTGGGTGACACACCATCAACAGTATAGCCAGGTTGGGTGACACACGATCAACAGTATAGCCAGGTTGGGTGACACACGATCAACAGTATAGCCAGGTTGGGTGACACACCATCAACAGTATAGCCAGGTTGGGTGACACACCATCAACAGTACAGCCAGGTTGGGTGACACACCATCAACAGTATAGCCAGGTTGGGTGACACACCATCAACAGTATAGCCAGGTTGGGTGACACACCATCAACAGTATAGCCAGGTTGGGTGACACACCATCAACAGTATAGCCAGGTTGGGTGACACACCATCAACAGTATAGCCAGGTTGGGTGACACACCATCAACAGCATAGCCAGGTTGGGTGACACACCATCAACAGTATAGCCAGGTTGGGTGACACACCATCAACAGTATAGCCAGGTTGGGTGACACACCGTCAACAGTATAGCCAGGTTGGGTGACACACCATCAACAGTATAGCCAGGTTGGGTGACACACCAACAGTATAGCCAGGTTGGGTGACACACGATCAACAGTATAGCCAGGTTGGGTGACACACCATCAACAGTATAGCCAGGTTGGGTGACACACCATCAACAGTATAGCCAGGTTGGGTGACACACCATCAACAGTATAGCCAGGTTGGGTGACACACCGTCAACAGTACAGCCACTTCCGACTATAATAATCTTCCACTAAACAACAGTAATACCAACTCTAGCATCGAATTTTCTTCAAGTCATCAACAGTTCAACCACCCCCCCCCCTCCCTCACATATACAACAACATTATTACCAAATCTGTCAACGATCCTTTCCACTCCTTTCCCCGCGCCTGCATCATCAGTGTGGCCATATCCGGATATAATCCTTCCAAACACTGACTTAATAACAATATTACCATTGTTGACAACCTCTCCAACCATATCATCAGTGTGAGCAGATGATCCCTCCCCCCCCAACACACACACACACACACCAAACACCAGTATTACCACACCTGTTGACAAACCTTTCATCCACTACCCCCACCGATTCTTCCCTTGCCTCCCTCTCTCCCTCCCTCCCTTCCACCCTCCTATCATGTTAATCACTGGTGCAGCTGACGGTTACAATCACCAATCAGTGAACCATATTTGTCAACTCCTCGATCCAACTGATGAGAAACACCTAATCACAACAGAGGGATGATTAGGACGACACAGATTAATCCCAATCTCTGGTCTACTTCAACTTAAATCCTTAACAAACACTCTGTTTCTGTATACCTAATATCTTGGTGGTGCGTGAGGGATTGGGTAAGGGATTGGGTAAGGGATTGGGTGAGGGATTGGGTAAGGGATTGGGTAAGGGATTGGGTAAGGGATTGGAAGAGCGACTGGAAGAGAAGTGAATGTTCCAATATTTAAAACGAATCAGTGTGAGAGATTGGGTAAGATACACGTATGGGTGATTGTGATGGCTGTTCTTGGAGTTACACGGATTAGCAAATAATTTCTCTGAAATAACCTGATAAATGAATGTTTTATTAATTGTTGCTGTTGCAGGAACAGAGGCGCTGGCAGTGCAAGCACCACAATAAAACAACAACAAAAACATCAAAAACACATGCGATAACAGGTTGTTGTTGTTGTCGTTGTTGTTGCTGTGTGTACAACTACTGTACGTGGACTGGCCATGCGTAAAGTTTTCAAGTGCCTTGAAAACTTTCACCAACGTAGTCTACGTTCCATCCTCCGAGTTCGCTGGGAAGACAAGAGAACAATTAATATCAGTATTCTCGCTGACATCATCTGTAGGAGCATCGAGGCTACCATTATCCATGAAGAACTTCGCTGGATTGGCCATATTACCCGCGTGGACGACAGTAGGCTGCCAAAGCAGCTACTTTACAGTCACCTAACGACTGGTAAACGTAACGCTGGAGGGCAACAGAAAAGGTATAAGGATAGTCTTAAGACAAACCTGAAAAAGTGGCAAATCGACCCCTTCACCTGGGAGACGATCACCCCACATCGTAACGCTTGGAGGAGCACCACACGAAAAGATACCAATACTTTTTGAGATAACCAGATTGTATACCGAGACAGACAATGCCAGCGCCGGAAAGACGCTGCCGCCGCTCCTCCCATACTAGATGTAGTCCTCCACACGTGCAACATCTGTGGACGGTCCTGTCGGTCTCGTATCCGTCTCTCGAGTCACCTCAGAGCTCACCAACGAAGGTACATCCCTTATAACTCATATCATTTTATCATAGCTGGATGATAGTCATACTCGATTCCGAGTGACAGCAAAATAATAAGTAGTAGAAGTAGCGTCTATATGTATGATGTAGAGAGCACTTCCTTCTCTACCACACACACACACACACACACACACACGCCTCTACAGAAAACGGTAGGTGGGAGGGCGGGGAGACTCCAGGTAAGTTATAATCATTACCTGGGAGACTAATAACGCGGACCTTCTCCTAATTTTAGAATTTCAATAAACAATTATTGCCAGACTTGTGACAATATAACTACATGTCTTAAATCGATTGTCATTTCCACCTAACATCGTGTGTGTGTGTGTGTGTGTGTGTGTGTGGCCAACAAGACAAATAAAGATACACATACAAGATTCCTACCTGCCTGGTGATCCTTACTGGTGATCCTTACAGGTGACCCTTACTGGAGATCCTTACTGGTGATCCTTACAGGTGATCCTTACAGGTGATCCTTACTGGAGATCCTTACAGGTGATCCTTACAGGTGATCCTTACAGGTGATCCTTACAGGTGATCCTTACAGGTGATCCTTACAGGTGATCCTTACTGGTGATCCTTACAGGTGATCCTTACAGGTGATCCTTACAGGTGATCCTTACTGGTGATCCTTACAGGTGATCCTTACTGGTGATCCTTACAGGTGATCCTTACTGGTGATCCTTACTGGAGATCCTTACTGGTGATCCTTACAGGTGATCCTTACAGGTGATCCTTACTGGAGATCCTTACTGGTGATCCTTACTGGTGATCCTTACAGGTGATCCTTACTGGAGATCCTTACTGGTGATCCTTACAGGTGATCCTTACAGGTGATCCTTACTGGAGATCCTTACTGGTGATCCTTACTGGTGATCCTTACTGGTGATCCTTACTGATTATCCTTACTGGAGATCCTTACTGGTGATCCTTACTGGATATCTTTATTGGTGATCCTTACTGGAGATCCTTACAGGTGATCCTTACAGGTGATCCTTACTGGATATCTTTACTGGTGATCCTTACAGGTGATCCTTACTGGATATCTTTATTGGTGATCCTTACTGGAGATCCTTACTGGTGATCCTTACTGGTGATCCTTACAGGTGATCCTTACTGGATATCTTTATTGGTGATCCTTACTGGAGATCCTTACAGGTGATCCTTACAGGTGATCCTTACTGGAGATCCTTACTGGTGATCCTTACTGGTGATCCTTACAGGTGATCCTTACAGGTGATCCTTACAGGTGATCCTTACTGGAGATCCTTATTGGTGATCCTTACTGGAGATCCTTACTGGAGATCCTTATTGGTGAGAGATAGCACGGCGGTCGAGTGGATACAGAGCTCACATTCTTTTCCATGGGACGGTGGTTCGATTCCCGGGAGCTCCCAGTTCACTCAAATGGGTACCTAAGTTTACAATTTGGAAAAGTGAATATGGTTAGGTGCAGAACCGGCCATGCTTCCTCGTTGTGTACACAAGGCTTGGTATACAGTGTGCTGTATCCATCCTGTCTCTAACGGGTAGTCAAGCCTATTGGACCCACTTTCACTTTTCACTACCACTGAGATTCCTTCTCGTGAGCCTTGTTCTTTCACCAGTGATAACAAAAAGTAACGTTCATCAGCTAAAATAAAAAGTAACGTTCATCAGCTAAAATAAAAAGTAACGTTCATCAGCTAAAATAAAAAGTAACGTTCATCAGCTATAACAAAAAACAACGTTCCCCAATTTTAACAAAAAAGTTCTCCAGCTATTATGAAAAACAACTCGTGCATATATCACCACAGCACATAGAAGAGTCCAGGGAATGTAGTCGGAAACTGCACATGGTGTCTGATTTGTGGCTGTGTTAGTCTGGTCAGTTCCTTCCCTTTCACTGAAACCTTACCAAACCTAACCTAAGACAACCTATCTTAACCTAACGCTAACCTAACCTAACCTAACGTTAACCTTCCTTGCCCTAACCTAAATCTAATATACCTTTCCCTAACCTAACCTAAAACTAACTAGCCTCAGTCTAACCTAACCAAACCTACTTTAACCTAACCTAATAGAACCTAACCTACCCTAACCTAACACTAACCTATCTTACCTTACCATAACCTAATCGAACCAACCTAACCACCCAAGATGTCTAATCTTCAGGTGAAATAAGCTAGGTCGGGGTCTGGCGTGTTGTGTCAATCTAGTTCAAGGTCACTCTAGCAGATTCGGCAGGTGGTGGTAGTGGAGAGGTTCCCTAGGTGGTGGTGGTGGTAGAGAGGTTCCGTAAGTTGTAGTGGAGCGGGTTTCCCAGGTGGCGGTAGTGGTGGAGAGGTTTCCCAGGCGGTAGTGGTGGTAGAGAGGTTCCACAGGTCGTAGCGGTGGTGATGTCACCTTCGTTGGTGAGCTCTGAGGTGACTCGCGAGGCCGATACGGGACCGGCAGGGCCGTCTACAGATGTAGCACGTGTGGAGGGCTACATCTAGTGTGGGAGGGGCGACGGGATCGTCTTTACTGCGCTGGCGCCTGTCTGCCTCAGTATGCAGTCGGGCTAACTCGAAAGTATTGACACCTTCCTGTGTGGTGCTCCTCCAAACGTTACGGTGTGATGTGATCGTCTCCCAGGCGAGGGGATTGATTTAGCACTTTTCAGGGTTTTTTAAGACTATCCTCATACCTTTTCCAATGTCTGCCATTGTTACGTTTACCATTCGTTTGGTGGCTGTAAAGTAGCTGTTTTGGCAGTCTCCTGTCGACCATGCAAGTAACATGGCCAGTCCAGCGTAGTTGTTCATGGATAATGGTAGCCTCGACGCTGCTACAATTGGAGTCAGCGAGAATATTGGCATTTGTTTTCTTATCTTCCCAGTGAACTCGGAGAATGGAACGTATACTACTTTGGTGAAAGTTTTCAAGTGTCTTGAGGTGCCTCCATACAACTGACGACACGGGTTCGGAGTGTGCCAAAGGCTTGAGATGCACATCTGATCCGATGTTGAATCTCTTCATCGATGTACGTGCTGGTGGACAGGTGGGATCCATGGCACCGAGAGTGGGTAACATTAGAGAGGGTAGTACCGTTAACCTGGATGGATGGTGAAGGTGTGTCTGAACCAGGGGCAGGCTGAAAAAGAATCTGAGTTTTACGTATATTGACCTCAAGGCTGAAGTGTGTATACGCATCTGCACATGTGTTCAGGATCTCCTGTAGGTCGCGTTCAGTATGAGCAAAGAGGGTGAGATCGTCTGCATACTGGAGTCGCCTTATGTTGAAAAGTTCCTTCATCCGGAACTGGGTGTCCACCCCGCCGGCTAAATTGGTGCTGGCACGAGGAAGGAAGGCAGCCAAGAAAATGGAAAAGAGAGTTGGTGCCAGCATACATCCTTGTTTTACCCCGTTTGGATGGGGAAGACCATAGAAGGTTGTACAGTTTGTTTTTGCTTTGATCTGTTATTATGAATATGTTTTTGACCACATTAGGATGACCTTGACGGGTGTGGTTGCCCAGTCAGGTTGGGGTTTTTTTAGGCAGTCTATGTTTAGGGCACCTTTTATAGCCCCCTCCCAATGTGGGGTGAGTAGAGTGGCTTCTAGAAAGGGCTGCTCAGTCGCTCAGACAGGACGGGATTGCACTGCTGCCTAGATCCCAGTGCATAAACGACCATTTATCCATGCCGCCCATGCGCAGAGTTGTGACTAGAGATTCCCGGTGGTCATCTCTGCCTGTCCCTGTCGCCACTTGTTTGTCACCATAGGACTGTTGGGGGTATAGGGGTCCTAATGATGATGAATAGTACGATCAGCTGGGTGATTGCAGCATAGGGTTGATTTTATGTGGTGAGGAAGGAGCACAGGCTGCAACCACACATCTTGGCTCTCCCTTTTCTTGATCCAGTAGTGCAGGTAGCTGCAATGACTGGGGAGAAGGAGTTTTGCAATGGACTGCCGATAGCCCAGTTTGTTGAGTTTATCCTTAGTAGCCTGTTCATCTTGCATTGCTTTCATCCGCTGGTGTATTTGTTGGGTTTTCGTGGTGGTTACCTATCCTGCCGTTGGGATCTTAGTGGAGCTCTGTAAGCATGTCTGCTTGATGCGGGGCTCCACCTCAGATTTTTCGTTCGGGGTTTACTCCCGTGGCCTTATACCTACCAAGGATAATCTGCAAGGCAGCGGGGCAGTGCTTGGTAGGCGCCAGGGAGTGTCCACATGCCAGTGGGCCTATGCGCCATCCTTTTGGGGCCCACTGCTGCTCCGAGATCCCCTGATGGTGTAGACTGGGGCCACGAGGCACCCAGTTACCGTGTGTTGCCACGAGGAGGCACAGCAGGAGTCTTGATGGTAAAAAGGCTGTGTGCTGACAGGGAAGACCTATGCAAGGCTGCTTCCCTGTTCACCACAAGGGTGAGCCAGCGGTGGTAGCTGAAAGCAAGAGGAAGGAAACAGTGTTTGCACCTTAGAACTAACATGATGCTGCCACACTAGATGCATTACACCACCCAGTGCACGCACACACACACATACACATACACACATACACACACACAGTATAAGGTAATCACATCAAGGAGTCACAATCCACGAGGGTACACTGGGTGGCTGGACAGCGGCCAATGTATATAACAACATAACCCTCACAAACACCTTCAGCCAGAACCCAAATTTCATGAATGAAGCTTACCGCTGTGACCTCACCCACGCTCCACCTGATAGCTCTCTCCCTCGCTCCCATTGGTCGAGGGGAGAGGGGGTCTTCATACATGTTTTGGTTAGATTTTCGAAGCCTGGGTGATGTTTCGTGGCGGGTGGAAGGTCGAGGAAGACTCGCTTTTGTTGACTTTAGCGGTCTGGTTGGGTGTTGTGGAGGTGCGTGACGTGGGAGAGAGTGTTTGAGGGCTGATAATAGGTGTTAATGATAAGGCAAGTGTAGAGCGTGGCAATGTGTTGAGGGGGGAGGGAGGGGGGTGTAGCGGGCGGGTATATAATGGTTGGTGTAGTGGCGGCGTACACAGATCCCCACGAGACAGGCAGGTGAGAGGTGAGCTGGCTCGCTGCGCTCCCCACCTTCACGCCACGTGCTGCTGCTTCGCTCTCCCATCTCCCTCACCACCTGCTGACCGCTCGTAGAAAGGTGGACGAGCAAGTTTTATAAATGTTGTATCGTTACCAAGACATATAAAAAATACAAAAAGTTTGTGCTTGAATTTTCGACTGCTAACTTTGCTGTTGTTTCTCAGTGACTTTATAAATAATAATAAAAGCCCGCACACACGAGTACTTCACCAGCCTGGTTCGTGTGGCAGCAAAGGCCAAGGCTTAACGGTGCTGTGTCGACCATATACCCATAAGTAAGAGAAACACCCACAACCACTTAACAGACCAAAATTCCTGCGAAGAAAAATAAAATAATCACATATATAAATATTACACAGAGGAAAATTAGTGAGTCTTATTAGAGACAGGAAGAAGTTTATATAAAGCTGTGGGTGAGTTAAGAGGAGGTGAAGACATACACACACACACTGCAGAGGTCGGTGGTCCTCGACGCAGACGGTGGCGCAGGAGGAGCGTCCACCCACACACTTTCAGCCACACCGGCCGCGGGCACAATGGTGTAACCGCCCCGTCGTCGCTCTTACCATTGTTACTCCTGTCCACTGAACTCCTCTCACCAAGTTATTATTCCCTCTCCCCGTCTACCCTCTATCCCTGCTCTCCCTCTCACAACTAATATACGAATAAAAGTTTAACCAACACATTCACGAAGCGAGAGTTAAACGCGGTAGCCTCAACAACATTCACACTCAAGTTCTTACTCTTAACTTTGAAAAACAAAAGAACTAGAACGATCATAGTTTCTGGTAGCGAGACGATTAAGTTTTATATAAAATAACGAGAGAGAGAGAGAAAGAAAGAGAGATAGAGAAACAGAGAGAGAGGGGCATTGTTGTTGTTGTGGTAATCACTTGTGGAGGTGACTGTCCACCCCCCACCACCACCACCACTACCCGGTGCCATGATGAAGGTCCTACAGCTAAGGAAGTGTGTTCTACTGGCTCTCACACTCCTCATACCCGCCTCACAAGGTAAGTACTCACACACTCCTTCCTCATAAACTATAACCAGACGTGTTTATAAAGGTAACTCACACACTGTCAGTGTTGTAACTCATAACTGTCAGAGTGCCGTACTTAATCGTAACTCACAAACTATCAGGGATGTAACTCACAGTTAGCACTGCAACTTACAAACTGTCAGACCTGTAACTCACAAGGTATCAGGGCTGTAACTCACAAACGACCAGATCTGTAACTCACAAACTGTTATTACTGTAACTCACAAACTGTCAGGGCTGTAACCCATAAACTGTCAGGATTGTAACTCACACACTGTCAGACGTGTAACTCACAAACTGTCAAAATTGTAATTCACAGTCAGGGCTGCCGTGCATAATGGTAACTCACAAACTGTCAGGGCTGTAACTCACAAACTTTCAGGGCTGTAACCCATATACTGTCAGGATTGTAACTCACAAACTGTCAGCATTGTAACTCACAAACTGTCAAAATTTTAACTCACTGTCAAGGCTGTACCTCATAAACAGTCTGACTGTAACTCACAAACTGTCATGGTATAGTTGGTGTTTTTTGGTACTCTTAAAATCACCGAAGCGTTTGTCCGTACTCAACGACAATCTTGAGTACGTACAGTGCGTCAATGTACTCACAAACAATCAGAACTCATATCATGTAATCACAGATAATCGGGACTTTTATCATATATTCACAAACAATAAGGACTAATCATGTACTCAAAGACAACCAGGACTCATATCATGTACTCAAAGACAACCAGGACTAAACAAAAATAGCTCACCCATAAAAAAATACAGTATTACATTATCTATCTATCTAATATCACAAATAACATCAATTTCAATTATCGATCGACACTTAATTTCTATCACAACAAGTTTGGGATTTGTTCCATCGAGGAATTTTGAGTACAGTTCATGTCACCTGTAGAATAGCCCCCCCCCCCCCACCCTCCACTCCCCCCCAGCTTATTTCATTTTAGGATTAGACCCCCAGCTTATTTCTCCTTAGTGCAAATCTGACCTCCCAAGTAGTGTTAGGGGGCTAATCCTCAGGTGAAATAAACTAGAGGGGCTAATGAGGTGAATTAATGTAGGGGGGCTAATCCTCAGGTGAAATAAACTAGAGGGGCTAATGAGGTGAATTAATGTAGGGGGCTAATCCTCAGGTGAAATAAACTAGAGGGGCTAATGAGGTGAATTAAGGGGGCTACAATTTCGAAGACTTCAGAAGAATATGAAATGGCAAAATAATAATTACAGCGCGTTATGAGATATGTAATGGAAGCTACATAACGTGTGGTAATAATCATAATGAGTCCCCCCAAAAATTGAGAAATTATTAGTTAGAAATAATTCCCAATACCGATTATTTTTTTCTTCTCTCTCTGCACTCTTACGTGTATTGATGGTAGTGAGAGGAGGGAGGGCGGTAATTAGTAGATGCTGTAAACGAAGTGACGATGCCTCTCTCCTGATGGTAATAATCAACTTTTAATTTGCCAATCATTTGTCAGAAGTTTAAATTATCCCAAGATAATTAACCCTTAAATTTCGGTGGAAAATTGCAACTTTCTGTGGCCATATTTAGCGAGCGTGAAACTTTGGGTGACATTAAAAATTGGGAAACAAGTCAGAATTATGAGGTAAAGAGTATCTGTAACACGGTACCTTGTTGTATGGGTTTGATGTGAAGGGGTGATGGAGGGAAGGGGTGATGGAGGGGAGGGGTGATGAAGGGGTGATGGAGGGGAGAGGTGATGAAGGGGTGATGGTGGGGAGGGGTGATGGAGGGGAGGGGTGATGAAGGGGTGATGGAGGGAAGAGATGATGGTGGGGAGAGGTGATGAAGGGGTGATGGAGGGAAGGGGTGATGGAGGGGTGATGGTGGGGAGAGGTGATGGAGGGGAGGGGTGATGGTGGGGTGATGGTGGGGAGAGGTGATGAAGGGGAGGGGTGATGAAGGGGTGATGGAGGGAAGAGATGATGGTGGGGAGAGGTGATGAAGAGGTGATGGAGGGAAGGGGTGATGGTGGGGAGAGGTGATGGTGGGGAGAGGTGATGAAGGGGTGATGGAGGGAAGAGATGATGGTGGGGAGGGGTAATGAAGGGGTGATGGTGGGGAGAGGTGATGGTGGGGAGAGGTGATGAAGGGAAGGGGTGATGGTGGGGAGAGGTGATGGTGGGGAGAGGTGATGAAGGGGTGATGGAGGGAAGAGATGATGGTGGGGAGGGGTAATGAAGGGGTGATGGTGGGGAGAGGTGATGGTGGGGAGAGGTGATGAAGGGGTGATGGAGGGAAGAGATGATGGTGGGGAGAGGTGATGAAGGGGTGATGGAGGGAAGGGGTGATGGAGGGAAGGGGTGATGGAGGGGAGGGGTGATGGAGGGAAGGGGTGATGGAGGGAAGGGGTGATGGAGGGAAGGGGTGATGGAGGGAAGGGGTGATGGAGGGGAGAGGTGATGAAGGGGTGATGGAGGGAAGAGATGATGGTGGGGAGAGGTGATGGTGGGGAGAGGTGATGAAGGGGTGATGGAGGGAAGGGGTGATGGAGGGGAGAGGTGATGGTGAAGGGGTGATGGTGAAGGGGTGATGGTGAAGGGGTGATGGAGGGAAGAGATGATGGTGGGGAGGGGTAATGAAGGGGTGATGGTGAAGGGGTGATGGAGGGAAGAGATGATGGTGGGGAGGGGTAATGAAGGGGTGATGGTGAAGGGGTGATGGAAGGAAGAATTGATGGTGGGGAGGGGTGATGAAGGGGTGATGGTGAAGGGGTGATGGTGAAGGGGTGATGGTCAAGGGGTGATGGAAGGAAGAATTGATGGTGTGGAGGGATGATGCAGGGGTGAGAGAGAAGAGGGATGATAGTGGGAAGGGGTGAGGAAGGGAAGGGGGTGGTGGAGGGAAGGGGTAGAACGAGAGGAGAAGAGAGGAGAGGGTGATATAAAAAGTTCCTCAAGGTAGTCAGAGGAAAGGGGTGAGGATAGGAGGATGGGGGTGGGGGGAGGGTAATGTAGGGCGGTATACGGGGTGCATAAATATGAAGCAGTATTCACCCTTCTCTCTCTTCCCGTCCCTGCTGCCCTCACACCGTCCCTACTGCCCTCACACCGTCCCTACTGCCCTCACACCGTCCTTAATGCCCTCACACCATCCCTACTGCCCTCACACCGTCCCTACTGCCCTCACACCGTCCCTACTGCCCTCACACCATCCCTACTTCCCTCACACCGTCCTTAATGCCCTCACACCGTCCCTACTGCCCTCACACCGTCCCTACTGCCCTCACACCGTCCTTAATGCCCTCACACCATCCCTACTGCCCTCACTCCCTCCCTACTGCCCTCACACCATCCCTACTGCCCTCACATCGTCCCTACTGCCCTCACACCGTCCTTAATGCCCTCACACCGTCCCTACTGCCCTCACACCGTCCCTACTGCCCTCACACCGTCCTTAATGCCCTCACACCATTCCTACTGCCATCACACCATCCCTACTGCCCTCACACCATCCCTACTGCCCTCACACCGTCCTTAATGCCCTCACACCGTCCCTACTGTCCTCACACCGTCCCTACAGCCCTCACACCGTCCTTAATGCCCTCACACCGTCCCTACTGCCCTCACACCGTCCCTACAGCCCTCACACCGTCCTTAATGCCCTCACACCGTCCCTACTGCCCTCACACCGTCCCTACAGCCCTCACACCGTTCTTAATGCCCTCACACCGTCCCTACTGCCCTCACACCGTCCCTACCGCCCTCACACCGTCCCTACTGCCCTCAGACCGTCCTTAATGCCCTCACACCGTCCCTGCTGCCCTCACACCGTCCCTACTGCCCTCACACCGTCCCTGCTGCCCTCACACCGTCCCTGCTGCCCTCACACCGTCCCTGCTGCCCTCACACCGTCCCTGCTGCCCTCACACCGTCCCTACTGCCCTCACACCGTCCCTGCTGCCCTCACACCGTCCCT